>JAFEMH010000749.1:135000-634104 GCA_022495995.1 Adenophora triphylla var. japonica | reverse complement strand
ACCTAATGAACGGAGTTTAATAATATATCAATGAAAGGATAACATGTACAATAAATAGTTTTGGTACTGAGAATGTCAAAGAGGGTACTTTTTCAAATAACAAGTAGTGGCACTTTTACAAATAACAAATAGAACTTTACACACACTTGTCCGTCAATTCCAAGTACTTTTGCACCTTTCATCTAGGCGACTCCGATACACCTTTTCGTGCAATCGTTGAATAAGGTTCACTTACGCTATTATCAAAGCGCCCCTTATTCTCGATGCATCATGATAATCACATCTATAGAATTTAGGTCATTTCATTCGACTAGACCCTTTCATTCTATAGTGAGGTCATTTCAATCTCGACTAGACCTTTGGCCTTAGGTCATTTCAACTGCCTAGACCAAATACATATAGAGTCCTCATCAATTGGACAAATTTAACATCATATACATATAGTGTTCGTGGTACGAGAACACAAAGTCAATTTCCATTTACATGGATACACATTGAACAAAAACGCATCAATGGTAAGATATTCCAAGAACGTTCATAACGAGGGAATACAAATGAATAACTACCGGCCACTTGGTAGTAAACAAATCATCAATAGGGAATCCTATAACAAAGGAAGATACATTCAAATACTTAATGAACGTAATCCCTTACCTTAAATGCTTGCGTTTCCTTGCACTGATTTCCGGCACGAATCTACAATCATGCAAATAACATCTCTTAGGGTACAAGTAATTCCTATTTACTTTAATTACCCAACTTTAATCATCTTGTTAACTTCGAGTTATTTCTCTTAACTCTTCTTGAGGTTAATTATTACCCTTTTAGGTTTCCCAATTTACCCTTAGGATTTCTAGGTTTACAAACCTTATTCAATTCCTTTTTGTGACTTTTCTCACACTAATTACACTATTCACAGACACATAGTTACCGTTTACATCACACACAAACACATGCTCTCTCTTTCCCGATTCTTTTTGTTTACATCACACACAAACACATGCTCTCTCTTTCTCCTTATTCTTTTTCTTTCTTTCTCCTTCGTCTCTCTCTCTCTTTTCTTTATTTTCTTCTCTTTTCTTTATTTTCTTCCTGACAGAAACACACACTTGCACACCTAATTAAACACACACGAACACTTTACCAATAGGAAGGGTTTTCATGATTTCTCTGTTTTACTTTCCACTCACACATACTCAAAATGTATAATTTCCGTTAATTTCCGTTTTGCCTTAGTATTTTGCATTGCTTGCCGAATCCACCATATATTACTATACAATTGAGATCCACCATTATTAAAATATACTAAAGCCATGTCTTCCGCAACTACCATGAAATCTATACTATATAAGGACTCTCCCTTCATAACAATAATAATGGAAACCTAGAGAAAATACCTTGAAACCGCCGCACTACTCCTTCTGTCCGCAGCCCTTCTCCTTGTCTCTTGAGGTTACTCTCTCCTCACGGAAGCTTCTTCTGCCGTCTCCCTCTCTCTCTCTTTCTTATTCTCGGTTGGTGAAATTAATAATAAGGTTTCTTAGGGTTTAGAAAGATTATTTATAATTGGGTTTTCAAATCCTAAGCCCACAAGATAATCCAAGTCAAGGAAGATAATCTAATTCATTAATATCTCATATCCCACTCATACAATCCATTTAATAAAAGGAATTACAATCACTTAAATAATAATAAAAAAATTAATTATTAATTAAAAGGGATAAATTAATTAATAGAAGAAAACAATATTCGGGTTATTACACCTTATTTAAGGAATGTTTTGAACAACTTCTCATTCTCGGACTTTCCCCCAGATTTTGAAGTTTTAAAGCTCTTAAATCCATTTTAAAATCAAGTGTCCATCCGCCTTTTTCTTATTCTGGCAGAATTGGTTTTCAACTTCAAAAAATCTTTTTGAGTACCAAAACTCAACCCAAAAATCATTAATTCAAAAATCATGGGACTTGTTTAATGTCTTATAAAGAGTTCCCAATTTTTATTTTTCAGTTTCAACTTACTTTGGCCAAAGGAACACACACACACACACACAAATGGTTTTTAAGCTTGGAAGACTCGTTTTACGAGGCATTCCGGGTGAACACTAACGTTCTTCCCGGCGTGTAACGTGACCTCCGAACCCAAATCTCTAATCTCGGACATTTTTCAAAGTTTTGGCCCTTAAAATAAAAATGGCGTGGCAACTCCGTATTTTTTTCGATTGATTTTCAAAGAAAAGAAAAATATCAATCTTTCGGAAAATTGGCAACATCGTTAAAAGGGCGACTACTGGGAGAAAAACGAGTTTTATCTTTTCAAAAAAAGAAAAACTTTTGAGGGTCAAGCTTCCGTCCCGGCATTTGAAACCGTTTGTTGTGTGTGTGTTGATTTTTCAGCATTTTCGTGTTGTTTTGGTCGCCTCAAAAAAGTCAAAATTTTGACTATCGGACCCGTTGCCTTGAATTTTGAATTATGTTCTTATGTGCTTATGTGTTATTTGCTTTCAAAAAAAAATCAAAAAAAAAATGATTTTCCAAAAAAAAAAGGTTTTCAAAAAAAAAATCATTTTGTGCATGCATCATACTTTTAAGACACATGCGAAAATTTCTATTTTACTCAGGAAAAGAAGATAGATCGCTGCACACTACGCGCACTTGGCCTTACACCGCACACTACGTCCCTAACCCGGGAAATCCCCGTAGCGGCCCGTTTGGTCTTATTACGCCTCTCGGTGCAAGCACGGGACTACCCAAACATCCCATGGAGCCTCGTGTCGACTATGCACTTGTCCGTGACACACTTTGTCCGAGACCATATGGTTTTTAGTCCGGGTTCGTGTCATGCCCTCGTCTCGTGTATAGACCTTTCCTTTCAAGCCTTAGTCGCATACCAAGTCAATATCTTTCGGGACCCTAATTCGCCGAAGTCCCGCGGTTTTCCTGTCACGGGCTTTGACCAGATATTGACCGGCGCCTTGACTTCGACTCGATCGGCACAAATTATACATCGACTCAAAGATGACACCGAGTCATCAAGGATTAACGATTATTCCATGCCTAATTACGGCCTAATTGACGACAAGTCAAGATCAATTGTGGACATTTATCGTCCGAATCATGCCGACTTTTTGTCGAGCCCTGACATGATCTTGACTTTGACGCGCCTTTGTCCGTAATTTACATCGAATGCTCGTTAAAACCTCGATTACCCGCCGTACTTTTAGGATCGTTTTCATTTTCGGCCGGTGGGACCCGCTGCCCTATAGACCTCGCCCGGGCCGTCCACCCCGGGAAGTCGAAATACGTGTGGAATACGAGGGGCTTATAGACGTAGTGACGGGGCCCACCGATCCAGATCCAGCAGTAGTTTGCGAAAAGAAGAGCAATCTTTTCCAACCGATTAGGTTAATAAAACATGTTTTAAGTAAACAAGAACAAATAACCGCATGTTGCATGAGCCCAAAGCCCAAACACCTACCCTCCTTCTATCCCTGCACATCCGAACCCTCGTGCCTTTTCCCCCGCAGCCTCCTCACAAAGCTTGGTTTCGGCGCCGGTCACCGTTTGATCGCTGGGAAGAGTCAAGCGCATCGTCGCCTTCACCGTTTGTTCCGACTCCGGTTTCGTAATGTCTCGCATCACCGGTAATGATGGGGACAACGTCACTCCGCCTCCCGGACCCTCTGCATGTAACAAAGAATGGAATCGCTAGCCGAACGTATGAGATTGCAACTAGAAGCACACCCGAATAGCCTCATGGAGGCTATTAAGAGCCACTTTGGTCGCCGCCACCTTTCAATCCCAATGGCACTTTTACCGTAAAGAAGGAAGAAAGCCCTCCTCCCACTCTCAACCGTCCCGGATATGTCAAGATGCCACCACAAGATTCCTATGTCTCCACCGCCGGACTCCCCGCCCGTCGACTTACAGCCAACTAGCCCCCAAACAAAGAATTCAAAGGTCCGCCATTCCAACAAAGCTAGCCGAGATGGAGCAAGCTTCGCATACCTCCAGCCATCGTGTCCCTCTCGAAGTGATACCGATCCCGCTAAAACCGCAAGGTGGAACGGAGATTGGGAAACAACAGGAGGAAATATGGTTAGCCATCGTGGCTCTCGAGGAACGCCGTAATAAACAACAGCTCCGGATCGAAGAGGCCACACGTCATTTCGGAACATTGTCAATCCCCTAACCGATCGGGCTCCTCAAGGACAACATATGTGCCTGTTTCCCCGCTCCTAATACCTCTCATTACCCGGCTGAGTCCAACCATTTGCTTCCCGATGAGCCCAACAAACAGATCTCCCTGCACTACTCGACTCAAAGTCATTCCAAAGACAGCCAACCCGAGGTCCCAAATCCACCACCACCAGAGCACATTCGTGGGATATCTCGTGGATCGCCCGACCGCCTTGAAAGCGGACTATCAGATTGGATACACGAGGACCGTCCTCCTAAGAAGAAGAAAATTTCCTCCCAAAGAAAATTGAAAGAGAGGTTCGAGGCCGGTGATACCGCTGGTACGCCTGGGAGCCATCTCGGGGGATTTGATTACTATGTACTCTACTCCACCCGCCTTTTCCCAAAGCAAACAGGGGTAGAAGAGCCGAAAAGCCTCGCCAACGATAGAGTTGAGACCTTCTGGACACCGTAATCAGATCCGGGTAATTTTATCGCCAATCGAAGTCTAACTCCCCGCGGGGTCCGCCAAGATTCAGCTTTGTCCAGCTCCCGAGCGCATACCGACAAAGAAAGACCAACGCCGCTTGCGCCGCACTCAATCAATATGTCGACTGGGACGGCAACCGCCACAAACGGCCTCAACATAACCTGTGGGCTTCAAAAGGTTCTACCTCGCAAGAAAAAGGCACGAAGTGACCGGCTTGATGACTCTCTTTCTCCGCACAAGGACCAAATCTATGATCCCCGACTATATGGTAGCATGATCACCTTCGCGACGAAGATTTGCCAAGAGATGTCTCCAAACACAATGAAGCCTTGTACATCACTATTCGGCTCAACACCGTATCACTCCTGGGTATTGTGGACAATGGATCGGCCGTTAACGTCCTTTCCTCAAAGATGATGCGAGCCCTACGCATCAATGAAAGGCACATGATCCCATCTACCCGGGCCAATCAAGGCCTACGACGGCAGACGTCTCCCGTCCCATCTGGGACGGCGGCTCAGGGAACTCGGTTCAAACCCAAATGGTGCCAAAGAAATTCCATGTAATGGACATCCCATCCGAATTCACACAGTTGGGCGCCCTTGGTTACACCACATGAAAGCCATAGCTTCCACTCTCCATCAATGCGTCAAGTTCATTAACCGGCAGGGGATCTTGAAGTCATTAGGGGTGACAGCTTTCTCATAGGAACGAAGCCGAGACCGTCGCCAAGCATGCCCGCAGCCTGCACACCGGGCTACCTCCTCCGAATCGACTCAAGGGACTATCGGGGCAAGTCTCATCGAATCCCCTGTAATCCGGTGATGCCAACTATGTCAACGAACTCAAGCGGGCAGACTCGGCGCTCGATTCATCAAGTTCAATTGCCATTTCCAACATTCGAGTGCGTAATGGAAAGAAACACCGAATACCGCCATGATACGAGCACACAAACCCCCTGCCTCCAATCGTAGATTTGTCAAGATTCTTCAAACCCATTCTCTCGGCCTCGCCAAGCGAAGAGATCTTCATGATAAAAGTCGACAAGCACCAAGGCACTCAACTCGAATGTATGAACATCGTATGGGACGCCCTCCTCAAGAAACTACCCGCTAAGCCTTTCCGCTCGAGCATGGGGCATGAGATTTTTCCAAAGAAGACACCAAGACGCAATACGTCCCTACATCTCGGGATTGAGCTGGCTGGGACCGCGACGAGTTAGAATTCTCCAGACCGAGGATGCGGCATCCGCAAGAAGATCCCTACATTCATATGCTCGCTTTTCAGTGCCTGACCCGATTGATTCTCGGTTCGCATAAAGAGATGATAGCAATGATTGAGGAAGGAGAACGAAACAAGATAATCCCCGAGTCATGAGGCCACCGACAACAGTGATGCCATTAAGGAATTGGGAAACTCTCTCAGGCCCGTCCGCGACCAAAGAAGAAATGATCACCAAGCTTGGATTGGTCCCCCGTCCCTTTGTGTCAACCTTTGTAAAGTCCTCCGAGTCTCTCATTGTTGAGTTTGAGTCTCTCGAGTCGTCCGATGGCCTTACGCCTGAAGACTACGAAATTGTAGCCAATGCTGTATTTCCCTTCGTTCTTAATGAAATGATGGACCTTTCTGAGTATCCCTTGATTGCCACTTTAACTAATGATAAATTAACTAATAACTTAAAAATAGTTAATAATGATTCACTAGATAAAGAAGCAGACACATTAAACGAACAATATATCAAAGAAATCTTTAAGAAGGTTGTTCGGAAAGAGGAAAATCGAGCCCAAGCTGCCGAAGAGATTTTGACAAGTGTGAATCTGGGAACTGCGGAAGAGCCTAAAGAGACGCAGATTGGTAGTTTCTTCGAAGGGACTGAAAGGGACGCTCTGATTGAGCTTCTAAGAGAATTCGTGGATGTGTTCGCATGGTCCTATAAAGATATGCTGTGCCTCGATCCTTCCATAGTTGAACACCGAATACCGCTCGACCTGTAAGTCAAGCCAAACAAGGTAAACTAAGAAGAATTAAGCCCGAATGGTCCCTACAAGTGAAGGAAGAGATAGAAAAGATGCTCAGAGCAGGGTTCATCAGGGTCATTGAATATCCTACATGGCTTTCCAACATAGTAACGGTAACCAAGGCCAACGAAAGATCCGATGCCGCGTAGATTTCGTAGACTTGAACAAAGCTAGTCCAAAAGATGATTTCCCGCCAAACATCGACATTCTCGTAGATTCCACGGCCAACCATGAAGTTAAATCCTTCGTCGACGGCTTTGCTTGCTACAACCAAATCAAAATGGCGTAAGAAGATCAAGCCAAGACAGCCTTCACAACCCCTCGGGTACGCATCGCTACACGGCCATGCCGTTCGGACTAAAGAATGCCGGGGCTACGTACTGCAGGCGCCTACGCCTTTGTTCCATGACATGATCCACAAAGAAATTGAGGTCTATGTGGACGACATGATAATACACTCCAAAGGCTCGATGGCCAGCACTTTGTTGATTTGAGAAAATTCTTCGGCCGCCTCCGAGACCACAAAGATGAGATCGAATCCAGCCTAAATGTACCTTCGTGTAAGACGAGGCAAGGTGCTAGGATATATGGTGACAGAACGGGGAATTGAAGTAGACCCCGTAAAATCAAGGCCATAGTTGAAATGAAGCCACCCCTGACACCGACGTAAGTAAAATCCTTCATGGGAAGATCGCAATACATAAGCCGCTTTGTAAACCAAATGACCTCGATCCGCGAGCCGATCTTCAAGCCGATGAAGAAAATGCCTACACGTAATGGACTCCAGAATGCCGCCGCCTTGAACATCAAGGCGTACCTTGTAAATCCCCGATTCTTTGCCCACCACATCAAGAAAAAGCCACTATTGCTATACCTAATCGTCACTGACACAAAGAATTGGGGCTATGTTAGCTCAAGAAAAGAAAGATTCCAAGGTCGAAAATGCCATCTATTTCGTGAGCGTAAAGCTTCAAGGGAGCGAACTCAATTACTCGCTTGGAAAAGACTTGCGCAGCTCGGTCCGGGTAGTGGGAAAGCCGAAACACTACATGCAGCCTCACCCGATACATCTCGCCTCAAAGATAGACCCCATCAAATATCTCTGTTCGACAAGCCTTCCATCTCCATGAGGTTGGCAAAATGGTCGTTCTTTTGGCCGAATACGACATCACTTATGTTTCAAGGAAATCCGTAAAAGGGCGTATAATGGCGTAACATTTGGCCGATTTCCCAAGTGATGAGTCCCGAGGACCTCGAACCTCAATTTCCCGATGATGGAATCTTTGCTCTAGAAGGAGAAAATCGCCGCAACTCTTCTTCGACGGGCGTCAAACAAAAGGGGGAATGGAATAGGAATGCTTCGGTCGATCCTACCGACGAGCACACCCCCATAGCAAGAAGATTGAACTTCGAGGTCACCAACAATGCCGAATACGAGGCTTGCATAGCCGGGTTGGAAGCCGCCCTTGAAAGAAATATCAAAGAATTGGAGGTGTACGGTGACTCGCCCTCATCATCAACCGTGTCTCTAACAAATGGAAGACCGTGGACCCGGTCCGCAGTAAATATCACACTTACATGGAAGAGCTAGTAACTCAATTCAAGGAAATCGCCTTCCATTACTTGCCCAGAGATCGCAATGCATTCGCAGATGCTCGGGCAACACTAGCCTCCCTCGTTGAAATACCCGAAGGAAAGTCCGTCAAACCATTCGTAGTCGGGAGAAGAGAAAACCCCGCTTATTGCTTTGAAATCGAAGCGAGGCCGAACCGGCCAATGATCCCCGGTACACTCAGATTTATCAAGATTTAAAGAACGGCGAAGCCTCTTTCAAAAATGAAGATGGGGAATATAAAGAAGGAATCAAAGCGAAAAGCCTCTCAGCGCTGAAGCGACTCGCCTCCCATTATGTTCTTTGGGAAACATGCTGTACAAGAAGCGTTATCAAGGCCCCCTCCTACGATGTATCGGCAAACAAGCGGCTACCGGACTCATGAAAGAAGTACATGGTGGTACTGCGGCCCCATACGAATGCTCGGGCTCTAATGCAAATCATACTAAGAATGGGATACTTTTGGATCTCCATGGAAACCGACCGCATCCAGCCGTCAGAAGCTGTGACAAATGCCAACGGTACTCAAATCTCAATCATTTGCCTCCTCACGAGCTATACTGCATGATAACCCCTTGGCCTTTCGTCACTTGGGGAATTGATGTCATAGGCAAAATCACACCACCAGGCAGCAACGGCCACGAATTCGTCCTGGTAGCGGTGGATTATTTCACAAAATGGGTCGAAGCCAAATCCTACAAGGTCCTCAACTCAAGGAAAGTAGCCCTCTTCATCAAAGAAAACATCATATGCAGATACGGGTTGCCGGCCGAAATCATCTCAGATAATGGATCCCACTTCGAAGGGGAATGCGACAGGCTGCTAGAAGAGTTCAGAATAACCCGTCACAAGTCATCTCCCTACAGGCCCCAAACTAACGGAGCCGTTGAGGCAGCAAACAAGACTTTGGAAAACATCATTCGTAAAATGGCTGTTCGAGGTCGAAATTGGCCCGAGAAGCTTCACCTTGCTCTCTGGGGCTACAGAACATCCATCAGAATGGCAACCGGAGAAACACCGTTTGCTCTTACCTACGGAATGGAAGCCGTGCTCCCAATCGAGCTAGAAATCCCCTCACTCCGGGTACTGTTGGAAAGTCAGATCAATGAGGTCGAATGGCTCCAGAGTCGCGATGATGAATTGGCCCTGCTAGATGAACGCCGATTGAAGGCCATGGAACATATCCGAGCCTACCAAGGAAGAATGGCCAGAGCCTTCGACAAGAAAGTAAAGCATCGGGAGATCAGGGAAGGTGATCTTGTTTTGAAAGAGAAGCCCCCAGTCCGTATCAACCCGCTTGGCAAATGGGAGCCCGTCTGGGTCGGGCCATATGTCGTCCAGAAGATCTTCTCCGGAGGGGCCATGCAACTTGCAGACCTCGACGGAAATCCCTTCGTACACCCAGTGAATGGTGACAAGCCGCGCGTATACTACGCGTAAAACACCGAGTCAAAAAAAAAAAAAAACAAAAAAAAAAAACAAGAAAACAAAAAAAAATATATCAAAAAAAAAAGAGTGCTAAAAGAGTAATACCCAACTAGGTTGAAAACCCAAAAAGGGCGGCCTAGGTAAAAAACAGGGTTGCACCAAAATAAAAACAAAAAAAATTAACTGGGTCGAACTACGGAGACCTGAGCCCTTTAGTCCGAAGGGAACGTAGGCAGCCAGAAACGGTTCGGTCTAAAACATAAATAAAAGTCATACTTTGATATCAATACACTGATCAGACCATGAAAGCGTCTCGAAAAACTCTAAAGCAATTCACATAGTCATTACAGCTAAAAGCTCTTTGATGAGTCTAAGCTCGGTTCATTCCTACAACTGACAACCTGCTAAAAGAAACTAAGATACATAATCAAACTAATGTGTCTGCTACGACAAGAAAGGGATACTCGGAAACCTCAAGGTCACTCCAAGCCACTCGTACTGGCTTCTCCCCTCTTCTTCCCCCTTCGGGTCTTCTTCCTCTCGAACAGAAAATGTCGGTCTTCCTCCTACCAAGCTCGCGTAGGAACAGGATCTATCAAACCAGCCTCCGTCGTGGCCTTAGTAGCCCTAGCGTCATCTCTCATCTCCTGTAGCCGAGCTGGTAACGTAGGAGTCCTCCTCTCCTGTCTCTTGACATAAGCTTCATAGTCAGTCACAACATCTCCGCTCCTGTCATAAGGGTTGGCCCTCGCTTCGACCCTCCTCCTCTCCGAAACTGTCAGGTCCTCCGTACCCATAATGGACTCACGCCGTCTCAAAATAGCCATCTGAGTCTCCCCCAAATGCCTCTCGTACCAATCCAAGTACTAAGTGGTCAGAAACACAGGTCTCGGATGCCTGAGGATAACCCGAGGGGGGAAGACGTCATACCTCCATACTCGGGAAAGAAATGGGAACACAGAAGGATCATCCATAGAAGCAAGAGCCACCACCCTAGTGGCTATATCATCAAAGTCCTCCAAAGGAACCTGCTCCAAGCCAAAATGCCTCAGAACCAGAGCCGAAATGTAAAAGCTGGACTGAGAAAGCCCCGGAAGCATAACCACGGGAGATCCATCCTGAAGTACTCTTCGAGTCTCCACCCGCCAATGAGGCACTAACCATCTGATATCTTCACCCGGCGACCAGCCATCCAACGCTCCCACGAGCCCCGATCATCAAAATCCACCGTAACCCCTCTCCCGGCAAATGTCCAAGGCTTCGATCATATCCGAAGTCTCGCGAAGAACCCCTGTGCGCTCCATCGCCCACAGGGTCAAGAGAAACGGGCCGCCCCGCGCATGTACCGCCTCCCGTAGCTAACCCGTCAAGAGCATGAAAAGTCTCCCCAGTGATCAAAGGTACAACATCTCTCGCCCAAACGACGCTGAACCACTACATCCAGCAGAGCCCGATGACAAATTCCAAAGGAATAAACCATGAACAAGGTACCAAACATGCAAAGTGCAAAAGCATCCCAATAGGCATCATCCACCAAGCCTAAGCCCCTAAATCTATCAGGAAGACCAGAAATGTCAAAGTGATCGGGACCACGGAGCATACCTTGTGCTTCCCCCGGGGAAAGATGAAGAAGGTTGCACAACCTATAACCGAAAGAGGCTCCTCCAGGCAAAGGAATCGCAATCTCCTCCACCTCGGGACCACCAAGCAAAGCCCGAAATTCTTCAACAGTCGGGACCATTTCATTGTAAGAGAAGCAAAAAACATGCCTTCTAGTGTCCCAAAATGAGGAAGAAGCTCTCAAAAGATCATAATCCGGAATCAATTCCTTAAGAGACCACAAGGATCGTATCTTGTACCTTTCTTCAAAGAATGACCTCCGCTCATGCATAATCTCTCGGCACCACTCCTTAAACTTAGTGAAGAATGACATTTGGGAAGCTTGGGATAATTTGGGTGGATTTTGCATGCTCACAATTCTCTCCATGGATTTTTCTCCTTCTCCCCGAAAATGGCTGTTTGAACTGGTGGTTGAAGAAGGTGTTTGAATTTGAAATAAAGGAAAACCAGATCTGAAGCAAAATTAAAGGACAGTGTCAGATTCCTATCTCATCCACGTGGACATGTTTGTCACCAAAAAAAAAAAAATCTGCAGCAGTTCAAACTGCTGCACCACGGAGGAATATTTCATCCCGGCCGCTCAAAACCTGTGCAAAACCTGCCCAAACAGTTCACATACCATACATTCGCACCCTAGCCAAAAAACCTGGACTCATGCAACATTGCATTCATAATAAAAAAAAACAAAAAAAAGTAGATTATTACATTCCAAAAAAAAACAACAAAAAAAATGTGTGCATGAAAATAAAGTGTATCTGTCTAAATAGGTACAATCTCAGAAATCAATAAAAGATAGTCAGCCGTAATCCTCGGTGGCTGGCCCTTTCCCCCGGTCCCTCTTGCGGCTCGGGCCCGCCTCCTCAGTAGCCATGAATGTCTCGGGCTCGGAATCATCCTCGTCTCCAGAGAGAGGCTCGCCTGGATCAACCGGCACGCCACGATAGGGCAAGCCGAGATCTGCAAAGAAGTCATATCCAAATGTGAACGCGTCGGACTCCTGGACGTGTGAAGATGACCCACCATGGTGCCAAACGTGCCCCTGCCCATGCAAATCTCCGAGAATGACGTGGTCCGGAGGCAGCTCCATGCCGGGATCTATGAGAGGAGAGAGAGGAGTCTCGGTCGAATGCTCCGAAGGAATAGGGGAAGTCTCCCGCTCCACAGGTGCCGGCTGTGCCCGCCTCGCTCTGGCCTGAGGAGCCCCACAAGCAACCATCCTCCTAATGAACCTCTTGGCCCCAATCACCTGCTTCGTCAGCTTCTCCACCACCACAGCCGGGAACTGCACGGGAACAAAAGCGTCAGAAATAATTGATGCGAAAAAAGGAAAAGACAAAAAAAAAGAAGAAAGAGAAACCTGTACCTTCATATCCGTACGAGGCCGGAAAGCTCATGGGACTCGCTCAGGTTGAGGGATCTGCACCCTCAATCTAACCCCATCCTGGACATATGAGAAGTCCATCCGGGGGTATCGCACAATCCCTAACCCCTCTCTCTCAAGAACCTGGGGCATCCTCGCCTCCTCAAGATAAATCTCGAATACTCCTCAATCGCCACAAACGTCGAGAAGTGCCGGCCACCTCGATAGTCGCCCTGTGTCTCCGATCTCTCACTCGGATGCATCATGTCGGCAGGAGGCTCTACCGGGTGCCATCGTAGGCGCACCCTCGCCATGCCGGGCGCGTCACTCTCTCCCCGTATAATACACATCGCAGTCAAGCCCTCAAAATCCTCCGCCGCACAAACCTCCATCTCTCGGCACCCTTCAGCTGCTCCACCTCGAAGCGGCCCCAGGGGTAGAAAATCATCCCCTCATCCGTCTCAGCCCTCGTCAAAGGTAGGCACTCCCTGTACTTAAGGGTCGTGCGCCCCTTAGAACCTATCTTCTCCCGAGCATGCTTGCTCCAGGAGAGCATGGCCGGATATGCCCCGATGTGCTCCGCCGGCTGCCGCCACATCGTGACATGAAAAAACTCCAGAGCCCATACCTGCGAAAGAGAAAGATCTAATCAATCAAGTGCGAAAAGAACAGTGCGTGCATAAGGAAAAGAAAAGCAGAAGCTTATACCTCCAGAGGAAACTCGAAGCATGTCAGGGAGCTGACAGCCTTCCGGCTATACCGATCCAGTGCAAAATATAGCTCTGCCAGCCCTGCCTCTCCCCAAGACACCTCCCCAGCCATCTCCACATCCTCCAATGTCCTCAGCAAAGCAAACATCGCCGTCCCCTCGGCATGTCCAAAAAGTGTGCTCGAAAAAGCAAACCATAAAAAGGCCCTAGCAATCTGCACCGCAGCTACTCTCTCATCCCCAGCCTCATAGCTCTCAATGCTCTCCACGATCTTCCCGTGGACCACAGCATACTCCATACCCATCCCTTTTTGGGAATGGGGGTAAAGCCCAGAAGATCCTGCAGCTCCAGGTCACTGTAGCCGTCCCTCCACTCAATGCTCCGTCCTTTAAAGGACAGGCCCGTGATCGCGGCATAATTGGAGGGTGTGACTGTGGCCTCGCCCCAGAAGAAATGAAATATGTGGGTCACGTCCCCACTGCCGTGTGCCAAAAGCATAGATCAGACCCTTGCTCTTGGAGAACTTAACCAATCCCCTCAGGCACTCGATAAACTCGTACAATCCAGTCCCAATGACGATCTGTCTCGGACTCATCAAAGCTCCTCGGCCCAGGACTGGAAGCCGGTCCCACAGGTCAACCACGGCCTCCACTGATCCCCGAGTCTTCATCTTGTTCAGTTGCTGCGTCACAAAGCGATCTCCACCCTGCAATTAAAAAAAAAAAAGAGAAGAAAATGTCAAAAAAAAAATTGCATTTGCATAAAAAAAAAAGAGAGCATACACATGTATCATAGACATAGATTTTTTTTTAAAAAAAGAAGAGAAAATCGGGCAGCATAACGACATACAATAAACTCAGCCCCATTTTTCTTGCACAAAAGAAAAGATTTTCAACAACCATCATTCATCATGCATATAAAAAAAACATGTCAATAACATTGAGTCAACGGAAGTAAAAATTCCGTCCCATTTTTCATGAAATAGCATGCATAAGCAGTTTTCTACAATTCATTCATCCAATCAAGGGAACGAAAAATCCGTCCCATTTTCACAGAAAATCACATTTTCACAAAAAATGCATACATTCATATCATTCATCATCTCATTGCAAAAAAAAATAAAAATCCTACATAAAAAGGGTCCGTCCCGGATTCGAGCAAATTTTAATCATCTCATATTTCAAAAAAAAAATGGCAATATGCCCATTCTTTTTTCCAAACAAAATGCACATTTGAGTTACCCATATACTCATTACAACATACAAATCATCAAAATCAAGATTCAAAGCCAAGAACATAATTTTCGAATTTTCATTCCAATTTTCGGATATTAAAAAAAAAAAAATCCCAAAAATCAATTTCAAATGAAAAAATCGACAAAGGGAATGGAGAGATTCGAAGTATACCGTACGGAGACTCGGATCAGAGGCCCAATGTTGCCACGCATCGGGGTATGGCTCCTCCGCAATCGATTGCGAAAGTGTGTAATGCCTCCTCATCCTTACAAGCTCCAAGCGCCTCTCCGCTACCGGGCCACGTTCTTGGCCTTGAATAGCTACTCCCCCGTGTTCCATTGCTTGAAAAATCGAAGAAATCGGAAGAATTTTGGAGCTCCTAGGCCAACAATGGCGGTTTTGCGACTTTCTCTCTCTCTTCTCTCGTAAATTTCAAAAAGAAACTGTGAGGAAGAAGAAGGGCGGCGCCCTTTTAAAAAACTAGTCCAGGTCGCCTTCTGATCCGCGCGGACCAAATTGAAGTGGCAAAATGACTGTTTTGCCCTTTAAAATTTCAGGACTCTGCAGTTTAGTCCTCAACTTAACAGAGTTAACCAAAGTTAACCCCCTCTTCAAAAGAGCTTCACGGCAGTCAAAAGTAAGTCCGATTTCTCCGAGAAAGATAACGGAATCCCGTTTCTTTCATCAAAATCATCAACGGTAGTCAAACGTAAGTCCGATTTCTCCGAGAAAGATAACGGAATCCCGTTTCTTTCATCAAAATTATCAACGGAAGTCAAACGTAAGTCCGATTTCTCCGAGAAAGATAACGGAATCCCGTTTCTTTCATCAAAATCATCAACGGAAGTCAAACGTAAGTCCGATTTCTCCGAGAAAGATAACGGAATCCCATTTCTTTCATCAAAATCATCAACGGCAGTCAAACGTAAGTTCGATTTCTCCGAGAAAGATAACGGAATCCCGTTTCTTTCATCAAAATCATCAACGACAGTCAAACGTAAGTCCGATTTCTTCGAGAAAGATAACGGAATCCCGTTTCTTTCATCAAAATCATCAACGGCAGTCAAACGTAAGTCCGATTTCTCCGAGAAAGATAACGGAATCCCGTTTCTTTCATCAAAATCATCAACGGCAGTCAAACGTAAGTCCGAGAAAGATAACGGAATCCCGTTTCTTTCATCAAAATCATCAACGGCAGTCAAACGTAAGTCCGATTTCTCCGAGAAAGATAACGGAATCCCGTTTCTTTCATCAAAATCATCAACGGCAGTCAAACGTAAGTCCGATTTCTCCGAGAAAGATAACGGAATCCTATTTCTTTCATCAAAATCATCAACGACAGTCAAACGTAAGTCCAATTTCTCCGAGAAAGATAACAGAATCCTGTCTCTTTCATCAAAATCAATCAACGGCAGTCAAATATAAGTTCGATTTTCCCAGCAAAAGCTAACAAAATCCCCAGCGAAGTCAACGGAATCCCGTTTCTTTCCTCATTTTCATCAACGACCGTAAAACGTAAGCCCGATTTTTCTCCAACGAAACCCCCAGCAGCGTTTCGAACTACGATTGGCTTGATTCCTCTTAAGGATACGTAGGTAGCCTACCATAGGTCCAGCCACCCGACCAAAACGGTCACCCTCTCCTTCGGCAGCAGACGAAGTCCACCGAAGGACCATCCATCCCAAACCATTAAGGGAAAACATTTCAAATCAAGGTCTGAGGCACCTAAAAAGCCATCATCATCAAGGTTCGAGGCGCCTAAAAAGCCATCATCATTAAGGTTCGAGGCACCTAAAACGCCATCATCTTCAAGGTTCGAGGCACCTAAAATGCCATCATCATCAAGGTTTGAGGCACCTAAAACGCCATAATCCCCAAAAGTCTGAGGCACCTAAAACGCCATCATCTTTAAGGTCCGAGGCACCTAAAACGCCATCATTGCCAGGTTGACGCCTCAAAATAGTCACTCCAGAGTCCAAAGACCCGAACTATGACTGGCTTGATTCCTCTTAAGGATACGTAGGTAGCCTATCATTAGGTTCAGCCATCAGACCAAAACAGTCATTCCTATCCCCAGCAGAGCGGATATACAACTTTAGCCATCAGACTAAAATGGTCGTCTCTTATCCCCACAGAAGTTTCTTTCAAAGAACCGATCGCGTAACTCGCTCGCCAGGTTGACATCCTAAAACAGTCACACTAGGGTCAACGTCTGAAGATGGTCGGAAGACCCGAACTACGGCCGGCTTGATTCCCATTCGGGATACGTAGGTAGCCTATCGCTATGTTCAGCCACTCGATCACTTGATCATCCTGTCAAATATGGAGCCTTACTCTTTTCGACGACCCCGCTTCCTTCGAAAGCGCCGTCGCCGAGGGGCTACTGTAAGTGCTCCAATTTGAGTTGTTAGCATTTTTGTTAGAAAATTAACGAAAGTCTTAACATTCCTAACATTTCTAACAATTCCTAACCTTTCTAACAAAGTAAGGGTAGATTAGGGATTGCCATTTAAGGTTAAACCAAGAAAAGAATCTTAAAAAAGAAAAGAAATTGGAAAAATCCGAATTAGGCAAGCTGAAAAACACAAACTGCTGGAATTTTTGAATAATATTCCTTGTGTCCAAAGCCTGCAGCTGCAATTAATGAACAGTGCACGCTTCTACTCTTGTCCGCGCGGATGAAAAGGCCATTTTCAGAGGCCTATAAATTGAGCCCTTCAGTCTCAGAAAAAAAAAAGAGAACACATTTTATAACTGCACCTTGACGAAAAATAGGGAGAAAACAGTGGGAATTCCCTTGAATTGCCACCATTTTCTCTTGAATCTTTCCCAAATCCCACTCACTCAAAACATTCTCAAATCACTCTCATACATACACAAGCCCAAGCTTAAATCACCCCTTAGGAGGAGGATTAGAGAGAAAACATAGAGGACTTAAGTGTTATCTACTTGTTTTCTCTTTGACCAACTCTAATCACAAACCCTAAACACATTAAACACATCCAAGCCTTGAATCCATTCAAACACAAAACACAAAGAAGATAGGTATAACCTCCTTCTCCTTACCCTAAACTTCTCTCATCCATGCATGCATCTCAAACTTTGAAGATGTAGTTTGTTCACCAACTTGTTCATCTTTGCTAGACCTAAAAATGTAGTCACCTTGGAATAAATTTCCATGGATGACCATTTAAAAGTTCTAAATCATTTATTACTCACTTAAAAGTGTTTTTCCAAAATATTTCTTACTCAAAAGAATTTTCAAAAATCATTTTCATACAACAAAAATCTTTGTTTCAAAGCTAAATCTCCCCTTCCCAAGCAAATGAAATGCTTAAGTCCTAATGTACCCTAAGGATGGCTTGATATAGTAGATCACCACTAAAATGTATAGTGACTACTAATCAAAGCCTAAGGAAATGGGGACAAGCATGGATGCCAAAACCCTTTTAAAATCAAGTTTTTCTTCAAGAGAAAGTTGCTGTCCAGTAGCCTTTCTCTAAGACCTCTGTCCATGGTATAATTTTTTGGACATACAGAAACTTGGAATTTGGTGTTGACTACAAAATACTTTTTGTAGACAACATCCAGAGCTTTCCAGAAATATTTTTACTTTATTTTTTGCGTGAGTAAAACTCCATTTTTCAAATTTTATTTTAAATGTAAGTTCCTCAGTCTCTGGAAATCCAGATTTCATATCTGAGGTTTCCAGAAGATTTTGGTCCACCAAATCATCTCCAAATGGGAAAGTTATTTTATAGAAACCTTATTTAAGGTGTTTTTAACAACTTTAATTCTCGGACTTTCCCCAGATTTTGAAGTTTTAAAGCTCTTAAATCCATTTTAAAATCAAGTGTCCACTGCCTTTTTCATTCTGGCAGAATTGGTTTTCAACTTCAAAAAATCTTTTGAGTACCAAAACTCAACCCAAAAATCATACCAAAAATCATGGGACTTGTTTGATGTCTTATAAAGAATTCCCAATTTTTAGTTTTCTCAGTTTCAACTTATTTTGGCCAAAGGAACACACACACACACACAAATGGTTTTTAAGCTTGGAAGACTCGTTTTACGAGGCATTCCGGGTGAACACTAACGTTCTTTCCGGCGTGTAACGTGACCTCCGAACCCAAATATCTAATCTCGAGCATTTTTCAAAGTTTTGACCCATAAAATAAAAATGGCGTGGCGACTCCGTGTTTTTTTTTTTCGATTGATTTTCAAAGAAAAGAAAAATACCAATCTTTCGGAAAAATGGCAACATCGTTACAGCCCGGGAAGAAGAATACGGTATTTCTGTAACCTTGCCCTTCATTGCATTGAAAATTGTTTTTTTTTGTGTCAAACTGTTCGATCTTTATCTGTGGAGTCTTGAATCTGATGCATAATTCTGAGCTATGGAAAATCATGAATGCATGTTAAATGTTTCAACCCTAATTTTACTTGGAGAAGTATGAAATTGCAATTAGGAACAATTTATTGACATGCTTCTTTTGAAAACTTGGGATATTCAAAACTGTACTGTGTTTACCTACAGGAGTTGCGTACCAGAGGCTCACCAGAGGTTATTGGTCGGCTGTGGGATCTATTGCCCGGCATCCAGGAGATGGAGCATTCGCCGAAGGGCTTGATATATGCTGCAGGGTTGGGTCAGTTCTTTGAGATGGCGAAGCCCATCAGGGATACTCAGCGGAGCATGGGGCTGGTGAAGGCGTTCCGAGAGTTTTGGTGGGAGACTACCCATTCTTTTCATTTTTCCTGGGGGGAGGCGATGGTCACGCCGTATGACTTCGCAGCTATCACCGGTCTTCCCTTTACTGCCGAGCCTTTATATCTGGAGGAGCCTGCACTCGTGGATGATCCTCAGCCTCCCACCGAGGCATACTTTATGGAGCTGGTTGGTTTTGTTCCCAAGGACAAGAAGGGGAACGGGTACGAGCTAGGGGAGCTTCATGGTCAGATTGTTGTGCAGAGTAGGGATTATCCAGCTGATGTGGCTGATACTGAGGAGGATAGGCTGAGGGCCGTGAGATTGGCTAGGGCTTTTGTATGGGTTGGCTTCTCGGACATGCTTTTCATCAACGGCACGTCTTCCGCTTTGCTTTCTTTGCTGGAGCTTTTGAGAGTTTGGGATACTGTTGGGACTTTGTCCTGGGGAGAGGCAGGATTAGCTGAGCTGTACTTGGCTTTGGATGATGTAAGCAGGGGGGAGGCTAAGTCCTTCAACTGCTGCCATTTAGCTTTTGAGGTATTTCTCAATCTGACCCCATCCTTTTGAACATTCTTTCTTTCTGTCATCTCTTACTGTCATTCTGACTTCCTTTGATCCTTCTTTTCCAGGTCTGGGCTTATGAGATCATCGGTTATTATGCTTGGCCGGTTCAGGAGGTGTACCCGGTCACTATGTTTCCTGCCATGAGGCGCTGGGTGAAAGACGAGCGTCAGAAGGTCCAGACAGCGGACACCAGGGGACGGGTGACGGCTTCTTACCCTGATACTATGATATGCTTGCGAGGGACTCCCGGGGGTCTGAATCTATTTCCCTGGGTTGACCGATATGCTGGGTTTGATTTGGGATATGCTTTACACCTTACCGAGTGCCGCAAGCTTTTGGTAGGTCTGTCCGGTGATGCACTGTATCTGGGAGAGCGGGTCTGCAGACAGCACGGCCCTGGTAGCATTGCTAGAGTCCCGGTTGATCCTCCGGCGGATATATGGTTTCCTCGGAAATTAGAGGACGTGGCCAGTTTGATCCAGGGGGAGGCTGCGTTCAACTATATTGCTGAGGGAGATTATGGAGCTTTCGTGACTACGAGGTTGAGATCACCGCAGGTGGGGCCGAGACGTGATGCTCAGGGCGCGGGCCCCTCTACTGGATACGTGGCAGACGCACCCTTGCCTCCTCCTTTTGTTGATTTTCAGGATGGGGATCACTTGAGGCGGGCTCCCCTTGACACCAGCAGGATTTTTCCTTATTTTCAGCTTTCGAAGGGCACCCGATCTGTAAGCACTATTCTCCTCTTTCTTTATTGTTTTGAACTGTTTACATCTCTTGCTTTTTACCATGACTAACTCCCTGATTCTTCCTTGTTTGATTGTATCAGGTTTCGGCTGATATTTACTGGAGCTTTGCTCGTCACTGCACCGGGTCCATGGATATGATTGATCAGCTGGAGAGGAGCGCCCGTTACTGAAGGGAGCGGTGCTTGGCTCGGAGCTCTGATGATGATGATTCTATGCCCAGCTTGCCTGACAGGAAGAGGTCTCGTACTGATATGGCTGCGGATGACACACATAGGCCCAGGACCAAGACTGCCCCTCATCGTCCCCCTAGCCCTGAGTATGAGAGTGATGTTTCTGGAGATCTGTACGAGCTTGAGACCATGGCTATTCCTGATGTTCATGAGCTTTTCCGAGATGATCCCATAATTTATCACGATCCTGTTGTAGATCCGAGTCACGAGCAGGCTGAGGAGGAGGATGCAGACGAAGAGGAGAGCAAGGATGATGGCAATGATGATGATTCTGATGATGACGGAGATGTCTACGTTTCTGAGGATGATGGCTCAGAGTAGCCTCTTGGATCAAAACATAGCTCATTGATTATTGCACCCATTGGAAGGAACAAACAAACACTCTTTCTTTTGCTTTTGTAAAAACTTATTTGCTCTGCACTTTCCTAGACTTAGTACATTATTATTAGTTTTTATGTTATCTTTATTGTTTGCACGAGTCCACTTTTGGGAGAATGAGAATGAATGGTTTATATGGTTTGGCTATGGCATAGGTATAAATGGTTTATATGGTTTGGCTTGTATATGAATGGTGAATGTGTATGCTAGTTGAATGAACCCCTCTCCCAGGATGTTTGCAGGGTGTCTTTGCTGTTTGCAGTTTGAGACAAGTCGGGACGTGCCCTGGTACAGATCAGATTGCAGCTTGCTGATGTCTGGTGTTGGACTCAAAGTGTCGCACGACTCAGGACAGCTGGGGCACATTCTGTCGCGTGACACAACAAGTCATGCTGACAGGACTTCAAAATCAGACTTCCACAATACCTCAAGACCTCTCCTTTTTTCTTAGGGCAAAGAATGTAGCAGTCCCCAATCATGAAGTAGGCCTTAAGTTACCAATCCATACCTAAGGATCAATATTATAAAGTTAGCCCCAGTATTTTACACGGATGAACACATCATTCTTCCTCTTCTTTGACCAAGCCCCGGTTTGACACATATAACCTTACTGCATACAGCACATCATGTAACCCTGGAGGAGTTCATTCTCCGAGTTTCAGTCAATCAGTCGGCGAACAAGACTCGAAAATGCTTATGTGCAGGGGCACATTTTTCAAAAGGTGGGAATAGTTCCCGGACTTGCGTACGACACTCTCGCTTTTTGGTTTGAATCTTTTGGGAGAGTATAATCATTACAAGGTGTGGAAAGTGTATGGAAGCCCCTGCTTGACAGAAATACAGGCAAAAAAGATGGGACACAAGGAGGGAATGGAATAAAACAAAGCACATAAGACGCAAACAACACATATAATGTCACAAACAAAGAACACACAAGTGAATGAAATGGACGTTGAACAAGACCGAAAGTTTTACCCACTTTTTGAAAACCAAGTTTCAAGTCCCCAACTGAGTCGCCACTGAATGAACGCTCGTCGAAAAAATAAAATAATGAAAATAGGGAGTCGCCACGTCGTTTTTAGAGGAAACATTGAAAACCTTTGAAATGAGAAAATGGGTTCGGGGGTCAAGTTACGCATTGGGAAGAATCGAGAGTTCACCCAACACGCCTCGTCCGTAGACGAGTCTTTCAATGTTCAACATTCAAACCATCCAAACGTGTGTGCAAAGTGTGTAACAAGAATATGTATGAAATGCATTTCAATGCTTTATTTTATTGCTCAGCAAAGGTGAATACAACTTGTGAACTGTTTACCGTGGGAGGCCACATCCCACTTACAATGCTACGAACAACTTACAACTGAAATGGATCAGCTGCAGATTGGTTACATGTGTCGCGTGACACAGGACCTTAGATGGTCAATTGTGTTGTGTGACACATCGATGCCAGCCTGCAGGGACCTTACAATTCGAAATCAGGAACAACAGAAATTAATTCAAATCCCAACAACAACACCCAAACAACTCATAAACAATGAATTCACAATGGATTGACCAAGGGGATGTAGATATAGGGAGATCCACACTCCCTTGGCCAATAAGCAACATATCCAACGAAATCATATCATGAATATCAATGGTACCAAGCAATGACAATTAAACAGAGATATGGCAGTTGGGACTTGATAATTAAAGGCAGACCAAGCCTAATTATCAAGTCCAAGGAACAGATTGTGCGAGTTGTACAAATTGCAAATAAATGAGAGAGATGGAAGTGGATAGTTACCCTCGTAGAGTCCACACTCCTTAAACCATGTTAGGTAGAAGGATCTTGAAATCGGCTTCCGGGAACAAGTTCGAACTCGCAGATTGAAGCGGCAGTTAAGCTCCAAGCGCCTATGTGTGAGTGCGTGTTGAATTGGCGTTGTTAAACGGCTGATGCTATAGAAATAGGGGAAGGAGACAGCAATTAATTTTGGGTATAGAGAGGGATAGAATCAGGTGAGGGGGATTCAATTTAGAGAGAGGGATTTAGGTTGCCACCGGTGAGGTCTCTGTTTAATCGGGGTTGAGAGAAAACGGTGGTGGGCGATCGCTTTGGGTGGAGAGCAGAGACAGGACGTGAGGAAGGGATTAGATGGTGAATGGTTTAGAGAGAGGGAGAGGTTGCTGGTGAATGGTTTAGAGAAGGAGCTCGGTGAGGAGTTGATTGAGGGAGAATGGGGTTGTCGCCGCACTGGTGGAGCGAGGATACGATGAAGAAGGCAATTGTATTTGAAGGTAGGGAGATAGAGGGAAAGGTGATGGTCGATTCAAGGGGCTTTGGTCACCGGAGAGAGATCTGGAGATGAGGACCGATGGAGGTTGAGGAAGACGATCTAGGGAGCTGGAATGGTGATAAATTGGTCTTCTGCGTATAGAGAGAGAGAGAGGGGTAAGAGAGAGGTGTTTACATTTAGTGAGAGAAAGAGAGAGAGAGGAGTGAGAAGGCTGTGTGTCTGAGTCCCCCTTTCCAAATGACTGAGTTTGGTATTTAAACATAGCTTTGGAAAATGCTTTATCACGTCGTACGACTCTTTGCTTCACTTTTCCAAGCTTCAAGTTGCCGCGCGACTGGTCACGCCCGTAACTATTTCTGGCACCAAAACCTACTTATGGAACGTTCCGAGTTAATTCTTTAAAAGCCCAAAGCAGTTAATTCCCTGTAGGTCCTTTTGCGCGGGAAAAATACTAAAAAATACTTCCTTCGCGAGAAACTCATAAAATGTTTCCGGAAGTCTCGAAACGGACAGGGAATTCACCAAAACGCCCCTTAGTGCGATTTTATAACATTAAAATGAACCTAAAAGGGTCGCGAATTGGATTTGCGTACTTACAGAGCCCCTCGGCAACATCACTTTTGGAAAAAGTGAGGTTGTCGATAAAATAAGACCCAATCCCAATGAGCGGCAAGGGATAAGGCGGAGGGCTAGACGGTGATCTGGGGAGATCGGATGACTGGACCTTTGGAGAAAGGATTTCTACGTATCCCTAAAAGGGAATCAAGCCAAATCGTAGTTCGGACACAAAACTAACAAGAAGCAAGAAAGAGTCGAGATGTGCTTTCATACCTTTGCTGTGCTTACCTGCAGTTATTGGAGGGACTGATGTTACTGCGGGTGGCGAGTAGCTGCCGGAGGGTCTCATGCTACTGCTGGTGGAGGGTTATTGTAGCTGCCGGAGGGTCTCATGCTGCAACTGGTGGTGGCGAGTAGTTGCCGGAGGGTCTCATGCTACCGCTGTTGGTGTGAAGTTGTAGCTGCCGGAGGGTCTCATGCTGCAACTGGTGGTGGCGAGTAGCTGCCGGAGGGTCTCATGCTACCGCTGGTGAAAGGTTGTAGCTGCCGGAGGGTCTCATGCTACAACTGTTGGTCTTCGTGGATGCCGGAGGGACTCATACCACTAGGTGTTGGTGCAGGGTAGCTGCCAGGGGACTCACGCTACTGCTGCTGGTCTTCATGGAAGCCGGAGGGACTCATACCACTGGGTGTTGGTGCAGGGTAGCTGCCGGAGGAACTCACGCTACTGCTGCTGTTGGGGATAAGTGTAGCTACCGGGGGACTCACGCTACTGTCGTTGGTGGCTTGCTGGTGCTTTACCGAGTGCAGGATGGTCTTTGCTGACAGTTGGCTTTTGGGGTCCTGAGCTTTGCTTGGTAGGATGGGGTTTTTTCTTGCTAGGGAGCGGGCCCTTGCTAGTGCTTTGGCGGAGAGGCCATTGATCTTGGTGCACATTGCTGGGGAGACTAAAATAGATACGGATTTTTGTCTCGGTTTTGGCAAAGGCCAGTCTTCGAGGGTTGATGAGGCTCAGTTGATCAATGTACCTGCGGGGGTGGATGTAGCTGCCGGAGGGTCTTAGGCTGTAACTGCTTGTTGGGAGGTAGCTGTCGAGGGTCTCATACTACCATAGGTCATGCTAGGGATAGATGTAGCTGCCGGAGGGTCTCATGCTACTGCTTGATGACCGTGGCCGCCGGAGGGATCTATACCACTTTTCGACGCTTGCTGAGTAGCCGTTCACTGGACGGTCTTTGCAAAATAGGCTTTGAAGTCGTCGAGACTGGTGAGCACTATTGCCTGGTTTCTGGGGCAGCTGGAGCTCTTTTTCTTTGACAAGCATTGCTTGGGGGCTGAGGCAGCTAAGGCTCTTTCAGATGATGCTGGTGAGTCCGGGCCTTATGAAGATAATAAAGGCGGGGTATGCCACCTGCAGGGTTTGGAATCCCTGCCCATGATTGTGATTCGAGGGGCAGTCCTCACGATCAAATTACGATCACCTGATTATTGTACCCTGCAGGGGAAAACAAAACACTCTAGGCACCTTGCATTTTTTAAACTTTTGCTTATGCATTATTAATCTTTTGTTGCACAAGTCCATCTCGGCTGGGGATGGAAGGGAAGTGAGGTTTTTGCACGGCTTGACGAGCGGATATGTCTGTATCAGTTGCATTATAAGGGATCGTGTATGGAACGAAATTGCTTATTATGAGGTGGACCCTCTCCCGTTATAGGGGAAACGTATAAGTGATGGATGATACGGTGCATCTTAGGCAAGTCGGGGACACTCCCGGGAGTACTGGTTGCAGTAGGTCCATTGCTAGTGAGGACAAAGTTATCACGCGTCAGAGACAGCAAGCAGCAGAGAAAGTGCAGAGAATGATCCCGGCTTGGTGAAGCCCAGTTGACAGTGCAAAGCAAACCTAGAGGGAATCTGGTAAGGAGAGCCGGAGGGATACCTTAACCAAAGCCCCAGGTTGAGGAAATTCCATGCAGCTTCATCGCAGACAGAGTCATCTTGTGGCCAAAGAGGCAACTCATCATTTCAAACCACAGTCAATCAGTCGCTGGACAAGACTCGGAAATGTATGTGTGCAGGGGCACTGTTAGGCCCAATAGGCGAGAAAATAGGCTAGAGGGGGGGTGAATAGCCTTTTTACAATTTTAATTTAAAATACCTTAATGGTCATAGTCACTGATCAGAATGTTGTAAGATAATCAGTAAGCACAGCGGAATATTAGTGACTAAGTTTGAACTCACACAAAATCAGCAAGAAGTTGTTTAGAGCTTGATTTTAAACACAAAGTATTTATATGAATCATATATGCAGAACAACTTGTTTGGTTTAGGGAAATACTTATGATTCAGCAGGATGAACTGTTCTGATTTGTTACGATAAACGACTTGGCAAGATAAAAGTAAAGTAAAGATAAGGACACAGTATTTGGAGAGGTTCACAGCGTGAATGCTGCTACGTCCTCTACCAAGATTGGTCAGATCTTGGATTTTGAGAAAAGTTTACTATCAGTATGTCCTAGTCTATTACAAGTGCGGCCTTGCCGGTTACAAGGACTGAATACAAGGATCTACTGATGGATCTTTAAATGAAGAACTGACCAGGTGTTTTTGAGTGGCAAGTTAGACTTATCTCACTCAGGTGTGTGTGTGAATCTCAATCAATGCATTCTAATGATTGTCTTGTTGGAGAATGCTTACAAGGAGGATTGAGAAGTGCACGAGTGTATATCCCTAATAATGTCTAATGATTTTATGGATTTGAAGGCTTGAGCTTCATTCAATGCTTCAAGCACACTCTTCTTCAATGCAATCACCAAACATCTTCAATGCAGGAAAGTCTTCTATATATACTTTGGAGAGAAAGAGAGAGAAGAACTAAAGATGCCGTTGAAGGGTAGAATCGGAATATGGTTGGTAGGTGAGGATCATTTAATGCCATATCTTTGCAATTAATGCGGGAGATTTGAATAAGACATTTCTGCTTTTGTTCGGCGGGTAATAACCCCTTTGTCCCAACCGGTTACCTGCAGCAGCAGACAAAGGACAAAGTAGAGCTAAAAGTAGCTCTTGTGTCAGAACCGGCAGAATGGTGTTGGCAGGAAAATATAACTACTTTTAGCAAACAAGTACGATGAAAGAGATAGAGATGTGACCGTTGTGACTGAGATTTTATTTCAAACGAAGGGAGTCATCCAAATTTAAGTCACCTATCTGCTGAAGTATGTTGCTGAAAAGTGTTAACTCCTGCTGATTACCAGGCAGATCCCACCAGCAGGATAGTAACCTGCAGAACATGCTGAACTAACGGGGAGGGCATCAGTAAGAGATCCAAAAATAAAATCTAATTAAATTAGGGGTCTCTAACTAGCTATGTGATTGGGATTAAGCAATTCTGAGTCCACATATATTTTGACCCAACAATCTCCTCCTAATTGCTTAAGGCCAATCACCTTTAAACAGAATCACTTAAAAGGATATAAATAGATATTAAGATAAAAGATAAGTGATAACTGAAAAGGTAAACTAATAAAGTTCCTGCAGAAGGGTTAGATAGATATTAAGCAAAAACCATAAAATCAAAAACCAAATTGTCAGTAAAAGAAAGTTTGTCTTTGGGGCTTCACGAGAATATCTATTTCATTGGTTACAAGACTGTCAAGGGTCAGCAGGATCAACATCAGCAGCAAGGAGTCATCAACAGGCTTGGACTTTTTCTGCTTCTTGGCTTCAGCCTTTTCAGCTTTCCTCTTCTTGCTAGCCTTGTAACGCTCCACTAGCACTTCATTTTTCCCTTCAAGCTTGGCAATCTTCAGATTGGCTTCGGCAAGCTCGGCTTCAGCAGCAGCAATCCTACCTTCAGCAGCTTCAAGCTTTAGCTCCAACTCCTTGATGGTGCGATCTTGATTCAAGTTAACATCAAATACCACCTTCTGAACCTGGGTGGAGCTGTCTATGAGATCACTGAGCCGATCAAAATCAGCAGCACTAAGATTACTGAGGGTTGAGGTCTGAGATCTGCTGAGGGCTTTTGTAATAGATGCAGAAACTTTGGCTGAGACTTTGGATGCTATTCTGTTTGCTAACTCCTCCTCCTGAGTGGACTTAAGCAACAAATCCTTAACCTCTTCAATCTCACTTCGGAAAAACATCCCTAAATCACCAATGTCACCCCTAAGCACGGGTTTATAAGCTTCAGAAAGATGGCCATGCTCATTAGCAAAGTAGCCAAACAGGGTGTAAACAGGTGGAGGATCATAGGGTACCAAGAAGGTAGAAGGAATGACTGTGCTGACAATCAAGGGAACATCAGCAGATCTTGGAACAGGAGGATCAAGAAGGAGAGGGAAATCTGGATGAATGATAATGGAAAGATCAGCAGAAAGAGAAGGGTTAAGAAACATCTGACCATTATTCTCCAAGGACAACTTGCAGGCAAGCATAAAATTCAGAAATGCTCTTCCATTCAGCAGATCTCGCATGATGCCAAGGCTTAGAATTCTGCCAGTGTCCACTGAATGATCTTGCTGAAATGGTCTGGAAGCATAGAATGGTAAGGTTATGGCTAGGGCATGCTGATACACCATCTTCCAAACACCAACAGCAGAATAAGGAGAGTAGTCAAGAGTTTCAACCACAAGATCATTAATCACTAAACGCTTGCTCATCATTCCACCAGAATAAACGCAAACTTCAATTGGGGATTCACCAGCAGGACAAATTTCACCACGAATTCTTAAGGAGCCAGGTTGGTTGGTAGCTGGAGGGAGAGATTTGACTTTGGCATGAGAAACAGCAGGGGTTTTCTTCTTGCCATGCTTGATATCCTTGTTCCATTTAAGCAGAATAGGAGGCATGCTGGTAGAACCTTCAGTAGGAACAGAATTTTTGAAGGGGTTCTTCACTAACCTTGTACCAGACCTCCATTTGAGTTTCTGATGAGGAGGGAATAGGGGATTACCAGCAGAGTCCTTTGGAATGGACTTCATGGTAGTATACCAATTTGAGCACATCATCAACCTACAGTCATCAGAAAGAGAGTTGTACCAAGATGGAGGTGAGGTATCTTCTTCAGCAACATCTGGAATCTCATCATAATCTTCTGGGTCTATTTCATCTGGACTGTCTTCATCAGCAACAGGGAGAGAATCATCATTGGTCAAGAAATCAGCAACGGCCTGATGAATGAGTGCCTGAATAGGGTTGTAGACAATGATTGCAGAGAAGGCATTATCAACTTCTTGAGTTTGAAGATCAGCAGCAATGTCAGTATCTGAAGTAGCTCCTCCTCCCAACTCAACAACCTCTTGGAACGGTTCAGCAGGAACATCAAAGAAAATGGGAGCTTGATCAGAATTAAGAAAAACTCCTCCTGTAACCACTATAGCAGTCGAGTAGGGGCCGCAGATGGGCCGGAGTGAGCACCGATGTAGGAGTATTTTCAAGCACGTCCGATAAACCGTTGGTCATCATCGAAGCTCGATTCTGCCTGGATTCAATTGTGTCACTTGAGGAATCAGCAGAAGGAACTTTATCAGCATTGCTAGAATCAGCATTCTTATCAGAAGCACTATCAACTTTTCTTTTCAATGCTTCTTCAGAATAAGTGATGAGCTCCAGAGTCATCTTCAAAACATTTTCAATAAACTGAGTGGCAAGAGGACCGCTGGTCAGAGTCTCAAAGATCGAATACTTGAATCCCCAATCTTCATCGTTTTCACTCTTCCTAGCCGATAGGGATCATTTTCTTCAAAATCAAACTGAGTTTTGTAGACAGAGGCATATGCAATCCAAACAGAGATGACCATCAGATCTTGCCTAATCCGATCCTGAAAAAGATAGACTTGATTCCAGAGGAGAGGCAGAAGATCAAAATATCGATTGAAATTCAGCATCAACACACTCTTGCTGAAATTCTGATATTTGGAGAGTGGAGGAAACTTCTCAGCAAAGGTCTCATTCATGTCCAGTCTTGCCCTATCAACATAGTCACCAAGATTCCAAAGCAGTAGTATCTTTCTGTTCTTCATGAAACTGAAGAAGCCTTCTGATGAACGGCTGGAGATGGTCAATAGGAAATACCCAGTTGCTTGGAGCAATCTTGTTGATCATGGACCAAGGGTTATTGAAATAGATGTGGAAAGTGGGGTTCTTGATAGGAGCACATTTTCTGGTCCTTGCTTCAATGGCTACTCCGGATGAGGCAACAGGTCAATATCCGGAAAGGTTAGGATAAGAGAGTAAAAGGGGCTGTAATGGAATCCTCCTCCTCAAATCTTGCTCAATTCTTCTTCTTCTTTCAGAATTTTCTTGATCAATTTCTTCAGGTGTCTTAGTAACCTTTCTAAAAGAAGGTTTGGGGAGCAGAGATGCATCATCAAGAATGGGTTCAGCAAACAACGTCTTTCTGACTCTAGGATCAGAAGAAGGAATAGGGAAGGATTCAGGAGCTTTTGCAATGACAGATTTTGATTTCTTGGATGGTTCGCGTAAGATGCAGGCAGGGTTCTCTTCTTTGGTTCAGCAGAGGATGAGGCAGCAGAAAGGGAAGCAGATTTCTTGGCTCTTGTTACAGGGCCAGCAGCAACGGTGGATGAGGAAGCAGGGGCTGAGATAATTGAAGGCTTTGAACTAGTAGGGGCTAGGGATGGTTTCTTCAATTTCTTCTTCTTAACTTTCTCACAGCGGGGCAAAGAACTCTATCGCCAGAACAGGGGCTCCACCAAAGCAGACCGATCGCTAATCCTTTTCCAATCACCATCACCTGTGGTGCTTCAACTTAAGTTTGGATATCTGGTAGCATTGGGGTCGCAAGAACTACAGCAGGGTTACCTCTAATTATCCCGCTCAAAGAACCAATAGTGACATCCTTTGTCTGGGAAATCCTTACCTTTCGTCTATCGCCAAAGATACTTCCCGGCCGCTTGAGCAATCACTCTAAAAATGAAACCACACCCGCTGAAATTTCTCCTAAGTACAATGGCAAAGAAATGCTTCGAACAGAAGATCGGTAACATGACTATGTGAACCAGATCGGCAAATCAGGCATCTGTCAATGATCTCTATCAAGGTAAAATATCTCCTAATGTAATGAACCTTGAAATGCTTGTCTCCACTGAGTCTAGGTCCAGCATTATCACCTCTAGTAAGAATCCAAGCTTCATCCAGACCAGAAGCATCAATGTAATTGGGACCGGAATTTCCTAGGGTTGGAAAAATAGATGATATGCTATCAGGGGTAACTGAGATTGGAACACCAGAAACAGTAGAAGAAATGGCAGAGAAGGATTCTGGGTCATCTTCATTGGAATATTCAACGACGGCATTGGCGAAGAACTCTCGGACAGAATCAATGAAGACTCCGAAATTGTCAGTAGGAGCCAGAAAGGGAAGAACGGAAGTATCTGATAAGAGATCCCTGAGAAATTGTCCATCAGCTCCATCATCGAAGAAGCTTGAGTCTATGTAACCTCCATAGATATCCTTTTCATTACTCATGATTTCGCAAAACTCAACAATCAAGCAAACTCGAAACACAATAAATCAAGGTTAGAATCGTAGATAACTTGAAATATTAGGATATACGTACTCGCATTCAAAGAAGAAGTTTGAGATATGGAGATTTGAGATAGCAATATAGGATTTTGATGAGAATGTGAAAAGGTTTTTGAGAATATAGCTTTGTTTAAATATGTTATGGAGTTTGGAGGGAACGGTTTATTTGAAAAGGGTTTTCAAAGAGACGAAATTGTTCATTTTCATTAGAATACGTGCAGCTAGATTGCATTTAAAGAGCCGAATTTTGAGCAATTAAAAATGATTAAGAATAATCGTTTAAGATTTTCAAATGATACAGCTTTACTCCGAGATTTATCACAAAATTAATTGGAATAAATCATTTGACACGATTTTCAGAAATGGCGGTACACACACGTGTCAGAGAGGGGTGTGACCAACTGTTCTTGATTTGATAGGTCTGACAGGGAACTCAGCTTTACATTTAATAGGAAGCTTGCTGATGGGAGACATAGATAGCTGGCAACCACTACTTAGAATATCGGTAGAAGAAAAGGCATCGACATGCATCGGTGACACAGATCGCGAACAACTAATCGGCGAAATATCAATCAAAGAAGGACAGATCGGCAGCATAGCGATCTCAGAAGATGTAAGCATCAACCGAATAACCAATAACACCCACTCACTCCTAAGGAATTCAAATCTCTTCTGATCAAGAGGCTTTGTCAAGATATCGCCTCTCCGAAAGTCAAGATGAACTTTCGGTAAGACAACGTTGCCTTTCTCAACATGATCTTTCAAGAAATGGTATTTTATGTCAATGTGCTTTGCTTTGGAGTGCATCACTGGATTATTTGAGACCGAGATGGCATCGATTGTCACAAGAGATTGGGCGTACTTGAGGAGGAATCTCATAGTCTACTAATTGTTGCTTCATCCATAGGATCTGAGAGCAGCAGCTACCGGGCAGCAATGTATTCAGCTCAGTTGTGGAAGTTGAGGTTGCTATTTGCTTTTTGCATGACCAAGAAACTAGCCTCTCACCAAGAAACTGGCATGTTCCACTCGGTGCTCTTCCTTGTTACTCCCAAGGCAAGCCGCATAGTCGGCATCCGAGTAACCGATAAGATTGAAAGAAGAATCTCTCGGCATACCATAGACTCAAGGTTAGCAAAGTGCCACTTAGATATTTGATAATTCTTTTTACAAACTCAGATGGGATTCTCAGGATCGGCTTGAAATCTTGCGCAGACACAAACAACAAACATAATATCCTATTCTGGCTGTTAGATATAGCAGTGAACCAATCATTCCTCTGTAGAGAGTCATGTCCACTTTCTTGCCGGATTCGTCTTTGTCAAGATGCACATTTGTCGCCATTGGAGTGCTTTGAGGATGAGCATTATCGAAACCAAATTTCTTGATTAGCTCCTTGGTGTATTTGGCTTGATGTATAAAAATTCCTTCATTGGTTTGCTTTACTTGTAGACCAAGGAAATAGGTAAGCTCACCCATCATACTCATTTCGAACTTGCTTTGCATGAGCTTTTCAAATCTTTTGCATAGGGCTTCATTTGTGGAACCGAAGATGATGTCGTCCACATATATTTGAACAAACAATGAATGGCCCTTGTGCTTGGTCACAAATAGAGTTGTATCGATCTTTCCTCTTGTAAATCCCACACCGTCACTGAGTAGGAACTTGGACAGGGTTTCGTACCAGGCCCTAGGAGCTTGCTTCAAGCCATAGAGAGCTTTCTTCAATCGGTAGACATGAATGGGGTTTCTTAGGATCTTCAAAGCCCGGCGGTTGTTCAACGTAGACCGGCTCTTGAAGTTCACCATTTAAGAATGCGCTTTTCACGTCCATTTGATATAGCTTGAATTCTTTGAAGGCAAGATAGGCAAGAAAGCCTTATCGCTTCTAATCTTGCTACCAAAGTGCGAAAGTTTGGTCATAATCAATCCCTTCTTTGACGGTATCCTTTGGCCACTAATCTTGCTTTGTTTCTTGTAATCTTTCCCGATTCATCCAACTTATTTACGAATACCCATTTCGTTCCAATGACTTGCCGAGAGGAAGGTCTCTGCACTGGCCTTCCCAGACTTTACATCTTTCAAACCGATTCAACTCTTCTTGCATAGCTTCCACCCACCTGATCAGCAAGGGCTTCTTCAGTCTTTCCGAGGCTCAATATCGTACACCATAGCCGAAGAGAAAAGATTCTCATCAAAGTCCTTGTTCGCATTCCCCGGTCACTTCGGGGTCCAAAGATATCACCAATGACATTTTCAAGAGGATGGTCACGATGAGGTCTAACTTCTCTCTAAGGTCTTGTCTTACCGATTCTTGTCTTAAGGATTCTAGAGGAGGTTCAGAATCAGCAGCAGATTTGGAAGATGATATATTTAAAGGAATAGGAGAGATAGTAGGGTTTGGACTTTGAGTGGATTTGGAATTTGATCGAGGAATATTTGGTATAGGAGGATGAATTACAGAGATTGGATTTGGGCTAGGATTCATCGGGTACAGACGAGAAGGATCGCGCGATGGCTATCGCCAGAGACGCCTGGAGGATTATCGCCAGGACGATTTCTTGCCGAGGATGGAAAGATGTCTGCTGGATCTTCCGCAACAACAAAAGGATCTTGCACATTATCCGCAGATTGATTAGAATTACTAGATTCAATTGCCTCAAAACCACTAGATTGGTTAGCACTATTTGGAGTCCGGGTCGACTCTAACAAATCAAATTCATCAAAAGTTACATGAACAGATTCAACAATTTTCAAAAGTTTCTTATTGAAAACTCGAAAGGCCTTATCAGTGCTTTGAGTAGCCGACAAAGATGCCTTCATCGCCTTTTTTCATCAAATTTACCTCTGCTCTCTTCCGTTGTAAAGCACATAACATTTGCACCCGAAGATTTTGAAGAATCCAATATTTGGTACTCGGCCTCTCCAGAGTTCATAAGGAGTCTTATTATGGAATTTGTTGATGAGAGATCCGTTCTCGAGTGAAGCAAAGCGGTATGAATGGCTTCTCGCCTGAAATATTTCTGCAGCTCGGCTTCGTAAATCATGGTCTTACCGGCTTCAATAAGCGTCCTATTCTTTCTCTCAACTACACCATTTTGTTGAGGTGTACCAGCAGAGAAATTATGGTCTATACCATGATCATCACAATATCGAGCAATACCGCTGTTTGTAAATTCAGTTCCATTGTCGATCTCTACGCCGACGATATCGCTCTCCTTCTCGAGTCTCGTAGCGCCTCAATAACTTGGTGGCAACAAAGATATGTGTCATCTTTGTTGCCGAAAGCTTCCACCCAAGTGTATCGGGAATAATCATCTACTACGACTGTGGTATATCTACTTCCCCAAGGCCGGCCGTGGTTGTGGGGCCAAATAGATCCATATGTAACATTTGTAGGCACCTAGAAGTTGACATGTGTGGCTTGATCTCGAAAGAGGATTTCAGGTTGTTTTCCCAACCGGCAAGCTCTGCACTTCTTTCCATGATCACAGACACTTTTGGAAGACCGGTTGCCAATCCGAAACTCGGCAAGCTTGGATATTGATTTGAAGTTTAAGTGGCTGAGTCTCTTGTGCCATAGCCACGAGTTCTCACCGATGTTCTTAGCTACAAAACAAATATTAGTAACACCCGATAATAGCACCTAAGTCTACCGCATAAATGTTACCTTTTCTTTTCAAGTAAATGGTAAGAGTTTCATTCGAGGCAATATCTTTTATGTAGCAACTTGAAGTAGTGAAGATACATTTGCATTCCTCTATCACGTAATTGTGATATGGAGAGAAAGGTTATGTTTGAGTCCATCCACCAAAGAGACCTTACGTACAAGAATCGCACCTCTAATGATGGTACCACATCCAATTATTTTACCTCTACCATTGTCACCAAAAACTACAGAGGACCCGATGATCGCCAATATCAAGAGGAGATCGGGCGCGGCCGGCCACGTGTCTCGAATGGCCACTATCCAAAATCCATACATCTGGCTTTGGCATCGATCGAGGCCATAAAGCATACCTGCAAGTTAAACATGCTTATGGTCCCCTTATTCACCGGGTCCAAGAGGTTAGTTCCTCTTGGCGGCCATATCTGGCCGCCACTAGAGGCATTTGCCACCGTGGGTCTGAAAGGCTTTTCAAGAGGCATTCATGAGCATGATGACCATAATCCAAACAATTTTCACATTTCACTTTCTTGATTGACCGAGTAGTCGGCAAGACACCACTAGATTTAGTTATTGCATCATTAGGCTTAGAAGAATCGCAGACACGAACTTAGGGACTTTATAAGTGTTGGTTTTGCCACTTCTTGCCTTCGCTTGCCTTTGCGCCACCTTTGGGGAGACTGATCATTGGCGGTGAATCAAGATTGGCGATACCGGCTTTCTTGATGCATTTACTTTTAATATCTTCATCCGCGTAATCATTATCGCAATCTTAATTCCCTTTGTACGTACCGGCTTTCTCCATTTCCTTGTAGTGAGGATACTTCATTGATACAAAGATTATATTTTAGCTTAGTATCCTTATGCAATGGGTTAATCGAGTTGTTCTCGGCCTTCTTATCCTTTTTCTCAATTACAGAGACATCGCACACTTGCTACTTCTAGTTTCAAATCCTATCCCATGTTGATCATTTTTAGGAGAAGCTTGGCTTGCATTAATTGCCATTTTAGCAAATAAGTAGGTTTTGAAAAGATTTCAATGGTTTTCATAAGAGAATCATTTCTTTGAGCTAAATCTTTAATCTGTGCTATGTGTACTTTTGCTCGCTTTTGAGATCCAGGTTTTCGGTTGAAGTCGATCGAATTCACTCAGCTTTGTTTTTAAAGAATCAAGTTCGGCTTTGAGTGATTCTCTTCACAGAAACTAAACCGAAATCAACAAATAATATTTCATGAACACTACTCAACTTTTCATAATCAACAAAAAGTTCATCCATGGTCTCTATCATCTCAAATTTAGATATCTCAGGAAGAGGGTCAGTGATGTTTCTTTTGGCTGAGTGATCTTTTGGCTCAGGAGAGAAGTTGGGTAGGGATGAAATGGGTTTGGCAAGATTTCTTGAAATACTTGGAAGTTTGGTAAAGGATAGCTTCTTTTCAGAGGATTGTGGAGGACTTGGTTCGGTTGCATGGGAGGCAATGGGTCCACACTGTCCATAAAGTGAGGTTCCAACTTGAATAACCTTGTAACCATAAGGGTTTACTGCATTGACTTTGACTTCTTGGAATGAATGTCTTGCTGGTCTTTCTCTCCTTGATGGTGTTCTTGGAGGAGAAGCATTCCGATGAATAGGGGTAGGTAGATCTAGTGCTATTTCATCAACGGCATCCAGGGCAACAAAGCTTATATCAGCATCTTCATTGTCATCAGCAGCGCCTTCACCTTCCGAGTCGGCCACAAGTTTCACACCGCATCGGCATAGCTTTCTCGATCTGCCATCCGCAACATAGCTTCTCGGACTTTGGATGTCTTTGGTTTACCGATTTCCCGACATATTCATATTTTGGTTGGGGACATTTAGATGCAAAATGTCCGTGTTTTCGGCGCTAAAACATACCAAGTCTCCTTTGTCGTTTCTTTCCATCGCCAGGCCGGTAGAAGGCTTATGGTTGCTGGGTGGTTCTATGGAAGGGAGTAGTAAATGGTTTGTTTTGATTTGGTTTCTTTGTCTTTTTGCATTTTCTTGAAGTTTTGAACTTTCGATAGTTTCTGCAATGCAAAGAAATTCCTCTTCTTCCATAAGAGGCTCAGGAGGACTTTCAAGGGATTTGCTACGAAGGGCTTTGCATTGATCGATAGGAGGATAAGGAGTAGGCATTTGAGATATCTCGAGTCTGTGGCCGAGAGAGACATGCATTTGAAGTTTTTGTCGAGAATATTAAGTTTTTGTAGTTCTCTCTCATACAAAAATAGACTAGACACAATATTTTGAATAGAAGTGGTATTTAAATCTCTAGCTTCTCTAAGAACAAGAACCTTAGTATGATATATACTTCCTAAAGCACTTAGAAAGCGTATATTCAGGGTCTTTCATAAAAGTATATACTTTACCAAGAGAAGCACAAAGATTACTTACCTCGCAGAATCGATCATATGCCGTTCCGAGTGATTCACCATCTCGATTTTGAAGGATTCGAACTCAAAGCAATAGCATCATAAAGCCTCGTTGTCCTTGGTGCGTGCATCTCCTTCGAAGTATTCAAGGAGCTTGTTCCAAAGCATTCTTTGCAAGCCGTGTAACACAAGCCAACGAGCCAGTACTGCTTGCTGCCTAAACCACAAGAGATAATGCTGGCCGGCTTTCCCATCAAGAGCATAGGTTAACTTGTCTTCGTCATCCATTCATCTCTTGGTTTTTCAACGAGTTTCCGTAACTTGAACATCTCGTTTGTTGTTCATCGTCGCCGTCGCATGCGCAGCTAGCTAGGGAGTGGAAGGTATCGGTTTGTAGGTGGTTTGAACTTTCAAGGGAGTAATCGGTCCACCTTCCACTACTTTCATTAATCGTTCATCTATGGAGTTCATGTACTTTATCATTCGGGATTTCCAAACACCAAACTCGTTGATGTTCAACATTGGTATGGTAGTGATGTTAAACGTCCGCATAATTTTTCCCGCCATGGTATCGGCAATCAAGCCGTGAGGCTTGGAAATTTCTTTCAAAAATGTCAAGCTACGATACTAATTGTTAGGCCTAATAGGCGAGGAAAAAGGCTAGAGGGGGTGAATAGCCTTTTTACAATTTTAATTTAAAATACCTTAATGGTCATAGTCGCTAATCGTAATGTTGTAAGATAATCAAGAAGCTACGGAATATTAGTGACTAAGTTTGGACTCACACAAAATCAGCAAGAAGTTGTTTAGAGCTTGATTTTAAACACAAAGTATTTATATGAATCATATATGCAGAGCAACTTGTTTGGTTTAGGGAAATACTTATGATTCAAACAGTAATGAACCTGTTCGATTTGTTACGTTAAACGACTTGGCAAGATAAAAGTAAAGTAAAGACAAGGACACGGTATTTGGAGAGGTTCAGGCGTGAATGCCGCTACGTCCTCTACCAAGATTGGTCGATCTTGGATTTTGAGAAAAAGTTTACTATCGGTATGTCCTAGTACATTACGAGTGCGGCCTTGCAGTTCTGAGGGCTCGAATACAAGGATCTACCGATGGATCTTTAAATGAAGAATCGACTGTGTGTTTTTGAGTGGCAAGTTAGACTTATCTCACTCAGTGTGTGTGTGTGAATCTCAATCAATGCATTCTAATGATTGTCTTGTTGGAGAATGCTTACAAGGAGGATTGAGAAGTGCACGAGTGTATATCCCTAATAATGTCTAATGATTTTATGGATTTGAAGGCTTGAGCTTCATTCAATGCTTCAAGCACACTCTTCTTCAATGCAATCACCAACCATCTTCAATGCAAAGAAAGTCTTCTATATATACTTTGGAGAAAGAGAGAGAAGAACTAAAGATGCCGTCAAGGGTAGAATCGAAATATGGTTGGTAGGTGAGGATCATTTAATGCCATATTTTTGCAATTAATGCGGGAGATTTGAATAAGACATTTCTGCTTTTGTTCGGCGGGTAATAACCCCTTTGTCCCAACCGGTTACCTGCAGCAGCAGACAAAGGACAAAGTAGAGCTAAAAGTAGCTCTTGTGTCGAAGCGAGCGAGAATGGTGTTGGCAGGAAAATATAACTACTTTTAGCAAACAAGTACGATGAAAGAGATAGAGATGTGACCGTTGTGACTGAGATTTTATTTCAAACGAAGGGAGTCGTTCAAATTTAAGTCACCTATCTGCTGAAGTATGTTGCTGAAAAGTGTTAACTCTGGCGATTACAGTGCAGATCCCACCAGCAGGATAGTAACCTGCAGAACATGCTGAACTAACGGGGAGGGCATCAGTAAGAGATCCAAAAATAAAATCTAATTAAATTAGGGGTCTCTAACTAGCTATGTGATTGGGATTAAGCAATTTTGAGTCCACATATATTTTGACCCAACATATTGTATTCCATTTCAATAGTTCTGTTAGTTCTGTTGACAACCGAAAAATGAATGGGGACTATGCAGTAACCCTTTAAGGATTTTCTTCGTTTTCTTAAATAAACACCATAAGTATGTTCTTCTATTTCAATAGTTTTGTTAGTTCTATTGACAAAATACATTTGAATGGTAACTTTATGAGCTCTGGAGACACTTAATTGGAAAATATATTGTCAGAGTGATCTTTGATGCCATATTTCTTTATTAGGTCCATTCTTACTCTTTTTTTTTGATCAGGAAAAAGATTATATAAATAAATCAAAACTATACAAGAGAACCCAAACAACAAAGGGTTCGAACAGAAATTGGGGCAGCCACAACTTGGCTACTCACCAAACAAAAGACAAGCCTCAAACCCGAACATGCTCGGGAGGCCAAAAGACCCTATCTATCAACAGCAAGGTGCTCAAAAAGAATCAAAACATTAGGATACAAAGCAAAAATTACTTTGTATACTTGTGTTTTGATTTTCCGAATAAGGCCATCAGAAGAGAAATTTTCGCCCTCAAAGAAAAATCTGTTTCGGGCATTCCAAAGGAGGTAAACAGTTGAAGCAAGGGCTATCCGCTTGCTTCGGGCTTGCCAACTATTGCCCTTGGCTTCTTTACGCAGCCACTTAAAAGAGCTTTTGAGAGTTGAAGCTTGACGTTGGATGCCAATCCAGACTTTAATTCTGTCCCAAACCTCACGACAAAAAGCACATTCAAAGAACAAGTGCTGAAGCGTCTCAAAATTCTGTTTGCAAAAAACACAAGTGCCGTCCATTTCAAGAAAAGTCAGGCGATCCTTGGTTTTCATACGATCTAGAGCACAAAGCCAAAGAATGAAGGAATGCTTGGGAAGAATTGAAGGCCCCCAAACAGCTGCAGCCCATCCGACCCTTTGACAAGAAGACCTTAAGAAATCATAGGCCTCTCGAGTGCGTTGAAACAACGGCTTTGCCAACCAGCAATTTAATTTATTTGCAGCTTCAACAGGACCCCCACATTTGCTAACAAGGCTGTCCCGAACCTCAAGAATAAATTTGACAAGAGGTGAGTCACTAGGCTTGGCCTTCCACTCCCAAATAGAATAGTTTTGGAGGTAATAGTGACTGACCCATTTGTTCCAAAGCGTGTCTTTTTTCCCATGAATATTCCAAAGGGCTTTCGCAATGAGCGAGCGATTCCAGATTTTCAAGTCTCGAAGGCCTAGCCCTCCCTCGGATTTGGGAAGGCGGATCTTGCTCCAAGAAACAGAGCGGAACCATAACCCCAAAGAAAATTACGACAAAGCTGAATAATTTTAAGGCGAATAACAGCTGGAACAGGGAGGATAGAAAGCCAAAAGCAGCCCACACCTTGCAGAATAGAGCGAACCAACTCGGTGCGGCCAGCGAAAGATAAGGAGCTGCTGCTCCAACCATTAATGCAGCCTCGGATCTTGTCAAACGGCTCAAAAGATAGACTTAAGCTTCGCGGCTAAAGGGATGCCAAGATATCGAAGGGCATAGTGCCCGATAGAGAGCCCAGAAAAATCAAGAATAGAGGCGGCCTCTTGCTCCCTTAAACCGGCAATATAGATGTTAGATTTCTGCACATTCATTTGAATCCCGAGACATGCCCCAAAGTCCTTAAGACAATCAAGAAGAATAGCAATAGAAATCTCATCCCCACGGGACAGCAACATAAGGTCATCCGCAAAGAGCAAGGTGAGTGATTTTGAGCGGACTGCACTTAGGATGATAATTAAAATTGGGGTTTGCGGTGCGCAAGTTAATCAAACGAGAGAGATATTCAAGGCAAATCACAAAAAGATAAGGCGAGAGCGGGTCACCTTGCCTTAAGCCATGATTGCCCTTAAAAAACCATGCATGCCACCATTTATGGAGATAGAGAAAGAGGTGGTAGAAACACGTTGCATGACCCAGTAATGAAGATTTGAGGAAAGTTCAAACCTATAAGGGTAGCACGGAGGAAGTCCCACGAAACGTAATCATAAGCTTTGCAAAGGTCAATTTTGATGGTGCAACGAGGAGAGGAACGTTTCCTATGATAGCCGCGAAGTGGCTCTGCATAAGATGAATGTTTTCGACCATACTTCGACCCATAACAAAAACAACTTGAAATTTGGATCGATAATAGAGTCTAAAATGGGAGCAAGGCGAGCGGCTAAAATTTTAGAAATCGGCTTGTAAAAGACCTTGCGGCAGGAAATTGGCCGAAAATCTTTAACACTTTGGGGATTCTCTATCTTGGGAACAAGAGCAATGATCGAATGATTGACTCTTTTAAAAGCCTGCCCGAAGCAAAGAATTCCCGAACCGCAGAAAACAAAGGGGCCAATAGAGCCCCAACATTTCTTAAAGAACTTAGAGGAGTAGCCATACGAACCGGGCGATTTATCATCGCCAATGCTACACAAAGCATTCCAGATTTCCACATCGCCACTTCTTTAGACATATCGGCCCCATTAGCATTAGAAACGCAAGGGCCGGAACTAATAACCGAAGGATCAATAGGGAGCACATCTACGAAGTACCCAAGAGAGATTTAAAGAAGCCAATAAATTCCTTGGCAACCTCCTCTCGTGCCGCAAGTAGAAGAGCCATCACTTCGAGAAACACGCAATAAAATTCTTCCTAGCATTTCGCTTAAGCTGCCGCATGAAAGAACTTGGTACACTTGTCACCATTTAAGAGATAGATGCCTTTGGCTTTTTCTTTGGAAAAACATCTTTTACTGCGTTAGCTAGAAGCATAGCAGATTTTCGGAGCTCAGGAAGGGCCCTACGGACAGCAATATCTCCCGGATTATCATGAAAATACGCTTTGCCTTTGCCGAGAAGGGCTTTAGCATTCCTAGCCCTAAGCAGAAATATGAGAGAAGTGCCGATCATTTAGAGCCTTAAGGGCGGGCTTCAAACGCTGAGCAAAGAACATAAGATAAACCGAGAGGAGCCTCCGAAATCCTATAAAGATTATCCCTCACAACTTGGACAAAATTAGCATGGAGCGTGAGCATATTAGGGAACCGCCAAGGAGATTTACCAAAAGTATTCGGGGCAAGAAAAGACACGAAGCAAGGAGAGTGGTCGAAGATCCCTACTGGAGAAATTCCACTCTAGCATGAAAATCGAATTAAACCAAGCACGGTCAACCATAGCCGATCCGGCTTGGACCAAACCGAGAGATTGGACCAAGTAAAAGAGCGGCCAACAAAAGGGAGATCAAGAAGACCCAATTACGTACAACAATTTTCAAAATCTCTAATTTCGTAGGGAGTGATAGCAGCTCCCAAACGACGCTCAAAAGACTTCAAAACAGCATTAAAATCACCCATTAGAAGCCAAGGAAGCATAATCCTAGGTCTAACAGCTCTAAGATTATTCCATAGAGCTCTACAATGCATAATTGAATGAAGTCCATAAATAAAACTAACGAAAACTTGCTTACCACTTATAAGGCAAGTAATGATAGAATGGATCGCTATGGATGAGACTCAAGAACCTCCAAAGAGACCTTGAGGGATTCCAAAAGATGGCAATACGGCCTCCCGCAATAACATCAAGATTGCTGCACAACTTCCAGCCCCGAAGATTAAACCGAGCAAACTTATCAAAGATGGGATTGCTAGACTTGGATTCTAGAATACACAAAACATCTAAGGATAGATCACGAACAAGGAGGGCAGCCTCCTTATGCCTAAGAGTGGAATTGAAACCCCTTACATTCCAAGAAACGATCTTCATAGGGATTTAGGAAGGGTTTTTGCCCTCCCAGAATTTTTGTTCTTGGAATTATGGTTAATCTTCTTAGGGGCAGTCCCCTTTGAAGATTCAGCAACTACTTTTTTTGCCTTAGCCTTGCGAGTAACAGTTATGAAAGGAACCTCCTCCACAACTGTTGGCTGCTCGGACCGCTGCGGAAACCCCCGGGATTCCAAAATATGTTCTACGTAGAATCATCAACATTTAAAGTGAAAGAGGCCTTAGAAACCTCAACAGTCTGCTGGTAACGGCAGTAAATAGATGGAGCCGTTTCATGATCAATAGCAGCCGATCGCCCTACGCTTCGGAAATAGGGCTGCAAAGGAATCCCCGTTGGCTGCTCGGGGTCTAAATCCACATTGCAAGGAAATCTAATGTGCATGTTGGGGGCAGCAACAATAGATTGAGAAGGATTCGGGATTGAAGGAGAAACCTTGCTTCCAACAGCATTGGAAGAACCAGGGACTTGTGTTGGGTTTTACGGGTCCATGCGCAGCGGAATTAAGCATTAAAAACATAAAACCCAAGAAGCCCTAGGATCCGTTCTATACAATTAATTTGAATACCAATGAAATAGAATTAAACCAACCTTGAAACGCTTTCCGGTCTTGAGCTATCGAACGATTTGATTATGTGATATTGAATCACAAACTTCGTTCTTCAACTTGCTTGAACTCTAGGTCTTGATCAATGAACGAGCGAAGACCCTCTTTTGGTATCCACACCTTCGAATGAATCCAAGAACAATTTCTTGTCGATTGCTAGATCTAAACCTTGAAGAATATTGAGAGAATTTGATTGTGAATTTTGCTTTAAAATTTCGGCTAGACTATTAGGTCTGACAGAGCCCATGTATTTATACTAAAATAGTGTAAATACCTCTTCTAATCGTATTAGGAGAGACAGCATCAATACCGCGTATTGGCTTTATTATGTCGCGCGGTATATCAAGCCGTTGGCTTGATATGTCGCGTGACATAAGTAACCGATTTACGTGTCTCTCAATCATTCTTCCTCCGGTTTAACCAATTCATTCTAGTTGTGTGTGACCCAATAGGATTACATCATGTTGGCAATGAGATCGATCATATCGAACCTCATAAGATATAAGCGGACTCTAGCAAGCCATTATGTCTACCCAAATGATGCAACGTAAGAGTTCACGTTTCCAACGGTGTACTTCCATTTATCCCTTTTTGTCTCACGATGTTATATTGAACACAAGTCATGGTCCTTGTCGACTTGTTATTGTTCAATGCTTTCTCGATTCTTGAGTATAATGATAATTCCAATCATATTGGGGTACGGCCATACACTTTCATCATTATTACTCATCGAGGGGCCCAAGCATAACATCTCTCTTCCGAGGGACAAACTCCTTCTTGACTTATCATCCTTCCCATCATGAATCCGATCATGCCAATGATAGCCTTTATAGATATCGTGTTAAGATATCGTTTGACTAAAATCAAACATGGCTTTCATCATATGTAAGGTTATGATAGTTTCAGGTCTAGAAATAAATGAAGTAACCGTATGAGATTTAAGTATGACATTTGACCATTACATAAATCTCATGCGGGTCATGTCCAAATACTTGTTCTCTAACAAGTACCCATAATTTCAATGTGCATCTATTATGCATATAATCATCACATGATTATCCATCGACAATTATACTAATCTATTCTCTTAATAATTAGGGACAGTGATTATTATAAACAAATATACAAAACATATAATAATCAAATAATAAACATCTCATATAATAATAAATAATGTCAACACATAAGTCTATCAATCATAGGCCTAGGGCATAACACCAACAGCCTTCCCACTTGCACTAGGCCCAATCTACCATGTATCGAATACCTATGGACCTAACATGACCATCATGTTTAGCTTGTGAGAGAGCCTTTGTTAGTGGGTCCGCCACGTTGTCATCGGTTTACTACTGCATATCTTAACGTCTTCCCTTTCACATATCTCACGGATAATGTGGAAACGTCGAAGTATGTGTTTGGATCTCTCGGTGTGATCTTGGTTCCTTTGCTTGCGCAATGGCACCATTGTTATCACAAGAAAGTTCAATAGGATCTCCGATGCTTGGGAACGACTTCCAAATCACTAATGAACTTCTTGATCCAACCCGCTTCCTTAGCCGCATCGGATGCCGCTATGTACTCGGCTTCGGTTGTAGAATCCGCCGACGGTACTTTGCTTGGAACTTTTCCAACTCACGTGCCTCCATTAAGCATAAACAAAATCCAGATGCGATCTAAAATCATCTTTGTCGGTTTGGAAGCTAGCATCTGTGTAGCCTTTGACTACAAGATCTTCTTCCATTCCTCCAAAGACCAAGAATGCATCCTTAGTTCTTCGTAAGTACTTAAGGATATTCGATCGCTATCCAATGTGGTTCACCGGGATCGATTGGTACCTACTCGTCATGCTTAGAGCACACGAGACATCGGGTCTAGTACATAACATAGCATACATGATAGACCCAATTGCCGAAGCATATGGAATACCATTCATTCTCTTTCGCTCATCATTAGTCTTTGGACATTGATTCTTGCTAAGAGATATACCATGCAACATCGGCAAATTCCCTCTTTTAGAATTTTCCATTTGGAATCTTCTCAGTACTTTGTCAATGTACGTACTTTGCCTTACACCAATCATCCTCTTTGATCTATCTCTATAGATCTTGATACCAAGGATATATGCGGCTTCGCCCATATCTTTCATTGAAAAGCATTTTCCCAACCAAGACTTGACAGCCTCTAGTGCAGAACGTCATTTCCAATGAGTAAGATATCGTCGACATACAACACTAAAAATAGTGCTACGCTCCCACTAATTTTCTTGTATACACAAGGTTCATCTTCGTTCTTGATAAAGCCAAATTCCTTGATTGCTTCATCAAAACGTAGATTCCAACTCCTTGAAGCTTGCTTCAATCCATAAATGGATTTCTCGCAACTTACACACCTTGTTAGAATTTTCTCGGATCGACAAAACCTTCAGGTTGTATCATGTATACATCCTCAAGTAACTTCCCATTAAGGAAAGCCGTTTTGACATCCATTTGCCATATCTCATAGTCATAATATGCGGCTATGGCAAGTAAAATTCTAATAGACTTAAGCATAGCTACGTGCGAAAAGGTTTCATCATAGTCTATGCCACGAATCGCTCTATATCCCTTAGCTACTAGCCTAGCCTTATAGGTGTGCACCTTCCCATCCATGTCGGTCTTCTTCTTGAAAACCCCATTTGCACCCTATGGTTTTTACACCTTCGGGTGGATCAATCAAGTTCCAAACTTGATTATCGGCCATGGATTGTAATTCGGACTTCATGGCTTCTTGCCATTTTTCCGAATCCGAGCGGACATCGCTTCTTGATAGCAAGTGGGTTCATCATTTTCGATTAACTCCACTTCATCACTTTCCGTAACGAGAAATCCATATCTCTCGGGTTCGGATCGTGATCTACCACTTCGGCGAGGAACTTGTGCATCTTGAACCGGTTCCACAACGGTTTGTGAACTTGGTTCGCTTTCTACCATTGGTTCAATGTTGTTTTCGGGTTCTCGAACTTCTTCGAGATCTATTTTACTCCCACCGGTTCCTTTGCGAAGAAACTCCTTTTCTAAGAAAGTACCATTTCGAGCAACAAACACTTTGTTCTCGTTTCGGTTGTAGAAATAGTATCCTTTGGTTTCCTTAGGATATCCCACAAAAACACATTTATCGATTTAGGTGCTAGCTTGTCGGAAGTTAACTTCTTGACATATGCATCACAACCCCAAATCTTCATGAAAGACAAACTAGGTTTTCTTCCATGCCACATCTCATATGGGGTCTTTTGAACCGATTTGGTAGGAACTCTGTTTATAGTGAAAGCAAAGCAGCTTCTAGTGCATGTCCCCAAAAGGATAAAGGAAGCTCAACTTGACTCATCATAGAACGAACCATGCCCAACAAAGTTCTATTCCTCCTTTCGTACACACCATTCCATTGTGGTGTTCGGGTGGAGAGAGTTCGAAACGATTCCACAACTCTTAAGATGATCACAAATTCTTGGCTCAAATATTCACCACCTCGATCGGATCGAAGTACCTTAATAGTTTTGCCAAGTTGATTTTGCACCTCATTTTGAAATATTCGAAATATCTCAAACGATTCACTCTTATGTTTCTTTAGATAAACATATCCAAATCTACTATAATCATCGTGAATGTTATGAAGTACCGAAATTCTCCCTAGCATCGCTTACCATAGGCCCACATACATCGGTATGTATGAGTCCTAATAAGTCGCCCGCCCTTTCACCGGTTTTGCAAATGGGTCCTTGGTCATCTTGCCAAGTAAACAAGATTCGCATGTCTCATATGATTCATAATCATGTGAGTCCAAAAATCCATCTTTGTGGAGTTTAGAAATGCGTTTCTCGTTTATATGGCCAAGACGACAATGCCATAAGTAAGTGTGGTTTACATCATTGGGTTTAGATTTCTTGTTAATGTTATAGACATCATTATCGCGATTTTCAACATCAAGAATATAAAGGCCATTGAATGAAACAAAGAAGTACAATAATGCATATCACTCTTGTAAATAGAAAATTTCTTATCACATATAAGAAAATTAAAACCTTCATTATCCAAACATGAAATCGAAATAATATTCCTACTTAAAGCCGGAACGTAATAACAATTGTTCAAAACAAGTATTAGTCCACTAGGTAAAGTAACTTCATAAGTTCCTACTAACGCAAAGAACTCTTGCTCCATTCCCCACACGTAGGTCCACTTCACCTTCCTTAAGCATCCTTCGTTCTTTAGACCCCGCACATTTAAACAAATGTGAGTTCCACATCCGGTATCCAATACCCAAGAACTAGAAGTAGATAGGAATATATCTATAACAAAGATACCTGAAGTTGAAGCAACTCCTTCGCTTCTTCTTCAAGCTTCCTTGTATTTTGCGCAATTTCTCCTCCAATGTCCAATCTCATTGCAATGGAAGCGCATTGCGTCCTCTTGGGACTTAGGCTTAGCCTCTTTAGGCTTGGAGGCCTCTTTGGGCTTGGCAACCTTAGCCTTAGGATTAGCAACCTTTGCTTTTCCTTTACCCTTGAACCCTTTCCCTTGTTAACCATTAGCACTGATCGGTCTTCTTCTCGACAATACCGGTTTCCGCAAAGAGTCAACATTTGAACTAACTCGAAAGGTTTCTATTCATTCCACCCATGTTATAGTGCATTATGAAATGACTAAAACTTTTAGGTAATGAATTCAAGATTATGTCGGTAGCCAACTCTTGGCTAATTGGAAAACCGAGCCTTTCAAGATGCTCAATGTGGCCCTTTAGCTTGAGAGCATGGGGACCAACAAACTTGTCCTTCACTCATCTTGCATGAGGTCAAGGATGCAACCGTGTTGTACCTTTCTTGCCTAGCTTGAATTTGGAACATTTCCATCGCCCGATTGTTTAAGTCGATCGTCCCCAAGTGCTCAAGATTCTTCTCGAAGACTCTTGCACATGGCGGAGAGCATAAGGCAACTAACATCTCGTAGAGTCACGCTTGTGCTTCAGTATATTGTTCCCTTATTGCCCTAGCAAAGATTGGCAAGCAGTTCGTGTGGAATAGGTTCAATGAGAACGCACAGCTTTCTCCTCTTGTTTGAGAACAATTCTCAAACTACGGATCCAATCCATATAGTTTGTACCATTCTCTTCCAACTTTTCCTTCTCAAGGACAGATCGCAGTTGAAAAGTGATTATTGTTTGATGCCATTTATTCTACAAAAAGATATACATAAAATATGAACACATATAAGTAAACATATTATATGAGAAGTATAGTGCATTTAAATAAATGCTCCCACTAAATTATACACCTTCAAATGCAAATAAGCATAATATACATTTAATGGGCTAAGATCCAACTTTAATTCAATTTCAAGTTTGCTATGGCAAACCGCTCAAAATTAAATTAATTAGGTAGAAAACATCAATCATATCACATATATGACTCTTAGATCTTTTATGAGATCAATTCAAGACATCATATGTCTAGGCATATTTTAATCTCATCTTATGCCTTGGGTCCAAAACCATTTTGATAACCCAATTAAGTTCATTCACTTTAAAACGTATAGAACCACCATTTCCTCATCTTGCTCGCATTCGAATAGAATCAAAGCACCTTGCTATGGCAAGCCCACCCAAAACTATCCGAATGGTCTCAAGTGTTTTTAATCATGAATTGGCATAAAGAACTTAAAAGTTAAATGAAGGTTCTTTAAAGGTAGATTATAAGCACATCGTAAAGATAGTCAAAATCATGCACTGTAAGTTCCCAGAAGATAGGTGAGCCGCAAGGACTTCTTAAGTACCAACTCTTCCTGCATGTAACTCTCCTAGACATGCATAATTAGAAATCAACTCGATTAGGCAACATAATCCTTACCTTTTATAAACAATCGCTTCCTTTTAAATTTCGCGTATTTATGACTTGTTTCCATAAACAATCATAAGATCCAAAATTTACAATGTCTAAATCTAAACATATTAGGAAACTAAATATCATGTTTCAACTAAACATCTAATTTAATAATTCTTAACAATTAAGAACAAATAATTCATGCATCGCAACAATTAATAAAACACATTTAAATTAATTAAGCATGCATAAACAATGAATCAATCTAGCATGGACTTATAAACTCAATTTTATAACATCCAGCTTTTTCATACACATTGCAATAATTATTAAAATCATATTTTAATCAATTAATCATGTATATCAATGAATCAATCTATCGCGGACTTATAAAACTCAATTTTATAACATCCAGATTTTTCATATTAACATATCGATTGTAAACACAATCATAGAATAGCGTAAAATTTGAACAAACAGATTCGCTCGCTTTGGCTTGTTATGTCGCGTGACAACATCGCCCATAGGCTTAATATGTCGCGCGACCTAACATGCCGCTTAACCCGAATTCCACATGGCTCGATATGTCGCACGACATAGGCAAACTGTGTTACAGGATTTCCGCATTCGAACCAATACAGATATGCCCAATTAAATCACATAAAACAGCCTTTTACGTATTTAATTCAAAGATAAATTGAAAACGATTTTCACATTGTTTCACATAAACAATTAAAATTCTATCACATACAAAACATGCAATAAGCATATAAACAAATTTATATCTTAAACCTAGCATGTTAATTCAAACTTAATCATACGAACGGGGCTCTGATACCACTGTTGGGTTTTACTGTCCATGCAGCGGAATTAAGCATTAAAAACATAAAACCCAAGAAGCCCTAGGATCCGTTCTATACAATTAATTTGAATATCAATGAAATAGAATTAAACCAACCTTGAAACGCTTTCCGGTCTTGAGCTATCGAACGATTTGATTATGTGATATTGAATCACAAACTTCGTTCTTCAACTTGCTTGAACTCTAGGTCTTGATCAATGAACGAGCGAAGACCCTCTTTTGGTATCCACACCTTCGAATGAATCCAAGAACAATTTCTTGTCGATTGCTAGATCTAAACCTTGAAGAATATTGAGAGAATTTGATTGTGAATTTTGCTTTAAAATTTCGGCTAGACTATTAGGTCTCGACAGACCCCGTATTTATACTAAAATAGTGTAAATACCTCTTCTAATCGTATTAGGAGAGACAGCCGTCAATACCGCGTATTGGCCTATTATGTCGCGCGGTATATCAAGCCATTGGCTTGATATGTCGCGTGACATAAGTAGCCGCTCGTGTCTCTCAATCATTCTTCCTCCTAGCTTAACCAATTCATTCTAGTTGTGTGTGACCCAATAGGATTACATCATGTGGCAATGAGATCGATCATATCGAACCTCATAAGACATAAGCGGACTCTAGCAAGCCATTATGTCTACCCAAATGATGCAACGTAAGAGTTCACGTTTCCAACGGTGTACTTCCATTTATCCCTTTTTGTCTCACGATGTTATATTGAACACAAGTCATGGTCCTTTGTCGACTTGTTATTGTTCAATGCTTTCTCGATTCTTGAGTATAATGATAATTCCAATCATATTGGGGTACGGCCATACACTTTCATCATTATTACTCATCGAGGGCCCAAGCATAACATCTCTCTTCCGAGGGACAAACTCCTTCTTGACTTATCATCCTTCCCATCATGAATCCGATCATGCCAATGATAGCCTTTATAGATATCGTGTTAAGATATCGTTTGACTAAAATCAAACATGGCTTTCATCATATGTAAGGTTATGATAGTCTCAGGTCTAGGAAATAAATGAAGTAACCGTATGAGATTTAAGTATGACATTTGACCATTACATAAATCTCATGCGGGTCATGTCCAGTCACTTGTTCTCTAACAAGTACCCATAATTTCAATGTGCATCTCTTATGCATATAATCATCACATGATTATCCATTGACAATTATACTAATCTATTCTCTTAATAATTAGGGACAGTGATTATTATAAACAAATATACAAAACATATAATAATCAAATAATAAACATCTCATATAATAATAAATAATGTCAACACATAAGTCTATCAATCATAGGCCTAGGGCATAACACCAACAACTTGACTATCAATACCCCCATCCATGGCTGCTTTAGGGGCATTAACTTTAGCTTTGGCCTTGCCTTGCATAGAAGCTTTCCGGGCTGCACAAAACTGAGTACCATGCCCCAAAGCTTTGCAATCAAGACAATACTTTGGCTCCAACTCATAAACCACAGGTTGTTCCCGCAATTTCCCATTAGGCAGCTTCAACTTTATGAAGCGAACGAGCTCTTTTGAGGCATCAACTTCAACCAAAACACGAGCAAAATCACAATGCATGCGAGATTTTGTAAGAGCATCAGAAGAAATAGGGTAGCCTATCTTAGAGGCCATCTTGCTAAGCCCACTTTCACTCCACAGTTCCAATGGAAGATTGGGCAGCTTTACCCATACAGGGACTGTGCAATGATCAACAACACTGTCGGCTTCAAAGAACTTTGGTCTTAGCTTCAAAACAAGGGGCCTGCTATAAGCAAAGTAAGGACCCCCAGCAAGCACCGAGTCTCTATCAAATTCACAGTCGAACCGGAAGACAATCCAGCCACTGTTGTGCTTGGTGAATCGGCAATTAACATTCCAGCCCTTGCGAATTCGTTGCAGGGCAGCGAAGCCCGGAAATGGCCCCACAAAATAACCAACTAAACTGGGGCCCCAAGCACTTTCTTCTACTATTAGATCACTATCATCAAAGAGAATTTCTTCAGGTTGTGGTTCAACTTTAGAAAGAGAGAAGCCTTCATCAATTTTCCTGTTGAGCTTAACCTTTTGAGCCCAAGAATCTGATTTTTGAATTTCAGAATCAGCATTAGATTTAAATGTGTCAACAAAGGTATTGTCTTCAGAAGAACAAGTATCTTTAGACCCAAGTGTTACAGAAATACTTGGAGAAATCTCTCCAGCAGCTTCAACGTGCATGGCTGCCCCAAGAGGAATTTCAGGGCTTGCAGCAGATTTTCCCAAGAAACCAGCGGATAAAAGGCTGATATTGTCTAAGGAACCATCAGGCAAAGAGCTGGGGGGAGTTGACCCTTTACGGTCAGCAGAAACCTGCATGGGGATGTCAGGAATCTGTCCAGAAGCAGCCAAAGAACTGCTGGGTAATAACCGGTTCCTTTTGTAACCATAGTGCAATAAAATTCAAATTTGCTGGAACACCATGGAAATGCAGCTAGCAAAACTCGAATTTACAGCAAAAAGAGCTCAAATGAAATGAACACAGCAGATCAAAGTATAATGAACACAGCAACACAAAGTCAAAAGGGGGCAGCAAGAACACCAAAACTGCAGCAGGCTTTAGAGCTTGTGAAAACCAGAGCTAAACCAAATAAATCACACAAAGAGAAGCTAGAACAAACCAAAAGCTTGGAGAAGCACTCAAAATGCAGAAAACCGAGTTGGAGAAGATGAAAACACACGATCAAAACTTGGAAACACTTATAGCAAAAGGAAAATGCAGAAATCTTCAAACTATTCCAAATCACTAAGCACCATGGAGGTTAAAGGGCTGCCATGGGGGGAGATCAATTCCCCTAACTTAGAGAGAGAAAGTAGAGAGAAGGGAGAGCATTTTTTTCTCCATTCTTACTCTTGTAGATATGGGTGAAGCTAAAGAACATTTGTAGCCAAAATGTTACTACAAGTACAAGTTTTTTCTTTTGTCCTGTTCTTCTTGGTTCATTTGTCCATTCTTCTTGGTTACACCATTAGAAATCAAAAGGTTACTCCAGAACTAAGCTTTTCCAAGATCTTCAGCTCTAAGTGGAGTAGATAATACTAGAATACCACATGTTAGACAACAATATAAGGGTTTGATTCTTGAGTTGGTTTTCAATTGTCTTATGACTTGGTGTTTGTGAATGCGGCAATCAGTCATGAGGGATTGCTCCACGGAACACCGGCTATGGAGAGGTAAGGTAGGTCTTTAAAATATATGATTTTTAGGCTTACATTGTGGATTATATACGTGTAATTACTCTAATTTTAATTTTAATTTTTTTTTTTTTTTTTTTTTTTTTTCATTCTCATTCTTTTTTTTTTCAAATACACTAATACCAGTATCTTCTGGAGGTTTTCGTCCGCTTTGGTACATTCATACTAGGTTAATGAAAAACTGTCTTGGTACATGAACTCTTAGCATATACTAACTGTTTAGATTTTTAGTTTTCCTATAACGACATGTAAACGCTCAAAAGTTATGTTTCAGCAATCAGGGTGACATCTCAATGGTATCAAAATCATCTTGGAGTGTTGCACAGATCTTGCTAATCACAAATGATAGGGAAAATGGAAAGGCTGTTGCAAAGGACATTTATGCAGTACAAAGTGTTCTTGTGATTTAAGAAAACATTTTATGTGTATGCGTTTTCAATTAATAAATTTCTTTTGATGTCCAAAACTATTTTAGGCTCTTCCACTGAGTTTTCAGGTTTTGGTTGCCCAAGGCATGAGATGGCTATCAATTTAGCTATGTCTCTTAAATTTACAAGTTGAATAATCAAGCAGTCGATGTTTATGAATTAGTTGGCAAACGGCTTTCAAAGACGCAATCGTTCAACTTCTATTGGACTGCACTTAAAGGTGTGACTATCTTCATTTACAGGGATGAAATAGCAGGATGCAATGACTTAATATTATGTACAAATAATTTTTCCATTTTTTAAAAATTAATCTTCATAGTTATAGTAACTTTTTTTGGTTTGTTTAATTTTTTTGTCAAAATAACTTGTCGTGCGTCTAACGCATGGACGTTAGACTTGTTATCTATAGTGTACAAGTAGAATTTCTCTCCTTCATCAAGATTTCTTGCCTTTTCTAATTTGTCGAAAAACCTTGTATTCTCTTCATTACGCTGAGAGCATTTGTATTATGACACGTATATTTTTTCTTGTTGCATTGTTTGAGATGTTTGGTTGAGCACTTATTACCGACTCAAATGCTTTAATTTGTTATGTTTTCAAATCTATAAATTTTTTGTATGGAAATTTCGTGAATGCCGAAATGGGGCAATGTCCAAGTTATTGTTGGAGAAGCATTTGGGCATTTCAAGTCATTGCTCGCAAGAACGTTCGATGTTCGATGTTCGATGGAGATTTGATTCATGCGATATCATTAGCAAAAAGTTTGGTTTTATAATGTTTGAAGTTGATAGGTCTATTGTTTCCATTGCTATTGTGTCAACTTCTGCTACTGGATAGATGAAATTGGAAGTATTATAAATCATTGTTTGCTTCCAACTCTTATTTTTCACTCATGCTTGTAAAGCGTTCCGCAAATTATGCGGCGGATAATATTAGGGATGAGCCTTTTACTATTGTGGAGCGTCATCTTCTTAATGTTCATTAATGCAAGTATGTGTTGTTTGCTTTATTAATAAAACCTAAATATACACTGTTTTTTGGTCAAATTTCAACAAGTACTATCAATGACGAGAAAAATGACAAAAGAGATAAGAATCGGGGTACAATGATTATTGGACATAATAGAAATGAACACAAGAAATTTGTTGACTAGGGAAAGCCCTTGAACAACTTGTTCGTCGGCACAAAACCCCAGGAGGTTTAGGAACCTGCCTTGACCAAAAGGTATATTAATCGAGTTTGAGTACAGAACTAAGAGCGTATGTAAGGGAGCTTATACTAGTGAGATCGTGTGTGTAAATTACAGGTGTTATCCCCCCTTTTATACCTCAAATAACGGCTAAAATACAAAGATAATAACAGTCCTTGAATCTCGAAATTAAGTTGATCTTGTTGAGATATTCTCGCCACATTGTTGATGAAGGAGATAGTGGTCCGTTGCTTGATATTTTGATGAAGAAACGTCGTTGCATTAGTCTCCTCATCCATTGGCACGTTCCCTGAAAAGTAGGGTTTTAACGTAATAATAATTCAACCAGCAAGATGATCAAGATGTAGTAGGAGAACTCAAGTTGTTAGTACCAAGATGTTATGTGCAAGTTGAAAACATGTTGACTGAAAATGTAGGGCCCAACAATTGCCCCCAATTTTTTTGAATTTTATAATAAAGAATATAAAGAGACAAAAATTTAAAAAGTTTGCCAAAAATGGATAAAGTGTACGGCGGTTTTAAATGAAAAAGGTTTGATGGGACGGTTTTGGGTACTTCCAAGGCAAAGGTCATGATGTTTCTTTAGACTTCCAACCGCTTTCAACCTCTCTCAATAAATTATAATCCTTCTTCCCCAACTCTCCCTTTCACAGAAAATCTTTAACAAAAGGGGTTCCTTTGGAGAGAAATCAAGGAGGGACGCAAGAAGAAAAACAAGTAAAATTTCTGGTGAGTAGCTTCGTCCCCTTCTCAATTTTCACTTTGATAATTTTCTCAAGTTGTAAAAAATGGGGAAAAAGAAGGTAAGCATAATAGAGAGCGATGAAGGTCTTCCTGAGGGTTTCACGACCCAAAATCTGTTGAAAGAGCTTGATAAGGAAAAATGCTTGATTTCTGAGGCTGATTTGGAAATTATTAAGAAGAATCATGCATTTCCACCCGAAACTGTTTTCTTCGTCCATCCCGACTTAACCTCTGAGTGATATTCCCCTGAATGGGTGTGTTTCCCAGAATATCTTTTCATCATTGGCCTAAAATTCCCTTTTCCTGACTTAATCACTAGGTTCTTCACCTCTACCAAACTTAATTATGCCCAAATTTTGCCTCAAGGTTGGAGGTGTTTACAAACCCTAGTTAGGTGAAGGAGGAAACTGGTTTGAATGTGAGCTTAGAAGAGTTTGCTTATACTACTGATATAAGGGGATTTGGTCTTGGGAGGTTTTGCTTTAGGGTTAAGAGTGGTGGTGATCCCATCTTGAATTCCAACAATGACCCTGCCGATAGAGGATGGAGAAACAAGTTTTTCTTTGCTAGGAAAGATAGCCTAGGTCAAGAGGCTGGTGTAATTTCAAAGTGGAGGTCTCAAGGTAGGGGAAATTTCCTTTGATTTCATACATGCTTAAAATCTTTGCACACCTAATCTTAACCACTTGAATCTTCCTTTGTAGAAGTTGCCAAATTATGCGTGCTTTTCCCAGAACAAGAAGGGACAGAAGAAAACGTGAAGAAAATTTACGAGTTGGATCCACTTGTTAGGTCTTTCAAAGCATTCCCTGTCCTGTTTTCTGCAGAGAGGGTTGAGGGTTTGGAAGAAGAAGTTAAGCCTGAAGAATCTCTGCCAGGTTCTATCAAGATGTCTACAGGTGTGATTAACATCTTAAAATTTTTGCCTATCTTCCATTTGTTCTAATCCTTCAAGTTGTTCTAATTCTATGCCCTTTATTGCAGCTACTCGTTCTAAAACCAATGTGAGTGTTGCGGACCTCCTTGCTGATGCTAAGGCAAAGAGGACTGTAAAGAAAATTAGCAAGCCCCCAACTCCCCAATCAATGGTATCCAGTTCTGAAGTGAATGCATCCAAGAAGAAGGATGAATCAAAGAAAAGAAAACTGGTGGAGGCTGAAGCCACGGACGTGAGTAATGTTTTGGATGTGGAAAAAACGAGAGAGAAGTTTGGTGCTGTAATGACAGATTTTGTCGACAAGGTAAAACGAGGAGACTTTGAACCTTATACCAAAGAATTTATAAAGTATTAATACTTCTTTTACACAGGTTTCGGATATAATGAGTCCTATTATGGACCAAGTCAATGTTCTGACAATCAAAGCGGCTAGATGCAATTATGAGGCTGAGGAATCAAAGAAGGAAGCCAAAACAAGTGCCGGGAAGTAGAAAGATCAAGAAAGAAGCAAAAATATATGCCGGTGAGGTGGAGAAACCGAAGAAAGACATTGGGTCTTTGAGAAAGGAATCGCGCATGTCTAGCCGAGAAGGTGAAGGAAAATGAGGCTCATGTAAAGGAACTTGAAGCAGCAAAGGAGGATTTCAAGTTTAATACCACCAAGACAGTGCTGGAGGCCAGGATTCAGCTCATGGAGGAGTTCAAGAATGGGTTGGCTCCAAGTTGGGATTTGGAGGAGGAGAAAAGAACTCTAGAAGACTTCATTGGCGAACCAGTTGATGGGGAGGAAGTGAACTCACCGGCCCTTGAAGCTCTTGACAAACTGGTTGATGATGCCAACAAAGCTTTGAGTACCATAGTGATGACTCACGTTGAAGAGAATAATCAAGAGAAGAAGACAAGTATACCACCAGCGGCAGCAGGCCAAGATGATTGAACAATTCAAATGTTTTAAGAAGTTTGAGAGGAAGGATAACAAAAACAATTTCTTTTTTGCTTCTTTGGTTATGTAATGGCTCATAAGAGCGCAGACAATTTATTTGGGGGTACTAGGTTGGTCTAGTACTCCAAGCTTTCTATAGGTTTTAAGGGATTTGTTGGCTTATCCAACTTATCCATTTAGTTGCAAAATCTTTTGGGAACATTTTGAAGTTTTAAAGAAGTATTTTAGGTTCTTAAGAAATACTTGCTTGTTCAGTAGATAAAACGTTGATGATATAAACAGTAGGTAACATGTCAATGTTACAACCAATAGTCACAACTTGAATAGGTGTGAAATCGTGCGCACGGGCGAAGGTGTCAAAACCTTAATTCTTTAGAAAAGATGTAAATCTTTTAACCATAAGCAAAATGTACCTTTGATCAGAGGTAAACCGTTTGAAGAAATAGAACAAGTCTCAGCCGTCCTGGCGTGTCAACATGTTCCATTCCTCTCCAGCTAAAGTTTCAACATGTTGGAGCCGTACTGGCGTGTTAACATGTTGAACTTCTTTATCTCAGGTCTAAACATGTCGGAGCCGTACTGGCGTGTTAACATGTTCGACCTGCTCCAATTTAGGTCTCAACATGTCGGAGCCGTACTGGCGTGTTAACATGTTGAGCCTACTCCGCTTGTATACCTTGCAAAACAAATTCATGTTAGGATTACGCTAACACCCCTCCGATGCTTAAGTTAGTAAGGGCTTCCAATAAAATTGAGAATTGAAACATGCGAATGAACTTGACATAAATTAAACCATACCTGAGAAGTCTAGTTGTTAATAACTTGACTTACATAAAATAAAGCTTTAAATGAATGGCATTCCAACTCCTAGGGACCCTATCTCCATTTGGGGTTGACAGCCAATATGCCCCTTGCGCGCCTTCAGCATCAATAAGATATGGTCCTTCCCACTTGGGAGCTAATTTACCTGCATTCAGTTCTCTTGTATTTTGAAATACTTTTCTCAAAACTAAATCATCAACCTGGAATCTTCTTATTCTGACATTCTTGTTGTAAGATCTAGCGATCCGTTGTTGATAGGCCGCCATCCTTATCTTGGCTAAATCCCTGATCTCATCAATTGTATCTAGATCTTGAGTTAACAAGAGATTATTTTCATCTTGAGTTAATAAACCATACCTTGCTGTTGGGATTGTCACCTCGACTGGAATTATAGCTTCTGCTCCAAATACCAAGGAATATGGAGTTCTACCTGTGGCCCCTTTTGTAGTGGTCTTGTCTGCCCAAAGTACAAGTGGTAATTCTTCAGCCCATTTTCCTTTCTTTTGATCTAGGCGCTTCTTCAAGTTGTTGATAATCAACTTGTTGTTTTATTCAGCTTGACCATTGGCTTGAGGGTGGACAGGCGTAGACATGATCAACTTGATGCCCCAACGAGCACAAAAATCTCTAGTCTTCTTACTTATGAATTGGGATCCATTATCACATATGATCTCTGATGGTACGCCAAACCTGCTAATAATATTTTTCTTTAAAAATGAAACTACCTCCTTATCTCTTACTTGCATATAAGCCTCTGCCTCAATCCACTTTGAGAAATAATCAGTCATTGCTAGCATGAACACTTTGCCTCCAGGGGCTTTAGGCAACTTACCCACAATATCCATGCCCCATTGCATGAAAGGCCAAGATGAGACGATAGAGTGTAGAGGTTCAGCAGGTTGATGCAATATGTTACTATGTCTCTGGCAGGCATCACATTTCTGCACATAGCTCATGGCATCTTGACGCATGGTTGGCGGCACAGCGCCTTGAGAGCCTTCGATGCTAATGCTTTTCCACCAGAATGATTTCCACACGTTCCTTCATGGATTTCACTTAGCACGAGCTCAACTTGCTTATTGTCAATACATCTCAAATAGTGTCCTGCAAAAGATTTCTTAAACAAGACATTATCTATTAAAACAAAAGTTGAAGTACGCATTTTAAAAGATCTAGCATTCTTAATATCAGGTGGAATAGTTCCAAGTAGAAGGAACTCAATTATAGGTTGGGTCCAAGATGAACTTGTATATTGTGCCCCATTAGATTGAGTAACTTCTTGAGTTTTCTCTACTTGGTCTATTGCCGGGTACTTAACATAAATAATGGGAATATTAGTATGCAACATAGACTTGCAAGTTGAACCCAAGTTGGCCAATGCGTCCGCTTCTGTATTCTATTCTCTAGGGACCTGTTCCAAAGAGAATGACATAAATTTTGAAGCCAAAGCTTTAACATGTTGGAGATACAGAGTCATCTTGGAATGCTTCGCCATATAACTGCCATTGAAATGGTTAGCGAGCAATTGAGAATCAATATATACATTTATATAAGTAATATTTAAACTTAAAGCTGTAGTTAAACCCATGATTAAAGCCTCATATTCAGCTTCATTATTCGTCGCATTAAATTCACAAGATACAGCTTGAGGTATGATATCACCTTGAGGGGATTTCAGAACTATTCCCAAGCCAATTCCTTTGGAATTTGAAGCTCCATCTGTATACAGTGTCCAAAATCTAGGAATTGTTTTACCTTCAAGCTGTTGTACTTCCAGCCCACCTCGGGCCGCAAACTTGGGACTAAAGTCTCGCTACAAAATCGCCTAGAGCTTGAGATTTGATACCGTTTCTTGGCTCATATGAAATGTCATACGTGCTCAACTTGACCGACCACTTGGCCAATCTGCCTGACATCTATGGAGTTCTCAACACATTTCTCATAGGATAGTTAGTTCTAACAGTTATAGAATGTGTTTCAAAATAATGACGCAGTTTGGTAGCAGCAGTAGTTAAGGCTAGAATTAACTTTTCAAGATGAGAGTACCTCGTTTCAAAGATCTAGTAAAAGACTTACTTATATAATACATGTGATGTTGTTCACCTTGGATTTCTTTCACCAACACTGCACTAACTGCATTCTCAGATACGGCTAAATATAAATAAAGGTGCTCACCACGTTCTGGTTTAGCGAGTAGGGGTGACATCATCAGGCATTCTTTAAGTTGTTTAAAAGCTGGCTCATGTTGATCAGTCCATTGGAAGAGTTCATTCTTTCTTAACACTTCGTAGAATAACCTGCACTTATCAGATGATTTAGATATAAATCTATTTAGGCGCCTACTCTACCTCGTTAACCTTTGGACGTCTTTGATATTCTTGGGGGATTTCAAGTTGAGAATAGCTTTGATCTCGTTCTCAGATCAAGCTTCAATTCCTCTCTTGGTCACCATATAGCCCAAGAACTTTCCTGCTTTAACACCAAAATTGCACTTCGCTGGATTAAGCTTCATGTTGAAAGCTTTCAAGATGTTGAACGCCTCAGCAAGATGCTCCACGTGATCTTCAATATGCTTGGATTTTACTACCATATCATCTATGTAGACTTCCATTGTCTTGCCAAGTTGATCTTTGAACATCTTATTCACCAGCCTCTGATAAGTTGCCCCTGCATTTTTAAGACCAAATGGCATAGCAATATAACAATATATACCTTCCGGAGTCATGAATGTCGTATCCTCTTGATCTGAGGGCTCCATTTGAATTTGTTGAAAGCCTGAGGACGCATCCATGAATGTCAAGATATCGTGGCCAGCTGTCTCATCAACTAGAGAATCAATATGAGGAAGAGGGAATGGATCTTTCGGGCAGGCCTTGTTCAAGTCTGTGAAGTCCACGCATACTCGCCACTTGCTGTTCCTCTTCTCTACCACCACGACATTAGCTAACCACCTTGGATATTGAACTTCCCTGATCATTTTGGACTTCAAAATCCTCTCGACTTCATCCTTTATAATCTGGTTCCGCTCCTGGGCAAACTTTCTTCTTTTCTGATGGATAGGACGGATGGTTGGATCAATGTTCAACTTCTGAGTAATGATGTCCTTGCTTATTCCTGTCATATCCTCATGCTTCCACGCACAACAACATTTCTGACTCTTCAAGAACTCAATCAGCTCCTCCTCAATTTCGGATGGAAGATCTATACCAACTTGCACTTGGGCCTCAGGGTTTGATTCATCAACAAAAATACTTTTCGTCTCATGCTCCACTGCTTCAATAACATCCTGGGCCTTTTTCTTTAATTGCTATGCTTGACGAGGGACTGAACTTGCTTTCATATTAACCTTGTAGCACTCTTTAGAAGCCTGATGATTTCCCTTTAACTTGGCCACACCCCAAGGTGTTGGGAATTTGACGCACTGGTGGTAGGTTGATGGCACGGCCTTCATGTTGTGGATCCAAGGTCTTCCCAAGATGACATTGTACGAGGATGAGCATTCAATCACACAGAATCTTTCCATAGAATTCATACCCTCCAAATAGATAGGCAACTTGATTTCTCCGACTGTTTGCTTTACTTCACCACTGAACCCCACCAGTACGGATGAATTCTTCACAACTTCGGACAAAGGAATGCCCATCTCTTCCAGAGCATGAGTGAAGATTATGTTAACTGAGCTTCCGCCATCAATCAGAATTCTCTTGACCATACAATTAGCACCGCACCTGACAACTAGACCATCATGATGGGGGTCCAACGTGTTATCCTTATCCTCATCTTCAAAGGAGATAACTTGACCATCTGTGAAGTCGCGACACCTTGAGGGCAGTTCTGACTGATCCTCCTTGGAACTCTTGGCATGACGCTTGGCTGCAGAGTAAGTTGTGCCACAAATATGGGATCCACCTGAAATAACATTTACTACCTTGGTGGCTGAAGGAGGTGCAACTTTCTGCTCGGATCGCTCCGTAATCGGGCTCTTTGGACTCATTTCTCGACCCTCTTCTTACCCGTAAAATCCTTAAGAAGACCCTTTGACAATAGATGACCAATCTCCTTCCTTCAGGCAAAACAATTCTCAGTGGTATGCCCAAACTCCTCATGAAACGCGCACCACTTGGACTTATCCTTCCAAGTTGTGGGCTTGTCACTCTTCTTAGGCCATCTTGCTTTGTCTCCTAGATTTTCCATGGCCCAAAGGACTCCTGCAATGTCCACAGAAAAGCAGTAATCAGAAATTTTAGGATAGTCATTATCATCCACATCTTGATCATCATCTACAAAATGAATTTTAGAAGATTCAGATTTAGCAGGGGGTTTGCCCCTGTTAGACTTATGATGATAGGAATCTGATTTTCTGTCTGAGGGCTCAAATAGAGGAGTAGGGGTCCTCCTGGCTTGACTTCTCCATTGCCAGGCTATCATCTTCCAATCTGATGAAACGCAAGGCTCTGGTTCTGATTTCTTCAAGTTGTTTCGCAGGAGTCATCACCAACTCATTATAAAATAGAGAGCTCTTCTTCAAGCCTATACAGAATGCTTCCGTAGCTGTGGACATATCCAAATTGGGTATGGTCACTGCCTCCTTGTTAAACCTGTGCAAATATTCTTTAAGACTTTCGTTAGGCTGTTGCACAATTCTGTAAAGGTCACTAGTCAATTTGTCAAATGCCCCATTGCACGAAAATTGATTAGTAAACATGTTGACAAGTTGAGCATATGAAGAAATAGAGTTTAGAGGAAGTCCTGTTAGCCATTTTAAGGCTGGTCCTGACAGAGTTGAGCCAAAACCCCTGCAAAAATATGCTTCTTTAAAAACAGGGGGGATACTTATAATATCCATCGATTCCTGATACAGCAACACATGCTCTGCTGGATCGGTGCTCCCGTCATACTTCTTCATATGAGGGACTAAAAACTTCTTTGGGATCTCTACATTAGCTACTACTAGAACAAAACGAGATTCGTTATAGCAGGTTGGAGAAACTTGGTGATAAGGCAAGTTGACTCCAGGTACGCTTCGAAGAAACTCTTTTATAGTCTGCATTTCCTTAATAAGTTGATTCTCTGCGAAAAGAGGATTATTATTAAATTGAGATGCAGAAGTATCAAAAGCATTAAAGAAACTCCCTGTTTGCCCCATCGAAGGTGTGGCATAGGTATAGCAAGGTGACAACACAAGTTGGCTAGCAGTAAGGCTGAATCTTGGTTGCGTGATTGGAATGGACGTCACGATTGTGCTTTCTGCTGGCAAGGTACTGGACATAGGGATATCTCTAAAATGGCTTGGTCCTGTACCTGCACCAAACAAAGATCTAGGGTGCAAAGGTGAAAACGGAGTAGATACTTGAGTTTCAGTTTGCTTCCCTTTACGCATGGTATCAATGGCATTGAATATCATGGTGTTTGTATGCTCCTGAGCATCCAAACGGTCATTCACTTTCTTCAACATAGTGACCATGTTGGATATTATCTCCAAATTGACAGCTTTCGAATTCAAAGATGGATTGCCTTGGGTGCCGGAACTAGGAAGTGGCTGACTCCTCTCACCTTGACTGCCGGACGGCGGATTGGTCATTTCTACGCAAATAATCAAAGTATTCCCACAGACGGTGCCAAATTGTTTTGGTCAAATTTCAACAAGTACTACCAATGATGAGAAAAATGACAAAAGAGATAAGAATCGGGGTACAATGATTATTGGACAGAATATAAATGAACACAAGAAATTTGTTGACTAGGGAAAGCCCTTGAACAACTTGTTCGCCGGCACAAAATCCCGGGAGGTTTAGGAACCTGCCTTGACCAAAAGGTATATTAATCGAGTTTGAGTACAGAACTAAGAGCGTATGTAAGGGAGCTTATACTAGTGAGATCGTGTGTGTAAAATACAGGTGTTATCCCCCCTTTTATACCTCAAATAACGGCTAAAATACAAAGATAATAACAGTCCTTGAATCTCGGAATTAAGTTGATCTTGTTGAGATATTCTCGCCACATTGTTGATGAAGGAGATAGTGGTCCGTTGCTGGATATTTTGATGAAGAAACATCGTTGAATTAGTCTTCTCATCCATTGGCACGTTCCCTGAAAAGTAGGGTTTTAACGTAATAATAATTCAACCTGCAAGATGATTAAGATGTAGTAGGAAAACTCAAGTTGTTAGTACCAAAATGTTATGTGTAAGTTGAAAACATGTTGACTGAAAATGTAGGGCCCAACATACACCATTTATAAACTTAAATTGATGCATTAAAAACTCAAATTGACGTAAAAATAGAGAGGAACCAAGATTGATCGGGAAAAGAGGAAAAAACAAAGTTCTTTCTTCAACCTCCCTCCCATCTTCCTCTTTACCATGTCGCTCCTCCGCCTCTACTAACCTTCTATTTTCGTCTCCCCTCCCATTGCCTCTCGATCATTGCCAACCTGAATCTTCTTTCTGTTATCGCCTTTCCTCCTTTCTTCATTACTGCATACCCTTCTTTCTAGACAGCCACTAAGTTTGAAGTACGGGCTCACTAAAGCACGTGGATTTCTTCCGTCTAAGCCGCAATTTTTTGGGGTTTTCTTTTCTGAACAATTTCTCGAGAAAAACAAAAGGGAAACAGATTATCCCCTATTGATTTCCCGAATTGTTTTTTATTTGAAGTGAATTTTATCTGATTTTGGAAGTTATAGATTCATACGATTTCATTAAAATATTGAATTAAGGGATGATGAGGTTTCGATTTTATTCTCCAACTTTATGAACTCTAGTCGTTTGATTTACTGTTGATTTACTAATTATGGGGTTATGAATCTACTTCCATTGTTTTCCCAAATTTCACAATGCTGTTAGTTACATTGCTCCCGTGTTGGCTCAAGTAAGAGATTTGTCGAATGAATAAATATGATGTGATGAGCCAAAGCTTAAAGCTCTTGCTCGAACCGAATTGTAAAAATGACAAGTCAAAATGAACCGGATCAAGGCATGGTGACAAGCCAAACCGCCTAAGTGCGGTCTCCCTCACACCGCCTTTGTGACTCTCCCCTCTATCCGCGCTTGTCCTTTTCCCCCCTATCCGCCCTTGTCCTTCTCATCCCATTCTCCCCTTGTCCCTTCATACAGCCACTAGTCCTTCTCCCTCAAACCGCATAGCCCCTCTCCCTCACTTCGCCTAAGGTAATCTCGTCCCTCTCCCCTCAAACCGCCATCTTCACACCGTCACCCGCATTCGCCCTTCTCCCCTCAAACCGCCTATGTGCGGTTTCTCCCTAGGCCTCCTACTGCCTTCTCCCTAAATTCCTCAATTCCTCATCCTTTTGTTTTTCCCTTGGCCCATGCAATCTCCCCACATCATCTAGTGGCGGTTTCCCCCTTAACCGAGTATCACATATGAGGCTTGCCCCAAGTCTTTCTCCCACTATCTTCTTCCCTTGAGCCTAAGCGGTGTCATCTCCCCCATGAAGCCTTGGCACTTCACCAAGAACCTTTCCCACACACCGAGCTGAACACATCGATATCTCATGAGGCATACCGCAATGGTTGGCTTACTCATGAGTTCTTATCATCATACTTCTCCAATGAAGAGCACACCGCCTCCAAGGAAATGTTCCCATGCAATTTCCTCCTATCAAACTAAGTTCATGATCCTCCCTCGACTTAGACGATCGTTCCCTCCAACAGATATCTACAACCCCTCCACGTGTGATGACCCTATGTGGCCTAGAATAGTCCCCCTACGAGTATGACGATCATCCTAGTGGTCCCCGACAAAGACATCCACCAACGACTCCGCCCCCTCTGCATGGCAGAGAGAATGCTCCCGTGATCTCTGTCCCAACAGAGATTTGCTTCCCACTCCCCCAACCAAAAGGACTCTCCGCCAATGAGGTATGAACACGTGTCCCCTTGATATTTGATAATAATCCAAACCTCTCCCTCATATAAATATGACTCCTCCCTCAAGGCAGAAGGTAAGTCACTTGAACTCAAGCCAATTTCCATACTCCATAGCTTCATCTCCATCACTGTGTTCTTATCCTCACGTCGGAGCCTCATCGCCGGGGAAACCCCCCCCCCTCGGCTTTGAGCCAACGGTTTTCTTTCTTATTCTCAGGTTAAGGAGACTAAGTCAAGCCAAATATCCGACCGCCCTCACTCTTGAGCCGGACCACCGTTGCATGCCCATTTCTATTGGTAGCATCAGTTGGTTTCGATACCGGGAACTCGTTCATTCATTATTCTTCTTACTTGAGTCTTCTTTCTCTTGCCCAAAAACTCATAATCTGGACATTTCCTTCATATTCTTCAAACAAAAAACAATAATAATTCCCAAACCCTTTTCTCTTATCCATCGAATTGATCCATGAACAAACTCCGTCACCATCAAATCATTATGGGTTATTTACGGCTAAGCTTGTTGTTTTGAATTGTGACACCCCATAGCATGGAAGGTCCGCACACATTGACAAGCCCAGATTCAAGGGATTAAAGAAATTAAATCTGTTTAGCGAATTAACTAAGATGAGGAAATGGGATCAGCAACTGTCCATACCATCCAATCTTTCCCCTATTTACAATCCCATTCTCAGGCATTTTCCCTTATCTTTTTATCAGAAAGATTTGCCCTTCACATTTCTAAATTGCAATGGCTTCCTTTTCTTTACCAAAGTGCAATCTTCCATCATCCAAACCTTCTCAACAAATCAAATCCCCTTCCTCTAGTCCTCCACTTCTCTCCAACTCACCAAATTCCCAGTTTCTTGGTCTCAAGCTTTCCTCTCCATCGGTTCTTATTCCCCAATGTCCTCATTCAAGACACCCACCATTGTTGCCAAGACACTGAAAGATCAAGATGGCGAGGAAAAAACGGCGAGCAATATCGGAGAAACCACAGATGGAATGAGCGGAATCACAAGGAAATCGCGACAACAAAACCATGGGACACACTACGATAGAATTAGAAATCAACACCTTCGAAAGGAAAGAGCCGCAGATCGCAGTAATCGTGAGAAACCGCCAACGGAATTTGGAAGAAAGGAATCGACATCGCAACGAAATTGGAGTTGAAATCGCTAAATGATATCGTAACAAGGGAATCAAAATGGAAATCAGAGTAAGAATTTGGAAACCGATCTCCATCCCTTCCTTGCCCTGCAAGCCGCACAGAGGAAAGAAACTCACAGGAAATCGCCAAAGTGTGGAGAGCTGATGACGCCAAGCTTTTCAGGGTCAGGAGCGGTTCAAGGATATCTGGCTTGATATATTTAGTGGTTGGTTGGTACCTAAATCACAACATAAATAAACATCGTTAAGGTCAAAGTTGGATGTTACTCCAACTCAGGCCCTCGGGTGGGAGAGTAAGAATACTGAGATAATAAGGCTTTGAATACCTTGGAGTGTGTGTGTGTAGGGTTTAAGAGTAATAGAGCTTACTCAATATATTTGGAACTTACCTTGCCCAAGGGGACAAAGGTCTTCTATTTATAGGCAATGTAGTGGTGCTTGTTGATGTAAGCAATGAGGTCAGCCCTATGGGGCAATTTGGTATTTGACCAGCTACACGTGTCCGCAGCTAATTGGCCGTGTCATGGAGGGAACATTGACTGTCAAGGGGACATGGCTGAAAGGGACATGAGCCGTGTGGCTGGCTTGGCGCATTAAATGAAATAGTAGGCGCCTGACTGAGCCGCATTAAATGCGTGATGGGGGAGCCGGCAACTTGCATGTCGAACCAAGAAGCTAACTTGCTCAAGAAGGCTTCGACATTAACCCGGAGGCGGAGTGCGCAGCTCGCGGTCAACATCTTGGGCGCGGTCAAAGGTATTTGACGCGGGCACGAATGGAGCGGTCATACCTCCCGCGGGCATGGGTCCCGCGGTCATACAATCTGCGGGCACGGACCCAACGGTCATAGATCGTGCGGGCACGAATATAGCGGTCAGGATCCCACCGGTCTTTGATAGGATTAATGCGGGGAGGGACGCGGTCTTGACCTCAAGGGCCTATCTGTCCGCGGTCTTCCCCCAGCGGTCTAGGAACTGCCACGTCACTGGTTCCTTGGACCAGACCGAGCGCGGGCCCGGTCCAGTAGATCCGGGCTCATCAATGGCCCCTAGCTCCGAGTGTGATTATTTATGGTCTGAGCGAGGAGGTACTAGAAGCTCGGTTGGATTAGACCGTTTCTTTGGCGAGCACCAGTGTTAGCATTTTTGTTGGTTGTTGCTTTGCCTCATGGGCTTATGGGAACGTTCGGGAGGCACCAGTGAGAGACACGTGGCCCCTTTCATGCTGTGCTTCCCGGTTAACAAGTGGGCCCCTTGGTAGATGAAAAGATGGGGCGTGGTACAAACAGGGGGTATGTGTCAGTCATCTGCGAGGGGTAATAAATGCTAACCGACGGATTTTTCGAATTTTCAAACGTTGGAGACGGTTCAGGGTTCGAGGAACGGTTTGTGGGCTAATTAATACGGGTTAAACGGGTTAACCCGTATAGGTAGGCCTTATAAATACCAAACCCTTAAACCTCAAACCCTTTTACCGTCTTCAAACCTTCAAAGAGCTTTTAGAGAGAGAATTTTTGCTGCGAATTCCTTGCTTGTGTTCTTCAAATCCAACCTTCCAGATTTTCTTTCGTAAGTAATTGTTGGGGTATTTTCTTCTTCATCTCTTTCTATTTTTCCTTTTCTGGGTTTTGAACAATGACCACTCGTGAATTTGGACCCCGCCGTCCCATAGAATTAGGAGATGGAACCACCCCTGATACCTTCGCCGTTTGTAAACGGACGGGGGGAATATTTAGGAAGGTAGGACTAGGGTGGTTAAGGCTTTCCCTACATTGTTTTTTGTATTTCTGTGAGAAAGCAGATTGGGGGCCGTTCGTCCCACCCCGGTTGTGGGAGGCCAAGAGGAAGTACATTTTTAATCGTGACGTATTGGTGTTGGGGGATACCCGAAGGCTAAGAAATTTTGTGATGGGGGTTTTGTGCAGGTTTCCCCGCGAGAGAGATCAGGCTTTGAACGTCGTTGAACTTGTGAGGAGAGCAATCTGTGTCCCCGACCAAATAATTGACTGGGAGAAGTGTGAACTAATGGATCCTGAACAAACCAATGATGTGCGGGCACCGGGCACGGACCTGAATGACCCTTTAGATGTTCTGCCCTTGAGGACCATATTTCCCAATGTGCCCGCGGCCCCTAATAACCCAATCGAACTGAGTAGCAGCGAGGAGCTGGAGCCTCTGAACTTTGAGGTGACCGGAGACGGGGGAAATGAGGCTGAAGTAACCTCTGCCCGCGGTGATGCCACCGGTCTCTTTGGCTCGACGAGCTCAGAGACCGAGGAGGATGACCGCGAGGTTGAGGATAGGAGGGTTGCGGGGACCTCCAAGAAGGCTAATGAGACCACGGAGATTGTGGATGCCTTTGAGGATTCTGACTCCGAGGAGGAGATAGTTGTGGCCCCTGCCCGGAATAAAGGCAAGAGGCCAGCTGCTGGGGTGAATCCTGGCCGTGGCCGTAGTAAGAAAGCCAAGGAGGTGGCTACTATTGACTGGGAGGAGGATATTTACGAGATTTACAATGTGGACCGCAATGCCTTCCGTGTCCGCACCCTTGGTCATGTACAGATAAAAGGGAAGGACAAACTAAGGCAAGAAACCATAGCGGATGTCCGCGAGGATAACAGAGCCTGCGTCTTCTATGGGGCCCAGTTTGAGAATGGCCTAAGGCTGCCTCTGGACCCTTTCTTTTATTTCTTCCTCGAGTTCAACCGTTGTCTCCCAATGCACTTGACCCCTAATGCCATCAGGGCTCTTGTCTCCTTCATAACAGTTTGCAGATTCCTGGGTCATGAACCTAGCCTGGCCGGGCTTTACGCTTATTATCAGAACCAGATCAGCCGGGGCATCCTGAGCTTGAAGGCTAGGAACTACTCTACCAGGACCTTCTCTCCCCCATCAAACAAATTTGACCAATGGAACCAGAGGGACATCTTGGTCATCGAGTCTAGGTTTGGCTGGCCCTTCTCCAAACCCTCAAGTCCAGTCCCGATGAAGGTGGCCGCTAACAGTTATCCAGACCCCGCCTCTGCCGATGGTATGCGCTGTGCCATAGAGAGGCATCTGGCCACCTATTTAGACAGTGGGGAGGAGCCCGTATATGATGTGGGCGCCATTGTTGAAGATGAGCCCTTATTAATCTACTCGGGGGTGGCTCCTCGCAGGGAGGGAGCCCCACATGCCCCCAGAGTAGAAATAGAGTCCATGCCCCGTGACCCTGATTGGAGGGTGCACGAGTTTTACCAATTTGAGGCTGATTGTAAGACCTGCATGCTGGGTGCTGAGTGCGAGCCTCCAGAATTATTGGTCTCTGACTCTTTATAAGTCTGTTTTGCAAATTTATCTTGCTCTTGATTTTTTTTGAACTGCATTCTAACCATTTTTTTCTTTTCCTCCAGAGTAGATCCAGAAGATTATAACTTCTAATGGCTCCTCCAACTGCTGCTCAGATGAAGGCCAAGAACATGAAGGCCAATAGGGAAGCTGCCCAGAGGAGGCAAGCTGAGATGGGAGGACTCCCGGGCAAGGACAAAACTGTGCCCATTGTCAGTAGGAAGACTGGGGAGCCTCTGACTAGCTCCAAGTCTATCCCCACCACCGGGGAGCTGCCTCCACCACCAAGGGGTCCTCCCCCTGCCCATGCTATGCGGGCATCCTCACCTGGTCACACCATTCCTTCCGGGCATAGTATTGAGCCCCGAAAGAGGACTGAGAGAGACGCAGATCTTGCGCACAGGGAGAGGGCCTCCAAGACCCAGAAAGTGGGGGACACTCAAGCTCGGGCCCCTACTGCCTCTGCCTCTTCCACTGCTCCCTCCATCGCGGGGACCATCTGCTCCGCTGCTTATCCCATAGCCTTCTTGGCCACCCGCGAGGAGACATGGGCGCTGAGGAAGAAAGTGGGTGAAGTGCCTGCTATCACAGGGGTAGACTTATATGCTCGATCCTCCTTCAACTATGTCGTGGGGATAGGGCTTATCAACAGGCTCTATGCCCCTGACTTCTATCAAAATGTGGCTGAGATGGAGAACCCGTCAGCCTTGATGGGAGACATTGGGCTTGCCCTCACTGAGGTAGGGACCATTCTTCTTGTCTCATTACTTAACTTCTTGTACCACCATTTTCTGATTATCTTCCTCGCAGGTGGGCAACAAAGTTATGCGGCTTCGGGAATGCTGCGATAGCTTGAATGCCGAGCTGGAGAACAACACCAAAGACTTGGCGGGCAAGCTCCGCGAGCTGGAGCAGGCTTAAGAGAAGGTGGGAACCTTAAACTCCCTCCTCGATGCCAAGGAGAAGACCCTCTCCACCAAGGAGGCTGACCTGAAGGGTTTTCAGGAGAGGCTGACGGAGGTGGAGGAGAGCTTAAAAAAGGCTAAGGAGGAGAGGGATGAACTCCGGGGAAAGAGGGCTGAGTGGGAGCCCAGGAATGCAGAGCTAAGCCAAAGGCTTGAGGCATCCAAGACCACCATCTCCACCCTGAAGGCAAAAGTTGACGAACTGTCCGATCAGCTTCTCCCCCTTATGCAATTCCAGTTGGAGAAGGATGCTATACTGCTCGCTGCTAGGAAGGAGGCAGTGGAAGAATATAAGAACTCCGAGGAGTTCAAGAATTTTTGAACGAGGAGAATCTGGCTCAGTATGAGGCCGGGGTCTGGACACAGATTAGGAATTTTGCGGCCACGGGCATGTTCTCCGTGCAGCAGTTGGCCGTTATTGGCTCGATAGTTGCTACTGACGCGGAGTGCCTGCCCGGGCATGCGTTAGTTCCTCTGTCCGAGGATGAGGTTAAGGGCCTGGATCTGTCCGCAGCGGCCTCCTTGCCTCCTGTGGCCGAGGTGACTGCCCTTAGCCTCATTGCCGAGCTGGATGAGCTGAGGTTTGGGGAAAACCCTATACCCCTGGGGGAAGCCATAACTCGCGTCCTTCCAAACGGGCCTGCTATAGGTAATCTGTTCCCCCAGCGGGCAGCCCTCACTCCGGTCTCTGCTGAGCCTACATCTGACCCCATAACGGACTTGTTGGTGAATAGTCTTCCTTCTCCAACTCCGGCCACCGAGGACCCCAAGGACCAAGCTCCTCTAGCTTAGGTTTTTTGCTTTTTCTTGTTTGTAATAGATGGTAGGACCCTTGTAAATATTTATTTTTCATTAATACAAGAATTTTTCCCAACTATTTATCTTAATTGCTTGTCTTTTAGGCTGTATTTGAGTGTTTGCAATTTTCAAGTACCTTGATACTTGCATTCTTGCTTTCTCCAGCGTTTTTGACTTGCAACTAACTTTTCACTATCCTTCTGCGGTCAAAATCTTAGTAGGCACTTTGCCCACATTTTTTGAGTTTTCCTAACTCTTTATTCAAAATCACTTGGATTTTTCGTGAGAGTCAGCCTTATTTTTCTATGACCGCGTTTGTTTAGCCTTGTGGCAAATTTAGGGGTCTTGACCCCAGTTTGTCTTTTTGGCTTTGTTAAACTTGTTTGATCACTCTCATCCATTTACACTTATTCCCAGCCTTGCGAGCTGTGGTGTAAGTCAAAAGCAGCCAAGGCAAGCTACTTTCATAGGGCATGTAGAAGGTGGCCGTGAGGCTATTGTCTACGCAACAGAAGGTAGGAGCATATTTAGCATAGAGGCCCTTTAACCCCCTGGCATCTGTATCTCCTTATTGGAGGTTCACGCTGTTTGACCCTTTATTCAAAACCCCTTAGAGTTTTTTGTGAGGGTCTTGTGGCGATCATGTAAGCGGGCTTATATGTAGGCCTTTGTTACATACAGGCATGCGAGTAACGGCCCTAACGAGGTCCTTCGCGCAATTAGTGGGTCCGGACTTTAGGTCTTTGTCCCCACTAGAGTCCGTAGGTACGAGCATCATGGCCTTTGTACCTATGTTCATCTATATCCACTTTTTCTTGGTGGTGTCACGCGGGCAGGACGGAGTATCCTTAACGCGATCGAGTACGGGCGTAATGGCCTTTGTACCCATATAGGCTTGCGGATCTTAATGGATCTTTGCGTATCAGTGGGTAGGAGCTCATATGTTGGCTCTTGAACCTACTGGCATCCGCTTGCGGGCATCCACCTCAGCTTTTGAGGCTGGTGGGAAAGGCGCTATAACTATTTTTGCACCAAAATTTGATGGTAACTTCATACTTATTTATATATACTCCCTCCAAAAATTACAAAGATATCAAAAGAAGTACTTTCTGAGGTGATCGCTATTTCAAGTGTGTTTAAACTCTTCTCCTTCTTTTGGTCGCAATATGTAGGTACCCTCCTTGACTATTTTGGTGACCTCATATGGTCCCTCCCATTTCAGGGACAGTTTATTGAAACCAGGTTGGGTCCCTTGGACCTCTACGCTTCTAAGTACCCAATCTCCAACTGAAAAACTCCTCCTATTTACCCTTTTATCATGGTGCTTCTTCGCTTTCTGCTTGTAGTTCACCATTTTTTCATATGCCCGCATTCTCTTTCCTTCGAGATCGTCCAGGTCACACCTTCTGTTTGCCTCGTTTTGAGACTCATCGAAGTATGTGACTCTGTACGAGGGTAGGGCAACTTCAACTGGAGCCATTGCCTCTGACCCATACGTGAGCGAGAAAGGAGTTTCTCCTGTAGAATTTCTTATAGTGGTACGGACAACCCATAATGCGATCTGGAGCTCGTCCAACCATCGTCCTCCTCGCCCCTCAAAGTTTTTCTTTAGGGCGGTCAGGACTAGATTGTTCGCGGCCTCAGCTTGGCCATTTCCTTGGGGGTAAGCAACTGCAGACTTACGGTGTTGCACTTTCATTCTTACGCATTCAAGCAGTTGAACTTTGCGGAGAACCGAGTGCCATTGTCCGAAATTATTGCTCTGGGACCCCAAATCGACAATAGATGTGGTCGTGGACAAAATTGATGGTATTCTCCTCTGAGATAGTGGCTAAACTCGCTTCGTCCACTTGGTAAAGTAATCCACGGCCACCACAAAGATACTTGATGTTTCCTCGAGCAGTTGGGAATGGTCCAATGAGATCAATCCCCCACGTGTCAAACGACCACGATTGTACCATCACAGTTTGCTCTGTTGATGGTAGTCTGGGGATGTCCGCAAATCTCTGGCACTTATCACACTTTCTTACATATTCCTGCGCATCCCTTCTCATTGTAGGCCAAAAGAATCCTTGGAATTTGATCTTGTCTGAGAGGGTGTGAGCACCTGGATGTCCGCCACAAACTCCTTCATGAACCTCATAGAGTAAGTTAGTGACCATGTGAGTTTTGACACATCTGAGCAAAGGCTTGGTGAATGATCGTCGAAAAAGTACCCCATCGAGGACGAGGTATTTCGCGGACACCGTTCTGATGGCTCTAGCCTTTGCTGGATCCTCGGGGAGGGTCTGTTTCTCGATGTAATCCTTGATCTCATCTACCCAGTCCCTTACTTGATCTTCAATACTGTTTATCTGAATCCGATCTATAGCAGGTCTCTCCGTGAACTCAATCTGACAATCTGCCTCCAATTCAATAATTTCTTGATCGGTTATTCTGGAGAGGAGGTCTGCCTCCACATTATCCTCTCTCATGACTTGGTTCAGCTCATAGTAGGTGAAATTTTTTATGAGGGTTTTTGCAAGGCCGCAGTACTGAGTTAGCACTGGGTTGATAGTATCATACTCCCCCCTAATTTGATTAACTATGAGCTGAGAATCACTGTTGATCTCTATATTCTGAACTCCCAAGTCTCTTGCCAATTCCATGCCCGCTATGATTGCTTCATACTCAGCTTGATTGTTAGATGCCTCGAACTTGAATCTCAAGGCCCTCTTAAATTTCTCCCCGCAAGGTGCGACCAGAAGTATGCCCGCTCCACTAATTAACTTGCTCGCAGAGCCGTCCACGAATAAAGTCCATATTTCTTCCGGGCGCTCTTTTGGTTGTATATTTTCAGTGCTCGAGCTATCTGGGGCTTCTTCTGATTCTGCCCGCTTTCTCTTTCCAAGGTCGCTGTCCGCCAATTTAAATGATGATTCTACCACAAAATCAACTAAGGCCTGCGCTTTGATTGTCTTTCTGGGAGTAGGTGATCCGGAACTCAGCGAGTTCGATAGACCAAGATAGCATTCTCCCCGAAGACTCGGTTTGTGTAAAACCTTTCTAAGCGGGGCCTCGCTTAGTACAAGCTTATAGGATGTGCGTAAAAGTAGGCTCTTAATTTTCGAGCGTATACAAGCAAGGCGTAAGCTAACTTTTCTATATTAAGATAACGCCCTTCTACGGCGGATGCTGCTTTAGAAACATAATAAACCGGTTTTGGGAGTTATTATCCTCCCTTACAAGAACAGCAGCCTACGTCGATCAAGAATCGCTAAAAATGTAAAAGCTCTTCCTGAGCACCGGGCTGCTGAGTAGAGGTGGCTGCCCGAGGTATGTCTTGACTTCTTCAAAAGCTTGATGGCATTCTTGATTCCATGCAAATTCATCAGGCTTCTTCCCCCCTTTTAGAGTTTTGAAGAAGGGGAGGCATCTCTCTGCTTACCGCGAGATGAAACGGCCAAGTGCGGTGATGCGACCATTGAGTTTCTGTACATCCTTCACGCAAGCAGGAGGTTTCATGTCCAGCAGTGCTTGAATTTTTTTGGGATTAGCCTCTATTCCTCGCTGGTTTACCATGAATCCAAGGAACTTGCCCGCTTTTACCCCAAAAGCACATTTCAGGGGGTTTAGTTTCATGTTGTTGTGGCGCAAGTTTTGGAAGGTTTCCTCCACGTCGAGCTCGTGGGAGTTTTCCTTTGTTTTTATCACCATGTCATCAATATAGGCCTCAAGGTTTCTGCCCAGTTGGTTTTTGAAGACCAGATTGACCATTCGCTGATATGTGGCTCCCACATTTTTTAGCCCGAAGGGCATCATTGTGTAACAATAAGTCTTGCCCGCAACGATGAAAGCAACGGAGCGGACATCTTCAGGAGCCATTTGGATCTGATGGTAGCCGGAGTATGCATCAATGAAGCTTAATACTCTGTGGCCGGCTATAGAATCCACCAATCTGTCTATGCGAGGAAGAGGGAAGCAGTCTTTGGGGCATGCCTTGTTGAGATCCGTGAAATCAACACACATCCTCCACTTGCCGTTGGATTTTTTGACCATAACCACATTGGCCAGCCATTTTGGGTAGGTAATCTCTTTTATTATCCCCGCTTTGAGTAATTTTTCCACCTCTTCCTTGATCGCCATTTCTTTCTCCGGAGAGAAGTACCTTGATTTTTTATGAATGTTCTTGAAGGATGGGTCATCATTGATTTTATGGAGGATCACGTCCTCGCTGATTCCTTGCATATCCTCCACCCTCCAAGCGAACACATCACAATTTGCTCTAAGGAACTCGATGAGTATCCTTCTCTCCTCGCAGTGAATTTCCACCCCAACCTTAACAGTTTGCTCGGGGAAGTGGGGGTTGATGACCACCTCCTCGAACTCGTCGTTAGGTTGAAGGTCGCTGATTTCACGATTGTGCAAGGAGTCAATGATAATAGTTGGGGGGTTGACCTGAGCTCCGGTTAGTGTGGCCATGGAATATATGACATTGCGGTCAATTTCTCCCTCAATTCCTCGATCAATGTATCCTCCCTCGATAGGGGCCAACTGTTTGGATTTTCTGCTCGTCCTGAGCTCCACCTTAGTGGTATGGAAAGAAAGCATGCCAATTGAAATGGGCGGCGGCACAAGTGCAAGGGCCTTCCCTTTTTTTTGGTTTGTCCTAGCCCTCTATCTGCGGGCAGGATGTCTGGCTTTTACTAGCTTTTCTTTTTTCCTCAAGTGCTCGGAGGAATCTCCCGGGCTGGTTCTTGATGGTAGCAACCCCGTTCGGGGTGTTAAATTTCACCCTTTGGTGGGGAACGAAAGCAACTATTTCCAATTCGGCCTAAGCAGTTACGCCGAGAATGGCATTGTATTGGGAAGGAAGGTCGACCACCATGAAAGTGATTTTGGCCGTCTTCTGCATGGGTTTTTCCCCAATAGTTACTTCAAACACAATCGTCCCCTTTACCCCCACGGCGTGATTTGTGAAGCCCTCAAGCATGCCCGCATATGGAGTAAGATGCGCTTCGGTCATTCTCATTCCTACCAAAGTATGGTAGTAGAGTATATCACGGGCAGCTCCAGTATCTATCAACACTCGGCCTATATTTGCCCGATTGATTCTCATTCTGAGGGTGAGCGGCTGGGTGGAATGAAAAAGGGAGGAGGCAAGTTCACTCCTTTTGAACCCAATTTCTTGCTCTTCCTCCGGAGCCATTGCGGGGATGGAAAAAACCTTCTCCAATGTCCGGATTTGGAGGGAGAGTTGTTTGTTGGAAGGGGGTTCCTCTCCAATGAAGTTTATATTGTAGTCACCTTCTTCATCCTCAAAATTGTCTCTTTCTACCCTCTCGGGACCACGCGGGGTTCGTGCCCGCTGCTGATTATTGTTATTGTGGGCGTTGTTATTGCCTTTAACCCACTTGGTTAGCTCCCCGTTGTTGATTTTCTGCTGGATTATTCGCTTCAGCTGAAAGCAGTCCTCAGTTCCGTGCCTGTGGTCGTTGTGATACTCACAGAACTTAAGCCTACTCCTCTCATTTGGCTTTCGAAGCATGGGGGGAGGAGGAGGAAAGTCTGAGGCCCTCATGATTACTACCCTTGGGTCGGTGAGCTCGGTGTAAACTGTTTCCTCTATTGTTTTTCGGAGTTTATCCGACCCACGCCCGTTTTTGCCCCGTCGTTGGTGCGGGCGTGCTCGGGTGGTTTCCTGGACTTGGCTTATTCTCTCTTTGCTGAAGCTCGGGAAGCGGGCATAGCGGGCTCTTCACGGATGCAATGGCGTAAGCCCTTTCATACATCTCCTCGACTGCTTTTAGGCCTACCGGAGGCAAAATTCATTTTTAGGAAGGAGGAGCCGAGCCCGCCCTCAAAGCAGTAGTCTCGATATCTCCCTCCTCGAGGTCCACAATCTCCTCGCTCACCTTTCCCGAATCGAGATATGTAATCTTTTGTAGGCTCGTTTGGGGCCTCGCTTGACACCTGACAAGATCCGTCTTTGGTCTAGCGGCACCCCCGCCCCAAAGCAAAGGCATTAAGGAAGATGTTTCTAAACTGGTTGAATGATTGGATGAACCGGGGCTTGAGGGCTAGCATCCAAGATAGGGCCTTGCCCGTGAAAGTCGCAGCCAAGGCTTTGCACATCACGTACTCATCCGTGGAGAATAGAGCCATTTGCCCCTCAAATCGTCCCATATGACTCTTGGCATTTTTGGAGCCATCATAGGTGTCCATGCGGGGGGCTTCGCCCTCTCGAATAGGTGCCCGCGCAATCTTGTCGCCAAGGCGTCCATGGGCGGCCACACTTCGGGCGCCTTTTGATGGGTTTCCCACATTTTTTGCATAAATTCCACAAACTCGTGGTTCGATTATCAACCTTCGCTTTCTAGCTCGTGGAGTCACGGCCTTCTCCTTGGCCGGAGCCAAGGGTCTGGCTTTGGACTTCGCACGTAGATTGGATTGGGCCTCTTCTCCAATCTCCTCGCTATCCTCCACATGCACCATACTGCGTCTGGCCGGCTGTCCGCGCTCAAGGGTTGGTTCAACCCGGTTTGCCCCCTAGCTTGACTAGTAAGCGATTTAGGGGGAGCTCGTTGGGAAAACCTTTGTGACCCCTGAGGGAACTGGAGCCCTCCGTTGGCCTCTATCTCAAACATCTCCATTTGAGCGTCGTTGATGGCCATGGCCTCCGCGACCAGCTTGGATTTGGAGGCCAGAATTTCTGTCCTTCTCAGGATTTGCTCCTGGGAGAGTGGAGTGTTTAAGGCGGTGTTTTTCAGAGGAGCTTGGGGAGTTTTTGGGCTATTATTTAGGAGGGCTTGGGCTTTTTCAGCTCGAGCCTCGTCTGTCAGTTTGTGTATAGCTCTCTGGGCTGGGGAAAGGCTATGTGACGGCTGAGAACGTGTCCCCATACGGTTGAAAACAGAGGTCGTAGCCTTACCTTTATTGACATTAGAAGGTGAGGCCTGATTATCCTCCTCTAGGGTCAAATGACCGGCGTTTTCCAATATTTTAGACATGTTTGGAAGAGAAGGAAAATGACTGAAAAGGAGAGCTTTTGACAGTCAGTTGTTTAGAATACAAGGTGTATCTGGAAACAAAGATTTTAAACGGGAAAAACTAATGAAAGTCGATTTTTCGGCAATGGAACCACTGATGACGCCAAGCTTTTCAGGGTCAGAAGCGGTTCAAGGATATCTGGCTTGATATATTTAGTGGTTGGTTGGTACCTAAATCACAACACAAATAAACACCGTTAAGGTCAAAGTTGGATGTTACTCCAACTCAGGCCCTCGGGTGTGAGAGTAAGAATACTAAGATAATAAGGATTTGAATACCTTGGAGTGTGTGTGTGTAGGGTTTAAGAGTAATAGGGCTTACTCAATATATTTGAAACTTACCTTGCCCAAGGGAACAAAGGTCTTCTATTTATAGGCAATGTAGTGGAGCTTGTTGATGTAAGCAATGAGGTCAACCCTATGGGGCACTTTGGTATTTGACCAGCTACATGTGTCCGCAGCTAATTGGCCGTGTCAGGGAGGTAACATTGACTGTCAAGGGGACATGGCTGAAAGGGACATGAGCCGTGTGGCTGGCTTGGCGCATTAAATGAAATAGTAGGCGCCTGACTGAGCCGCATTAAATGCGTGATGGGGGAGTCGGCAACTTGCATGTCAGAGCCAGTAAGCTAACTTGCTCAGTAAGGCTTGACATTAACCGGGAGGCAGGTGCGAGCCCGCGGTCAACATCTTGGGCGCGGTCAAAGATATTTGACGCGGGCACGGATGGAGCGGTCATACCTCCCGCGGACATGGGTCCCGCGGTCATACAATCTGCGGGCACGGACCCAACGGTCATAGATCGTACGGGCACGAATATAGCGGTCACGATCCCACCGGTCTTTGATAGGATTAATGCGGGGAGGGACGCGGTCTTGACCTCAAGGGCCTATCTGTCCGCGATCTTTCCCCCAGCGGTCTAGGAACTACCACGTCACTGGTTTCTTGGACCAGACCGATCGCGGACCCGATCCAGTAGATCCGGGCTCATCAAGAGCAAACCGGAGACAATAGCTGGGAAATCGACGTCAACGAAACAAGGAAATTGCTGATGCGGGAAACCGCAATCCGAAAGTGAGATGCCAAAAGGAAATCGCCATGAAGCAACAGTATTCTTCAAACCGCGAGGTACACTTGAAAGGGAGATCGCTATCCGCGAAAATCAGAAAAATAGATTGTTGTCGGAATGAAAAAAATAAATAAAAAAAAATTGAAAAAGTGGAAAACGCCATGGAATTACACTCAAAGGTCAACGCAATTACCCAATCAAAATCGGAATCCGAGATAGGATCACTGAAATGAAATCGCGGACAGATGTCGGCGAAATCGGAAAGAATAAGTCACCAAATTGATATCGCAAAAGACGGAAACCGTTTCAAGACCCAACGGAATCATAACGAAATCAAACCGGGAGAAGAAATTGAAGGAGGAAACCGCCAATCCAAAGAGGAATTGAAATCGCCAAAAACAGATATTGCCACAACGGAATCACAAGGAACTCACAAGAAAAACAACCAAAGTATAAGGGCAAGAAATTGCACACCGGAAGATGAAGTTGGGAAACCGCCGAAATGTGGATGAAGTTGTTGTCGTTGGGAAGAAATGGGAAAGTGAGAAATGACCCAAATATTGGATAGAGCCGTCAAGTTGGGACGGTCCCGTCGGGACGTCCCGTCCCGCAATACAAATGGGACGGGATGGGACGGAATATTTTAGTCCCGTCCCGTTTTCGTCCCGTCCCGTATTGTCCCGTTTCCGTCGCGGGACAACTTATTTTTATCCCGTTCTGTCCCGTTTTCCCGTATTGACCCGTACAAGTATTATATGTTTATCACCGCTACTTGGTATGACCTCTGTGAGTAGTTTCAACTGTAAAAGTATTTAGCATAGAGACATCGTTTGGTCACAAATGCATTTACAATTACAAGACAAACAACTTCGGTAATCTATAACATAGAAACATCTGTTGGTGATACTTAGATGAAGTAACCTGATTCCCTTGAACGCCCCAGTTGCATGAAGTTAGAATTTCACCTTAAACTGGATGGATATGCTTACTACTGAATGTTGGATATGTAGGGGATTTATTTAGCATTCTAACCCTGATGGACTATAGAAGGAAATTAGGCACGACAAATAGGTAAATAGATAAAATTAGCAGTATTTTCAAATTATATAATCTAGTCAACGCTTATTTCTCATAGTCAACGGTCCCGTATGGGTCCCGCGGGATCTCGCCTCCCGCAAATGGGACGGGATGGGACGGAGTATTTTAGTCCCGTCCCGTTTTCGTCCCGTCCCGTATTGTCCCGTTCCCGTCGCGGGACAACTTATTTTTATCCCGTCCCGTCCCTTATTCTCGTATTGACGGCTCTAATATTGGAAGTAGGAAAAAAGTCAAAAGTGATTAAAAGATTTTAGCAAAAAAATGGTAAAAGAAGACTAATGGTCATGGATGGGGACCCACCCCATTTCTCCTACAGAAAACATACATTCAACCTTATGAAATGAGGCTTCACTTCTCAATTTCAAAATTCGACTTTCGTATTTCATTTCAAAGACCAAACCGCCAACAAAGGACACCGCACAAACAGTATGAAAACGACATCAATTTCCAATAACGTTCATATTCTCGGTTCATAATTTTCAAAATGGCTAAGATCGCAAAAGGATTTGTGAAAATTGGTTTAAGGACTATAGCAACGATTTGCAAATATTGGTCTAGTGACCATAGCAAAAAATAAAAAATATCTCTCAATGTATTTTCCAAAATTTAAAGCAAAAATCAATGTTTGCCTTTAATAGAGAAACAGTCACGAATTCATCGAATTTCTTAAATAATGTTCTCCAAAAGCTTTACATATGTTATTCTACGCGGTATCCTAACAAAGGTGCCCATATCGCACATATCTCAGCTGATATGGGCCTAAGACAAACAAGCTAAAAACAACGTACTCCGCGAAAATCGGTCCAAATGACCCTAGCGGTTTGCGAAACGGTTCCTCATGAAAACCGAAGGCCAGGAATAACTAGGCCTGAACGCTTTGCCAAGATTGGTCAAACACGACCATAGCACTGCCGCACTTGCTAAAATTAACTCATGAAGTTATAGCATTTGTAACGATACCAAAAAATAAAAATCGAAATGCTTGCAAACATTAATCTCAGTGATTATAGCAAAAGGGTATCGAATGGACACGATAAAGGCGCTCGCGACTATTGATCCAAGAGGTCATAGCTAGCAGGAACACCACAAGCATATCGGGTGATGAAACAAAACCCCATGGCCTCAGCGGTGATATGACTAAAAATAGGGCACAGGTCCTTAGTAAAAATTGATCCCAGTGATCATGATATGCATAAATACTTAGCCAAAATTGATTAAATCAACCATAGCAATGAAAGGCTAAAGCCAAGATGACTATCTATAACGGTTAGCAAAAATTGGTCAAAGTAACCATAGCAAACCACGAAGAGATTTGCAAAAATTGATCTAAGTGACCATAGCAAACTGAAGATATTTGCAAAAATTGGTCTAAGTGACCATAGCAAATCGATGAGATTTGCGAAAATTGGTCTAAGTGATCATAGCAAACCGATGAAGATTTGCAAAAATTGGTCTAAGTGACCATAGAAAACTGATGAAGATTTGCAAAAATTGATCTAGGTGATCATAGCAAACCAGTGAAGATTTGCAAAAATTGGTCTAAGTGATCATATTATTTCCTCCTCATCTCGATCATAAATAATCAAGCTAAGGAGTCGGGGGCTACTGATGAGCCAAAGCTTAAAGCTCTTGCTCGAACCGAATTGTAAAAATGACAAGTCAAAATGAACTGGATCAAGGCATGGTGACAAGCCAAACCGCCTAAGTGCGGTCTCCCTCACACCGCCTCTGTGACTCTCCCCTCTATCCGCGCTTGTCCTTCTCCCCCCTATCCGCCCTTGTCCTTCTCCCCCTATCCGCCCTTGTCCTTCTCATCCCATTCTCCCCTTGTCCCTTCATACAGCCACTAGTCCTTCTCCATCAAATCGCATAGCCCCTCTCCCTCACATCGCCTAAGGCAATCTCGTCCCTTTCCCCTCAAACCGCCATCTTCACATCGTCACCCGCATTCGCCCTTCTCCCCTCAAACCGCCTATGTGCGGTTTCCCCCTAGGCCTCCTACTGCCTTCACCCTAAATTCCTCAATTCCTCATCCTTTTGTTTTTCCCTTGGCCCATGCAATCTCCCCACATCACCTAGTGGCGGTTTCCCCCTTAACCGAGTATCACATATGAGGCTTGCCCCAAGTCTTTCTCCCACTATCTTCTTCCCTTGAGCCTAAGCGGTATCATCTCCCCCATGAAGCCCTTAACACTTCGCCAAGAACCTTTCCCACACACCGAGCTGAACACCTCGATATCTCATGAGGCATACCGCAATGGTTGGCTTACTCATGAGTTCTTATCATCATACTTCTCCAATGAAGAGTACACCTCCTCCAAGAAAATGTTCCCATGCAACTTCCTCTTATTCAACTAAGTTCATGATCCTCCCTCGACTTAGACGATCGTTCCCTCCTACAGATATCTATAACCCCTCCACGTGTGATGACCCTAAGTGGCCTAGAATAGTCCCCCTACGAGTATGACGATCATCCTAGTGGTCCCCCGACAAAGACATCCACCAACGACTCCACCCCCTCTGCATGGCAGAGAGAATGCTCTCATGATCTCTGTCCCAACAGAGATTTGCTCCCCACTTTCCCAACCAAAAGGACTCTCCGTCAATGAGGTATGAACACGTGTCCCCTTGATATTTGATAATAATCCAAACCTCTCCCTCATATAAATATGACTCCTCCCTCAAGGCAGAAGGTAAGTCACTTGAACTCAAGCCAATTTCCATACTCCATAGCTTCATCTCCATCACTGTGTTCTTATCCTCACGCCGGAGCCTCATCGTCGGGGAAACCCCCCCCCCCCCTCTCGGCTTTGAGCCAATGATTTTCTTTCTTATTCTCAGGTTAAGGAAACCAAGTCAAGCCAGATATCCGACCGCCCTCACCCTTGAGTCGAACTACCGTTGCATACCCGTTTTTATTGGTAGCATCATGATGTTTGTAATTTGAGTGTAATATTGAAGGGTCAATATGATCATTTGATTGATGGAAATTTGTCCAAATTATTAATATTAGGACAAATTGCCTATACGACCTTATAACTGAAGAGTTTATTCCCTTGAGATCCCTCAAATACTCTCTAAATTTTAGAGAATATAGATATATTTGTTATTTCTGTTGGATAAAGTATAAATTTTCATTTCAAAATCAATTGATATTTAGAGGAGTGACTTAAGATTTTTATGTATTGTAGCAAGCATATAAGTTTTAGAGACAATTCCTCTAAAAACTCTCGGTCTAACATTAATGCTTAAAGAATAAGAGGTATTTTTGCAATTTCTCTAAAGCCCCTAGTACAAAAGTACCCATGCTCGCATTCACGCACGCTCAACCAATTATCTGAATGAAAAAAAACTATAATAACAAACCATCTTAACAAAAAAATATGATAACCAACTATCAAAGTAAAAAATAATTGATAGCCAACTATAAGAACCGAAAAAGAAAGAATAATAGAAAAATATAAGAGTTAGCTCTTAGTAAGAGTTTTATGAAAAAACAAAATAAATCAAAATTGCTCTAATGTTTATTATTCAGTCCAAACGAAAGGTCTGTGAGAGATAACTCTCACACTCCATTTTCATCACAAAAATCAACTAAATAAATCGAAACTCATACGTGCGATTTTTTACAAAAATTATAATTTTAATTTATGAACAAGTTCACATAGAAACCTAAATTTTTGCCTCCCCCCCCCCCCAAAAAAAAAAAATACAACTCTTTGAAATGCACAAATATTATCAAATTATTCAATTGATGTATTATCACAAAAAATAATCCAAAATGCGAAGAGGAACTCTAATTGAATAATTGAAGACTACTGATGGGTGAACTAGGAACTACTTTATTCACCAAATTTTAGCACCTTTGGGGTGAAACTGTAACGACCTCGAATTTTCAAAACAATAATAATAATAATTCTCCAATATAAATATTAATTCAAAATCAAATAACGGTAACTAAAACCCAACAAAATTTTTAAAGTCTTACAAACTCTCAAATAACTGCAATAACTAACTAAAGAGACTAAAATGAAATAAACTAAACGATCCTTGAACTCCTTATGAAGTGCTCCCGAACCGTTTCACATTCTTCCTATATGAAATCTGGAAGAAAAGAAGATGAAAGGGTGAGCGAACAATGCCCAGTAAGTTCATATACAACCTCTCCGATTACTAAGGAGGAGTTGACCTGAAGGAATATCAAACGATACAAATTTCAAATAACAATCGAAGACATTACGAAGTACAAATTCGAAATCATTATTTAACAAATTCTCAAATCACATGTCTTTCAAAATCTCAACGGTTTCACAAACTGAGTTGACAAATATTTTGGAGTTTCAAATGATGACGAAATCGATTCAAATTGACTCGAATGATTTACTTAATTAAAACTGTCCCATACCAGCTTTAACTAACTAAACCACTCACAGATTATAAGGAAATTCAAAGGACTGATAAGCTGAACAAAGTTTACTCGAATGATCTAGTTATCTACAACTGTCCCATACCAGCTGTAGATAATCAAATCATTCACAGACATCATGATCACATAAGTGGTCCACTGACCTTATCAAACCAAAATCCCATAAAGGGAACAAAAGCCCACAAGGAGCACAAAGGTTGACTCCGCAGAGTCCTAAACAGTGTATCTGGAACACTCCACCACTACTACATTGAAGCGGTGAACTAAGTTTTTCCGAAGGCCAAAATATCAAATATACCCCGCCGAAGCAGGTTGTCTAACTTAGTGATCATTTATGGAACAAAAATCACATCATATCAAAACTCATTTTTTTATACAGAATACGAACTTTCACAATAACAACAAAATTCTGTATTTACGAAACCAAAAGGACGATATAGCAAACGAATAACAAAAGATTAGGAAATAACGATAAACAAGGGAGTCAAAACAAATACTGACGCGAGGTCAGCTTTTACGTATCAAAGAAACGTACATCGCCAAGAAATATGCGGAAACCTAAACAATGAAACGGAGCGGAAATCAATTAACTTAAAGATGTATAATCTCTTACCTCGATTGTTTGTACTCGAACAATTGCTAACTCCGATCGGATCTACACAAATAAATAATATCCGTTAAGTACGGATTAACTACTTAATATTCCGTCCCAACTTAACTTTATTTTACTTCACTAACTTATGAGTTAATTCTATTATTTAACTCCGTCTCAAGTTGCTTTCCACTTCTAGAGTTTTCCAAAATACCCTTCACATAACTACAAAAAACACTCTTAAGGTTTACCCAAACTACCCTTAGGTTTCTAACATTTTTATTCCCTTTTTTTTAATCAAAAACACATTTACACACATTAATTACACCTTTTTAAATAATTTTCTAAAGGTCTTTTGACTTTTTATTACTCTAAAAAAGGTCCCTTTAAGTGTACTTATTCCCAAAAAAATCCCTTTAGTTTTCAGAATTTTGCAAAATAGTCCCTCAACTTTTAAATTTTTCAAAACAACCCCTTGATTTTCAGAATTTACAAAACAGCCCCTAATTTCCAGATTTTCAGTTTGGTCACTAGGGTTTTGGAAACTGATTTTCAGCTTTTAAATCTTTTGTTAGATTTTTAACCAAAAATATTTTTATTCAAAATTTAACCTTTTTGATACCCAAAATATTTACCCAAAATAATTTGTAAAACAAGTTTTACACCAAAATAATTACACCACATACACACACACTTAACCCTAATTTCAATCATCATAAACCCTAACATGCATATTAGGTCCAACCTAATTTACTTAACATGCTTTTCAATCTTAATCAATATTAGGTTTTCAATTAATCAATGATGATCCGATCAATATAATGTCCTTAAATTAATTCTTAATTAATCAACAATATTCATAATAAAAACTCCAATCTAATCTCAAGAGTTTCTAGGATTTTTTAGGCTTTAAATTTAAGAACAATAATTATTAGACGAAACAGATTACTTACTTGGTTTTGGTTTTTTTTTTTAAACCTTCTCCACTTTTCTTTCTTCTCCACACTTCTCCACACGGCTGACCCTTTCCCCTCTCACCGTCTCACGATTCTCTCTCCTCTATGCATGCCGCCTCCTTCTCTCTTTATTTCTATTCTTTTTATTTAGGGTTAATGACAATTTAGGGCCTGTAGTATAGGGGCGGTACCACATTGGGGCCTGAAGTCTTAAAACTATCAATTTAGGGCCCAAAGTTACAATTTTGATCAATTTAGGGCTTTTTGACGTTTTCCGTTAAAAAAAGCCGTTAAGTGACCATGTGCGATGCACATGAGATTCAGTGAGAGCATTTTGGTCATTTCAGAGACTTCAGGCCCTAAATTGACAATTGCCCTATAAATAATAAATAATAAATATTTAGTTTTTTTTTAAAAAACAAAAAATAATTAGTATATTTAAAATATTGATTTAAAAAACATTAAATAAAAAATCAGTGCACAAACTGTCAAATACTTGGAGTGCAATTCAATTCAAACAATCTGTCAAAATCAAAGCTCTTCGATGCCGAAATCTCTGCACAAATAGATAATCCCTTCCCTATCCTCTGTCCGTTGTAATCTTTCCGTCTCAACACCACCAAAGTCTAAAGAAGATGCCGTCCGTCAAGTCAAAGCTTGTCTCAAAACCACGTTGCAGAAACCTGTCAACAATGTCAAACTCGCCGGCAAGTCGAAGAAACTTAAGCAGCCACGGTTCCGGGTGGAAATTCCGGTCATTGATGACTCGCCGGGTTCGCTTTCTCAACTCGCACTCGACGTGTTCGGTGATGTGTCCGTTAGAAGAAAGGGGTCTAAAAAATGCAATTAAATCATATGATGTGATGGGATTTGAGGGGTTTGATTGGAGAAGATGGTGGGTTTAAGAAGGGGTGACTTTCAGGCGGAGAGTGAGGTTCATGCGGTGGTTGAAGGCGGCGGAAATGGAGGAGATGGCTTGGTGTCGGGATTAATGGGGGTGTGGAGGACGATTTGGTGGCCGGAGAAGGTGGGTTTTTTTTAGGGGGTAAAAAAATATTTTTATTTTATAATTTTCTTATAATTTTCATATAATTTTTATTTTATTTTTATTACTAAAATAATTTATTAATGTTCCGAAAAATATTTTATAAATTGGATAATTTACTAATTATTTTTTGTAAAAAAAAAAACTAAATATTTTTATTTATTATTTTATAGGAAAAATGACAATTTAGGGCCTGAAGTCTGGACTAAACGCGAAATGACCAAAATGCCCTCACTGATTGTCACATGTCTCGCACATGGTCACTTAACGGGTTTTTTTAACGTTTTCCGTCAAAAAGCCCCAAATTGATCAAAACTGTAACTTCGGGCCCCAAATTGATAGTTTTAAGACTTCAGGCCCCAATGTGGTACCGCCCCTATACTACAGACCCTAAATTGTCATTAACCCTTTTATTTATTTAACTTAAATATCCTAAGGCTGTTGCTAGGGTTTTAAAAAAAATAAGGCTTTTAGTGTTTATAAAGGATATTTATAAATTGGTTTTCTAAACCTAAGCCATAAAGTTAAAAATCCAACTCAAAAAATAATTCAATTTTAATAACTAAACCCACTTAACCTAGTCCATCTAGAAAAAGGTAATACATTTATTTATTTGGGCTTCCTAATCCTAACCTCACAAGGTAAAAGAGTCCAACTCAAAAATAACCCAAGTTGAATAGACTAAGCCCAAAATCCTTGTCCAACTAGGAAAAGAAATACGACTTATTAATTGAGGAGAAAATTTAATAAAAGAAAGAAATCACACTACAAGAAAAACGACAGTTACTGACGGAAAAATTCGTCACTAAATGTCAAAAATTCGTCACTAAATCAATTTAGTGACGGATTTTAGACGTAAAAAATCCGATGTTAAAACGTGCGTTGCTAAATTTTTCGACGGATTACTGACGGTTCTCAATCAGATTTAGCGACGGAAATTTCCGTCGCTAACGTTTTAAAATCCGTCGATAATTTGGTAAAATAAACGACCAATTTAAAGAATTATGCCGGCGGATTAGCGACGGAAAATTCCGTCGCTATTTAAACGGTCGTTTTATTTTTTGGACCATTTTCGTGGCGGATTATCGACGGATTATTCCGTCATTATTTAAATGGTCATTTTATTTTTTTTGGACCATTTTAGTGACGGATTATCGACGAATCATTTCGTCGCTATTTAAATGGTCGTTTTATTTTTTTGGACCAATTTAACGACGGAAATTTTTGTCGCTAAAATTTATTTCAAATTTTCCCAATTTTATTAATTTTTAAAAATTTTCTTTTTTCAATATTTTTTATTTTTGATATATCAAATTATCGACGGATATTTCTGTCGCTAATTTGATATTTTTTATTAAAAAATTTTATATATATATATATATATATATATATATATATATATATATATATATATATATTTTAAAATATATATATTTTTATTCTCAAATCAATCCCTCAACTTATCCAAGTAAATGATTATTTGTAGGAACGGGTTAATATTGTAGCGCTTACCATTTCAGAAATGTAATCAAGACAAAAGTTCCAAATTAATTTGAACCGAAAGTAGCTAAATGCTGATTTAAAGATGCATAAATGAACAAACAATACATCTAGCACCACTGACCAAGACCGTCCAACTCCGAAAACATTAACTGGGTCGTATGGGTATGGCAATGAACTTTTTTACAGTGCAATTGAAGAAAAAGTCATGTTACCTATATCACTAAGAAAATCCGTATAATAATTCCTCAACTTCGACTTCTATAATAAAATAATAATAAAAAAAAAACTTTCCCTACCCCAGATGACTCTAGCTTGGGGGAGTTTCGTCAGCACCTTTTGTTTTACCTCTAAGCATGTCCGTAAAACCGCCTCTCATTATTCTCCTAAATCTTGTGTCCTCCGCTGCCGGTTGTGGGCTGACAGGTTTTGGGGATTCAATTGGCTCTATGGAAGGTGTGTGTGGGTCAACAGTTTCCTTTTTCCCAAGTAGACCGCCTTCGCCAAAGAAACTGGTAACTGATGATGCGAGCCCCATGTGTGCACCCATGACCTTACTAATAGCATCGAAAGCTCCACCTGACCTTTCTTTCGCTATTATTTCAAGAGCTTCCTTGTGTGCTGGATCAAGAGCATCAATGTCCTTCATTAGATTTTGTATCGTTGGTAAAAGATAATCCCTCACACTTGTTTGTTCGGATTTTTCCGTCAGACGGAGGAGTCCCAATTTCGAGGTTAGTTGATTTCCGTCAGGCGGCAGAGGAGGAAGACGGCGGCTTGCTCCAAATCAACGCCGTTGCCGTCGCCAGATCTGAGGGAGGGAGATGTAGAGGGAGACGAAAAGGGAGAGATGGAGTAGAGAGAGAGAGTGTGTGTGTGTGTGAGAGAGCGTGCGTGTGTGTGTGACTGGGAAGAGAAAGTGAGTGAGTGTGTGTGAGGAGTATATAATATTAAAAGAAATATATATATATAATGATGAATTAGGACCATTGGATTTGAGTGAGATTAATGGTATAGATTGATTTATTGATAATCCATGTGAATATTAAAGGGCCAATCAAATGAAAGTGTGTTTGTGTTTTTATGGGATGAATTTGGACCATTGGATGTGATGCATTTAATGGTGAAGATGTTGCTTGAATAATGATCCATGTGAATATTTGTATTTCTTCATGATTATAATAATTAATAAAAATAATTAATAATAATAATATTAATAATTTAAACTGTAAAATTATATTATACCTAATATCAATAATATTCATTAATGAATTATTAATTATATAATTAATTGATTAATTAATATTAATATTAATTATATAAACAGTAATAATATTAATAATAGTACTAATAATAATTAGTAATTTTTATTATTTTTTATTGTCTAGAAAAAAAAATTTAGACTTTTTTTATTACTGAAATTTACAAAAAGTTATCTAAAATATTTACATGCTTTTATTTGATTTATCCAAAATTTTAATTAAAGTAGTATGTCTAATATCAATTTTCTTAAATAATTTTCTTAAAATAATTTTTTTGAAAAAAACTTCCTTACTAAAAAAAGTCTAAAACATTTATCTCTATTCAAAAAAAAAAAATTAAAAAAAAATACTCATAGTTAAGGATATTGTCTGTCCCTCATTTATTTAGTTAATTTATAACTTATTTTTTATAATTTTATTAAAAAACTTCCTTACCAAAAAAAGTCTAAAATATTTATCTCAGTTCAAAAATAAATTTAAAAAAAATAATTATACTTTTAAAATATTAATAATTCTTATTAATATACCCTCATACCCTAAACCTCATATACCCTAAACCCTAAACCTCATATACCCTCATACCCTAAACCTCATATACCCACATACCCTAAACCCTAAACCTCGCATATACCCTAAACCCTAAATCTCATATACCCTAAACCCTATACTCTATACCCTATACCCAAAATCCTAAACCCTATACCCTATACCCTATATAGAGTATATGGTATAAGGTATAGGATATAGGGTATAGGGTATAGGATATATATATATATATATATATATATATATATATATATATATATATATATTATTTTTTATTTTTAAAGAGGATCAATAGTGGTTCCCTTACTTACCCCCTTATAGTATAATGATGTCCTAGGAGGCATACCCCCTTATAGTATATAGGGTATACGGTATAGGGTATATGGTATAGGGTATAGTATATAGGGTATATAGTATAGGGTATAGGGTATAGGGTATACCCTATAGGGTATAGGCTATAGGGTATATCCTATAGGGTATAGAGTATAGGGTATAGGGTATACCCTATAGGGTATAGGGTATACTCTATAGGGTATAGGATATAGGGTATAGGGTATACCCTATAGGGTATAGGATATAGGGTATACCCTATAGGATATAGGGTATAGGGTATATCCTATAGGGTATACCCTATAGGGTATAGGGTATACCCTATAGGGTATAGGGTATAGGGTATACCCTATAGGGTATAGAGTATAGGGTATAGGGTATACCCTATAGGGTATAGGGTATACCCTATAGGATATAGGGTATAGGGTATAAGGTATACCCTATAGAATATAGGGTATAGGGTATACCCTATAGGGTATATACCCTATAGGGTATAGGGTATATACTGTATAGGGTATATACCATATAGGGTATATACCCTATAGTGTATACCCTATACCCTATATTCTATAGGGTATACCCTATACCCTATATTCTATAGGGTATACCATATACCCTATACCCTATACCCTATAGGGTATACCCTATAGGGTATATACCCTATAGGGTATAGGGTATATACCCTATATTCTATAGGGTATACCCTATACCCTATACCTTATAGGGTATACCCTATACCCTATAGGGTATACCCTATAGAATATAGGGTATAGTGTATACCCTATACTCTATACCCTATACCCTAGGGTATAGGGTATATCCTATAGGGTATATGGTATAGGGTATAGGGTATACCCTACCCTATACCATATAGGGTATAGGATATACCCTATAGGGTATAGGATATATCCTATAGGGTATAGGGTATACCCTATAGGATATACCCTATACCCTAAAGGGTATACCCTATACCCTATATCTTATAGGGTATACCCTATAGGGTATAGTGTATACCCTATACCCTATATCCTATACCCTAGGGTATAGGGTATACCCTATAGGATATATGGTATAGGGTATATGGTATACCCTACCTATACCCTATAGGGTATAGGATATACCCTATAGGGTATAGGGTATACCCTATAGGGTATATGATATAGGGTATAGGGTATACCCTACCCTATACCCTATAGGGTATACCCTATACCCTATATCTTATAGAGTATACCCTATAGGGTATAGGGTATAGTGTATACCCTATACCCTAGGGTATAGGGTATACCCTATAGGATATATGGTATAGGGTATATGATATACCCTACCCTATACCCTATAGGGTATAGGATATACCCTATAGGGTATAGGATATACCCTATAGGGTATAGGGTATACCCTATAGGGTATATGATATATGGTAGGGTATAGGGTATACCCTATAGGGTATATGATATAGGGTATAGGGTATACCCTACCCTATACCCTATAGGGTATAGGGTATACCCTATAGGGTGTAGGGTATAGGGTATAGGGTATATGGGGATATACCCTATACCCTATAGGGTATACCCAATACCCTATACCCTATAGGATATACCGACGTATTATAATCCGTCGGTAATTAAATCCGTCACTAATCCGTCGCTAACCTAAAATATAAATTTAATAATTATTTTAAATAATTTAGCAACGACTCAAATCCGTCGGTAATAATATGTAATTGATTTACCGACGAATTTTAATCCGTCGGTATTCAAATCCGTCACTAATCCGTCGCTAACCTAAAATATAAATTTAATAATTATTTTAAATAATTTAGCAACGACTCAAATTCGTCGGTAATAATATGTAATTGATTTACCGACGGATTTTACTCGAATGATCTAGTTATCTACAACTGTCCCATACCAGTTGTAGATAATCAAATTATTCACAGACATCATGATCACATAAGTGGTCCACTGACCTTATCAAACCAAAATCCCATAAAGGGAACAAAAGCCCACAAGGAGCACAAAGGTTGACTCCGCAGAGTCCTAAACAGTGTATCCGGAACACTCCACCACTACTACATTGAAGCGGTGAACTAAGTTTTCCCGAATGCCAAAATATCAAATATACCCCGCCGAAGCAGGTTGTCTAACTTAGTGATCATTAATGGAACAAAAATCACATCATATCAAAACTCATTTTTTTATACAGAATACGAACTTTCACAATAACAACAAAATTCTGTATTTACGAAACCAAAAGGACGATATAGCAAACGAATAACAAAAGATTAGGAAATAACGATAAACAAGGGAGTCAAAACAAATACTGACGCGAGGTCAGCTTTTACGTATCAAAGAAACGTACATCGCCAAGAAATATGCGAAAACCTAAACAATGAAACGGAGCGGAAATCAATTAACTTAAAGATGTATAATCCCTTACCTCGATTGTTTGTACTCGAACAATTGCTAACTCCGATCGAATCTACACAAATAAATAATATCCGTTAAGTACGGATTAACTACTTAATACTCCGTCCCAACTTAACTTTATTTTACTTCACTAACTTATGAGTTAATTCTATTATTTAACTCCGTCTCAAGTTGCTTTCCACTTCTAGAGTTTCCCAAAATACCCTTCACATAACTACAAAAAACACTCCTAAGGTTTACCAAAACTACCCTTAGGTTTCTAACATTTTTATTCCCTTTTCTTTAATCAAAAACACATTTACACACATTAATTACACCTTTTTAAATAATTTTCTAAAGGTCTTTTGACTTTTTATTACTCTCAAAAGGTCCCTTTAAGTGTACTTATTCCCAAAAAAATCCCTTTAGTTTTCAGAATTTTGCAAAATAGTCCCTCAACTTTTAAATTTTTCAAAACAACCCCTTGATTTTCAGAATTTACAAAACAGCCCCTAATTTCCAGATTTTCAGTTTGGTCACTAGGGTTTTGGAAACTGATTTTCAGCTTTTAAATCTTTTGTTAGATTTTTAACCAAAAACATTTTTATTCAAAATTTAACCTTTTTGATACCCAAAATATTTACCCAAAATAATTTGTAAAACAAGTTTTACACCAAAATAGTTACACCACATACACACACACTTAACTCTAATTTCAATCATCATAAACCCTAACATGCATATTAGGTCCAACCTAATTTACTTAACATGTTTTTCAATCTTAATCAATATTAGGTTTTCAATTAATCAATGATCCGATCAATATAATGTCCTTAAATTAATTCTTAATTAATCAACAATATTCATAATAAAAACCCCAATCTAATCTCAAAAGTTTCTAGGATTTTTTAGACTTTAAATTTAAGAACAATAATTATTAGACGAAATGGATTACTTACTTGGTTTTTTTTTTTTTTTAAACCTTCTCCACTTTTCTTTCTTCTCCACACTTCTCCACACGGCTGACCCTTTCCCCTCTCACCGTCTCACGGTTCTCTCTCCTCTATGCATGCCGCCTCCTTCTCTCTTTATTTCTATTCTTTTTATTTATTTAACTTAAATATCCTAAGGCTGCTGCTAGGGTTTAAAAAAAAAAAAGGCTTTTAGTGTTTATAAAGGATATTTATAAATTGGTTTTCTAAACCTAAGCCATAAAGTTAAAAATCCAACTCAAAAAATAATTCAATTTTAATAACTAAACCCACTTAACCTAGTCCATCTAGAAAAAGGTAATACATTTATTTATTTGGGCTTCCTAATCCTAACCTCATAAGGTAAAAGAGTCCAACTAAAAAATAACCCAAGTTGAATAGACTAAGCCCAAAATTCTTGTCCAACTAGAAAAAGAAATACGACTTATTAATTGAGGAGAAAAATTAATAAAAGAAAGAAATCAAAAATTCGGGTTATTACATTCTTACCCTCTTAAAAGAAGTTTAGTCCTCTAAACTTAACGTACCTGCCACTGTCCACTTTGCATCCTCGTCATTCCTAACTTTCATAGCAATCTACACTAAATACTCCATGAATGACACTGAGGTCAAACCTAAGACTCATATCAAACTTATCCTCATACATCCTAAACTCTCAAAGATCTAAAGCCAAAGCTCTGATATCAACTGTAACGACCCCGAATTTCCACAACAATAATAATACTTAATTGATAATAAAATAACCTCCAACGGCTACTAAAAACCATAATTCAAACACTAAACCACAATTTGAAATAACTTAATGTTGGGTTTTATGGGTCCATGCGCAGCGGAATTAAGCATAAAATTAACACAAAATCCAAGCCCTAAGATCCGTTCTATACGATTAAATTGAATTGCTATGAGATAGAATTTACCAACCTAAATTGCTTTCCGGTCTTGAGCTATCGAACGGATAATTATGTGATTCGTAATCACAAACTTTTGATCTTCAAATCTTCGAATCTTCAAGTCCTTTGGATCTTCAGATTTGAACTCTAGGTCTTTGATTTGTTTGAACAAAACTAAGACCCTCTTTTGGTAATCCACACAAATATGAATGTCGAGAACAATTCTCGGGTTGGGAATTGCTAGATTCCTAAAACTTATGGAAGAATATTGAGAGTATTTTGTTATGATTTTCCCTTGAAAATTTCGGCCGAATCAAGAGGGTTAACAGACCTCTCATATTTATACTACTTTAGTATGAATATGTTTCCTAATCGAATTAGGAGACCAGGCTGTCAAAACGCGTCTGGTGGCTAGTTATGTCGCGTGACATAAGTAGCCAGTGGCTAGTTATGTCGCGTGACATAACTAGCCAGTGGCTAGTTATGTCGCGTGACATAAGTTGCCAAATACAAAAACTCTCAATCATTCTTCCCTTGGTTCAACCAACTCATTCTATTTGTGTGTGACCCAATAGGATTGTATTATGTTGGCAATGAGTCCGATCATATCGACCCTCATAAGACATAAGCGGACTCTAGCAAGCCATTATGTCTACCCAAATAACACAACGTAAGAGTTCACGTTTCCAATGGTACACTTCCATTTTTCCCTTTGTCTCACGATGTTATATTGAACACAAGTCATGGTCCTCGTCAACTTGTATTTGTTCAATGCTTTCTCGATCTTGAGTATAATGATAGTCCAATCATATTGGGGTGTGGCCACACGCTTTCATCATTATCACTCATCGAGGGGCCCAAGCAAAACATCTCTCTTTCGAGGGACAAATTCCATCTTGACTTATCATCCTTCCCATCATGAATCTGATCATGCAAAAGATAGACTTTATAGATATCGTGTTAAGATACCGTTTGATTAAAATCAAACATAACTTTCATCATATGTAAGGTCATGATAATCTCAGGTCTAGGGACTAAATGAAGTGACCATATGAAATTTAATTACGACATTTGACCATGACATAAATCTCATACGGGTCAAGTCCAGTCACTTGTTCTCTAACAAGTACCCATAATTTCAATGTGCATCTCTATGCATATAATCATCATATGATTATTCATTGACAATTATACTAATTATTCTCTTAATAATCAGGGACGGAAATTATTACAATAAATATGCAAACTATATAATAATCAAATAATAAACATAAACGATAAAGATGATACATAACGGTTTTCAGTTAAACATAACTAAAGCCTAGGGCATTACACCAACAGTCTCCCACTTGCACTAGGCTCCATTTATGTATCGAATACTCATGGATCTAACATGACCATCATGCTTCCGCCTGTGCGAGGGTCTTTGTAAGTGAATCCCTTATGTCATCATCGGTTGATACTTTGTATATTTTAACGTCTTCTCATTCTTCATGAATTTCTCGAAGAACGTCTAAGTGAGTGTTTGGATCGCTGTTGTGACCTTGATTCCATTGTTTGCACAAGTGGCACCACTATTTGTCATAACAAAAGTTTCACCGATTAGTGATACTTGGAACATTTCCAAAATACTAATGAACTTTTGATCCAAACTGCCTCTTTTAGCCTCATCATATGTTGCTAAAATTCGGCCTTAGTAGTAGAATAGGCTACAATTTCTGCTTGGAACTCTTCCAACAAAATTGTACCTCTAATAAGCATAAACACAAATTCTAATTGCGATTTTAAATTAACTTTGTTAGTTTGGAAGCTAGCACCTATGTAACCCTTACAACAAGATTAACTTCCAATCTTTCAAATACCAAGAACATATCCTTAGTTCTTCTTAAGTACTTAAGGATCATCTTGACTCCCATCCAATGGTTTATATCAGGATTAGATTGGTATCGACTCATCATGCTTAGAGCATATGAGACGTCGGGTCTAATACAAATTATGGCATACATGACAGATCCAAATGCCGAAGCATATGGAACTTCATTCATTTTCCTTTTGCTCATCAGTTGTCATAAGACAATGAGTATTGCTAAGAGAAGTACCATGATCCATTGACAAGCTACTCTTCTTAGACTCTTCTAAGAATCTTGTCAATGTGAACACTTTGACTCAAACCAATTTATCCTTCTAGATCCATCTCTATAGATCTTGATGCCAAGGATGTAAGCGGCTTCACCCATATCTTTCATTGAGAAACCTTTCCTTGACCAAGACTTAACAGTCTTAAGTGTCGGAACTTGTTTTTCCAATGAGTAAGATATCATTGTAATAAACAATAGAAATAATACCATGCTCCCACTGAATTTCATGCATACACAAGGTTCATCTTCGTACTTGATAAAGTCAAACTCTTTGACAAATTCATCAAAACGAAGATTCCAATTCCTTTAAGCTTGCTTCAACCCATCTCATGGATCTTTGCAACATGCATACTCTATTAGAGTTTCTTGGATCGACAAACTATTCTGGTTGTGTACTCTACACATCCTTAATAATCTTTCCATTTAAAGAAAGTCGTTTGACATCCATTTGTCATATCACATAGTCACAATATGTGATAATGGCAATTGAAAATCTAACAGACTTCGACATTGTAACTGGCGAAAAAGGTTTCAACATAGTCAATACTATGAATTTGCCTAAATCCCTTTGTTACAATCCTTAGTCATTAAAGTACACACCTTCACATCCATGTCGGTCTTGAAGACCTACTTGCATCCCTTTAGTTTTTACACTTTTAGGTAGCCCAATCAAGTTCCAAACTTGATTGTTAAACATGGATTGTAATTTGGATTCCATGGTTCCTAACCATTTATCCAAATTAGGAGAGGACATCGCTTCTTGATAGCAAGTAGGATTGTCATTCTTAATGACTTCCACTTCATCACTTTCTGCAACGAGAAATCACTATTCCTTGAGTTCGGATCGTGACCTATCTAATCTACGATGGACTTGTGCATCTTGAACCGGTTTCACAACTCCTTTGTGAACTTGGTTCTGTCTCTACTCTTGGTTCCATATTATTTTCGGGTTCTTGAACTTCTTCCAAGATTAATTTTACTCCCACTAGATTCTTTATTGAGAAACTATTTCTCAAGAAACGAATCGTATAGAGCAACAAACATTTTGTTCTCTTTGCGGTTGTAAGATTAATTTCCGAAAATAACCTTTGTCAGATTTGGTGCTAACTTATAAGAGACAAGTCTCTTTACATAAGATTCGCAACCCCAAATCTTCATGAAAGACAAACTAAGTTTTCTTCCATGCCACATCTCATGTGGGGCCTTAGGAACCGATTTAGTAGGGACTCGATTCAGTGTAACCGCATTATTTCTAATGCATATCCTCAAAAGGAAATAGGAAATAGGAAAGTCTGATTGACACATCATCGAACGAACCATGTCCTACAAGGTTCAATTCCTCCTTTCCGAGACACACCATTCATAGTGGTGTTCAGGGTGGAGTCAACTCTTGAAACAATTTCATAGTTTTGAGATGATTGTCAAACTCTTGGCTCAAATATTCATCACCTCGATCTAATCGAAGTACTTAATAATTTTGCCAAATTGTTTTGTACTTCATCTTGAAATGTTTAAAACATCTCAAACGATTCACCTTTGGACTTCATCAGATGGACATAGTCATATCTAGATAAGTCATTGGTAAATATGATGAAATACCGAAATCTTCCCCTAGCAATGCTGCTTAATGGTCCACATACATCTCATGTATAATGACCAATAAGTCACTAGCCCTCCCACTACTCTTAGTGTAGGGTGGTTTGGTCAATACTCCCAATAAATAAGATCCACATTCCTCAAATGATTCATGGTCATATGAGTCTAAAAGTCCATGTTAATGGAGTTTAGATATATGTTTCTTATTTATTTGACCAAGCCGGCAATGCCATATGAACGCGTTGTTCATATTGTTTGGTTCAGAATTCCCATTTATATTTTAGATATCTTCAATATTATTTTGTATCTCATCTTCAAGGATATGAAGACCATTCAATGACATATGCAATACAATAAGGCATATCATTAAATGAATATAAAACTTCTTATTGAAAATAAGAAAATTATATCCTTCATCATCCATTTAAGAAACGGAAATAATACTCCTACTCAAATTCGGAACATAGTCATACTTATTCAAAACAAGTACTACTTCACAAGGCAAAGTGACTTCATAAGTCCCTTATGGCTAATGTTGCAACTCTTGCTCCATTCCCATGCATAGGTTTAATTTATCTTATTTGAGTGGCTTTCTATTCTTTGTTCCTTGCACATTTAAACAAATGTGGGATCCAATCCTGTATCATATACCCAAGAACAAAAAGTCGAAGGGAAAATATCTATCATATAGATATTTGAAGTAGTAGCAATCATATTGCCCTTCTTCACCTTTTAGGCCTTCCTAATAAGCCTTGCAACTTTGCTTCCAATGACAATCTTATTGCAATGATAGCAAAATGCATCCTTTTGAGACACTTTGGGTTTAGCCTCTTCGGCTTTGACAACATTTGTCCTAGGTTTAGCAACTTTTGCTTTACCTTCTTTTCCTTCCTTTATGAACCCTTTTATTGTGTCAACCATTAACACAATTTGCGGATTGCTCCTTCTTTCATCATATGAATTGAGAGCCTTCACCACAACCTATATCTTTTGCCTAGTTCGCATTTGGAACATTTCCTTTATGCAGTGTGCTAGAACAAAAGAATAGTTATCATGTGCTCAAGGTTCTTCATAAGAGCCTTTAAACATGGTGGCAAATACAAGGCAAGCAATATTGTCAGAATCATCACTATGTTTCTAATGTTGTTTCCTTATTTGCCCTTTGCAACATTTGCAATAGGTTCAATAGGAACGGATTCGTAATGAACGTACAAATTTACCTAAGAACCATTCTTTAGGCTTTTGATCCAATCAAAATTATTTGTATCATTCATTTCGAACTTTGTCCTTCATAAGGACGAATCGCAATTATCATTATGTAATGCTACTTCTACAACAAAATATACAAATTATATGAACACATATCAATATCAACACATTTATCATTTAAGAGCAAATAATGTATTTTACAAATACTCCCACTAAATCATACATCTTCCAATGAAAATAAGCATAATATGCATTTAATGGGCTAAGATCCAACTTTAATTTAATCTCAAGTACGCTATGGCGCACCGCTCAAGATTAAACTAATTAGGTAGAAAACATCAATCATATCGTATATGACTCTTAGAATCTTTTATGAGATTTATTTAAGACATCATATGTCCAAGCATATTTTAATCTCATCTTATGCCTTGGGTCCAAAACCATTTTGATAACCCAATTAAGTTCATCCATTTTAAACGTATAGGAACCACCATTTCCTCATCTTGCTCGCAAACGGAATAGAATCAAAGCACCTTGCTATGGAAAGCCCACCCAAAACTATCCGAGTGGTCTCAAGTGTTTTAATCATGAATTAGCATAAAGAACTTAAAAGTTAAATGAAGGTTCTTTAAGGTAGATTATAAGCATATCAGCAAAGATAGTCATAATCATGCACCAGGTAAGTTCCCAGGAAGATAGGTGAGCCACAAGGACTACTTAAGTACCAACTCTTCCTTAGACAGAACTCTCCTAGTCATGCACAATTAGAAATCAGCTCTGATTTGGCAACATAATCACTACCTTTTATAAACAATCAGTTTCCTTTTAAATTTTGCGTAATTATGACTTGTTTCCATAAACAATCATAAAATCCAAAATTTACAATGTCTAAATCTAAACATATTAGGAAACTATAATGCAATGTTTCAACTAAACATTTTAGAAAATCACAATTCAATGTTTCAGCTAAACATCTAATAAAATTCTTAACACTTAAGAACAAATAATTCATGCATCGCAACAATTAATAAAAACACATTTAAATTAATTAAGCATGCATCATAAACAATGAATTAATCTAGCATAGCCCTATAAATTTTATTTTCGAAATTTATAGCATCCAGATTAAGACATAAAACATCTCAGATTGTAAACACAATCACGAGAATAGCGAAAAATTAAACAAACCGATTACGCCTGCATCCGGCTTATTATGTCGCGTGACATAACTAGCCGGTGGCTAGTTATGTCGCGTGACATAACTAGCCGTATAACCGTATTTCCACATGTGGCTAGTTATGTCGCGTGACATAACTAGCCAGTTCGCAGGACTTCCAGATTTCAATCAATTCAGATTACATGCAATTAAATCATATAAAACAACCCTTTTACAGATTTAATTCATCATAATTCGAAAACGTTTTTCACATTGTTTCACATAAACAATCAAAATTCTACCGCATACAAAAACATGCAACGAACATATAAACAATTTATATAATCATTCTAGCATGTTAATTCAAACTTAACCATACGAACGGGGGCTCTGATACCACTGTTGGGTTTTATGGGTCCATGCGCAGCGGAATTAAGCATAAAATTAACACAAAATCCAAGCCCTAAGATCCGTTCTATACGATTAAATTGAATTGCTATGAGATAGAATTTACCAACCTAAATTGCTTTCCGGTCTTGAGCTATCGAACGGATAATTATGTGATTCGTAATCACAAACTTTTGATCTTCAAATCTTCGAATCTTCAACTCCTTTGGATCTTCAGATTTGAACTCTAGGTCTTTGATTTGTTTGAACAAAACTAAGACCCTCTTTTGGTAATCCACACAAATATGAATGTCGAGAACAATTCTCGGGTTAGGAATTGCTAGATTCCTAAAACTTATGGAAGAATATTGAGAGTATTTTGTTATGATTTTCCCTTGAAAATTTCGGCCGAACCGATAGGGTTAACAGACCTCTCATATTTATACTACTTTAGTATGAATATGTTTCCTAATCGAATTAGGAGACCAGGCTGTCAAAACGCGTCTGGTGGCTAGTTATGTCGCGTGACATAAGTTGCCAAATACAGAAACTCTCAATCATTCTTCCCTTGGTTCAACCAACTCATTCTATTTGTGTGTGACCCAATATGATTGTATTATGTTGGCAATGAGTCCGATCATATCGACCCTCATAAGACATAAGCGGACTCTAGCAAGCCATTATGTCTACCCAAATAACACAACGTAAGAGTTCACGTTTTCAATGGTACACTTCCATTTTTCCCTTTGTCTCACGATGTTATATTGAACACAAGTCATGGTCCTCGTCAACTTGTATTTGTTCAATGCTTTCTCGATCTTGAGTATAATGATAGTCCAATCATATTGGGGTGTGGCCACACGCTTTCATCATTATCACTCATCGAGGGGCCCAAGCAAAACATCTCTCTTTCGAGGGACAAATTCCATCTTGACTTATCATCCTTCCCATCATGAATCCGATCATGCCAAAGATAGCCTTTATAGATATCGTGTTAAGATACCGTTTGACTAAAATCAAACATAACTTTCATCATATGTAAGGTCATGATAATCTCAGGTCTAGGGACTAAATGAAGTGACCATATGAGATTTAATTACGACATTTGACCATGACATAAATCTCATACGGGTCAAGTCCAGTCACTTGTTCTCTAACAAGTACCCATAATTTCAATGTGCATCTCTATGCATATAATCATCATATGATTATTCATTGACAATTATACTAATTATTTTCTTAATAATCAGGGACGGAAATTATTACAATAAATATGCAAACTATATAATAATCAAATAATAAACATAAACGATAAAGATGATACATAACGGTTTTCAGTTAAACATAACTAAAGCCTAGGGCATTACACCAACACTTAAATGCTGATAACAGTAAGAATTTCAATGGCTAATACAATCCACTAGCTCAACAAAATCTTTAAAGTCTTACCAACTCTCAAATACCTGCATTAACTGACTAAATATTCTAAAATGAAATAGGCTAAAAACGATCCTTGAACTCCTTATGAAGTGCTCCCGAACCGTTTCACATTCTTCCTATATGAAATCTGGAAGAAAAGAAGATGAAATGGTGAGCGAACAATGCCCAGTAAGTTCATATTCAACCCCTCTGGTTACTAAGGAGGATTTGACATGAAGGAATATCAAACGATACAAATTTCAAATAACAATCGAAGACATTACGAAGTACAAATTCAAAATCATTATTTAACAAATTCTCAAATCACATGTCTTTCAAAATCTCAACGGTTTCACAAACTGAGTTGACAGATATTTTGGAGTTTCAAATGATGACTAAATCGATTCAAATTGACTCGAATGATTTACTTAATTAAAACTGTCCCATACCAGCTTTAACTAACTAAACCACTCACAGATTATAAGGAAATTCAAAGGACTGATAAGCTGAACAAAGTTTACTCGAATGATCTAGTTATCTACAACCTGCCCCATACCAAATTTCAGTAGATAATCAAATCATTCACGTACATCATTATCACATAAGTGGTCAATCGACCTTATCAAACCAAAATCCCATAAAGGGAACAAAAGCCCACAAGGAGCACAAAGGTTGACTCCGCAGAGTCCTAAACAACAGTGTATCCTAACACTCCACCACTACTACATTGAAGCGGTGAACTAAGTTTGCCCGAAGGTCAAAATATCAAATATACCCCGCCGAAGCAGGTTGTCTAACTTAGTGATCATTAATGGAACAAAAATCACATCATATCAAAACTCATTTTTTTTATACAGAATACGAACTTTCACAATAACAACAAAATTCTGTATTTACGAAACCAAAAGGACGATATAGCAAACGAATAACAAAAGATTAGCAAATAACGATAAACGAGGGAGTCAAAACAAATACTGACGCGAGGTCAGCTTTTACGTATCAAAGAAACGTACAACCCCAAGAAATATGCGAAAACCTAAACAATGAAACGGAGCGGAAATCAATTAACTTAAAGATGTATAATCCCTTACCTCGATTGTTTGTACTCGAACAATTGCTAACTCCGATCGGATCTACACAAATAAATAATATCCAATAACTACAGATTAACTACTTAATACTCCGTTCCAACTTAACTTTATTTTACTTCACTAACTTATGAGTTAATTCTATTATTTAACTCCGTCTCAAGTTGCTTTCCACTTCTAGAGTTTCCCAAAATACCCTTCACATAACTACAAAAAACACTCCTAAGGTTTACCCAAACTACCCTTAGGTTTCTAACATTTTTATTCCCTTTTTTTTTTAATCAAAAACACATTTACACACATTAATTACACCTTTTTAAATAATTTTCTAAAGGTCTTTTGACTTTTTACTACTCTCAAAAAGGTCCCTTTAAGTGTACTTATTCCCAAAAAAATCCCTTTAGTTTTCAGAATTTTGCAAAATAGTCCCTCAACTTTTAAATTTTTCAAAACAACCCCTTGATTTTCAGAATTTACAAAACAGCCTCAAATTTCCAGATTTTCAGTTTGGTCACTAGGGTTTTGAAAACTGATTTTCAGCTTTTAAATCTTTTGTTAGATTTTTAACCAAAAACATTTTTATTCAAAATTTAACATTTTTGATACCCAAAATATTTACCCAAAATAATTTGTAAAACAAGTTTTACACCAAAATAATTACACCACATACACACACACTTAACCCTAATTTCAATCATCATAAACTCTAACATGCATATTAGGTCCAACCTAAATTACTTAACATGCTTTTCAATCTTAATCAATATTAGGTTTTCAATTAATCAATGATCCGATCAATATAATGTCCTTAAATTAATTCTTAATTAATCAACAATATTCATAATAAAAACCCCAATCTAATCTCAAGAGTTTCTAGGATTTTTTAGGCTTTAAATTTAAGAACAATAATTATTAGACGAAACGGATTACTTACTTGGTTTTGTTTTGTTTTTTTTTTTAAACCTTCTCCACTTTTCTTTCTTCTCCACACGGCTCCACACGGCTGACCCTTTCCCCTCTCACCGTCTCACGGTTCTCTCTCCTCTATGCATACCGCCTCCTTCTCTCTTTATTTCTATTCTTTTTATTTATTTAACTTAAATATCCTAAGGTTGCTGCTAGGGTTTTTAAAAAAATAAGGCTTTTAGTGTTTATAAAGGATATTTATAAATTGGTTTTCTAAACCTAAGCCATAAAGTTAAAAATCCAACTCAAAAAATAATTCAATTTTAATAACTAAACCCACTTAACCTAGTCCATCTAGAAAAAGGTAATACATTTATTTATTTGGGCTTCCTAATCCTAACCTCACAAGGTAAAAGAGTCCAACTCAAAAATAACCCAAGTTGAATAGACTAAGCCCAAAATCCTTGTCCAACTAGGAAAAGAAATACGACTTATTAATTGAGGAGAAAATTTAATAAAAGAAAGAAATCAAAAATTCGGGTTATTACAGAAACAGTGTCAATCGCCAATAGGGAAGGGAGGGGGGAAGAGTGTGCATGGGGTTTTGTAGAGAGAGTAGAGAAGTTATGTCCTTTCATGTTGGACTAGTGCATCACCCGTGCGATGCACGACAAGATATAAAATTTTCTATTTACAAAAAGTAAAAAATGATAATTAAATACAAAAAGAACATGACAAATTAATAAGCTTCATATACATTTGTAAACAAAACATACAAAATTTAATAATATTGATCTTCATTAAGACAACACATACAACTACACATTCACATACTCCCTCCGTCCCACCAAGAGTGTCACCCTTTTAGGGGTGGCACGCAAATTAAGAAAAAAAAGGGGAAGAAAAAAAGTTGTGAGTGTAATTTAAAAATAGGAGAGAGAATTAGTGGAGGAAATAGTAAATTTAAAAAGTGTTGTGAGTGTATAAAAGAGAGAATTAGTGGAGGGAATAGTGGATGAGATAATAGAATATTAATAAAATATTTCCTTTTTAGGAAAGGTGACACTTTAAACGGGACGCCATTTTGGGTAAAAAGTGACACTTGGAGTGGGACGGAGGGAGTATATATTAAGAAAGCAATTATTAGTAAGTAGGGATAAGAGATATGTATTACACATTTTAGAAAACCTCCATAAACACAACATTCATAGTATATTTGTCTGATGAACTATATTCTGCAGAATTGAATTTTCAAATATGAAGAGCAACAGGATAGGTGCATCTAGAGAAATCGACATAAAGTTGACCACGACCGAAAACATGTTTTTTTAAAATAATTTCAATTGTATATAGAGATTGCTCATGATTGTTGTTTATAGACATGACATAAGAATCAATCAAAGAAAATTGACGACGTTCAAACATATTCGAGGATTAAGTTCTTCCCACCAATAAATGAATGAGCTCCAATAAATAAGCTTGATAAAGATCGTCATTGACTCTTGTTAAGTCATATTTATTATTGAGACATACTACTCCATCCCAATTATTTTCTTCCCTTATTGCTATGTTCACTACTCTGCATACTCCATCAATAATATTAGATTGTTATATTAGTTTTAAATTTTCATGCTTTATGTTGAATAAATTTCTTTGTCTCATTGAAAACTATATTATTATTCAAAAATCGTCCCATTTAAAACTACACACAGCTATTAGAATGACTTTCTAAACATTCATTTTCATTGAAGGTTAGCCTCCACTTCTAGGCAATTCAGCCAGAAGAAGCGACATGTAAATTTATCAGTTGGGAGCCAAAATCGTTTATTGCATTCAAGATTCTTTAAACAATGAAGCAATTGTCAAAAGGAAAAAAAACACCACTAAGTAACCAGTAAATTAAGTTTATTAGAGAAGAGAAAAGTTAATTTTGTTAGTTGTGTTAATGACCATTTTCAAGTTGTCAATAATATAATCTCAAAAAAATATGGTCAAATTTTATTGAAATATTTATTTGACAAAAATGTCAAAATTTTATTGATTTTTTTTTAGTGATAAAACTTGTTTATTTTTTTTTTATTTAGAAAAACAGAAGATTTTGTTTATGACCTTTAAATGTTGTCAACTTTTCATATCATGGACATTGTATACTCCTTTTTTGTATTTCCAAAAACTAAAAAAAAAAAAACCCATATTTATTATTTTACTCATACATTATTATTTATTTGTTCTTCATAAAGTACAATTAAAATAAATTTTTCATTAAATTGTCTATTTTAAGCTTGTTTTGAATAGTGATATCAAAATCACAAAGTAAGGAAAGATTTCATACTCATCTATGTTAAACTTTGTAACCATTTCGTTCTCGCTATATATTTTATATAAAGTTGGCAATGTTTTTAGTTATGTATTACTCACTTAGCGTGAAGATAGTAAATTTTCCTTCGCGTAAAAAGATATCATTTGTGGTTATTAATTTGTGCATAACTCCTTCCTATATAATATGTACCCATTTATTGCTATCATTAGTATTAGATTACTGACACATGTCATGTTCTACGAAATGTGTTGTAGTATCAAGTAATACATGACTATTATTTCTGGCCCATACCAAAGTAATCTCTATTTGATTTGTTTTAACTCGCTAAATTAGTGTCTCAATCTATAAAGAATAACACAAGTTGATTCGTTTCGTACTACTTCGAACTTTTTAAATACCTATTCAGAATATCTAATCCTGTTATCATTTGGGAAAAAAAATTATTGCACATTGAACTTAATATTTACCTTTATATGTTAATTTCATATGGGGTATTTTCACTCTTGTGATCTCCCGGGGGATATCATTCAATCCTCGAGATTTGATGATTCTGGTTATTATGTGGTTCGACTGTGATACGGGAATGATTTCTTGGATTTTGATGGTTTTTATGGCTTTTTTGGCTTCAGTGCATGGCCACACTTTGTTTCTAGCACGCCCATGCAAGGTCTGACATGGCCATGCTGATATTGGGAAATGGCCGTGCAAAGCGTTATTTTTCATCTTGAAGTTTTTTGTCATAGGGGAGCGTCCGCTCCATTTGGGGGGTAGCGACCGCTCCCATTTTCTGGAATCCGGCTAGTGTTACTGGAATTTTAAGGAGCGTCCGCTCCCTTGGCTTTGAAGCGTCATCTCCCATGGCGGTTTGGATGTACGGATTGGGTTGAGTCGAGGCGGTTTGGGTTGTGCGGTTTTGCTTCATGTGCGGTTTGGGCACAATGCGGTTTGGCTTAGGCGGTTTGGATCAGGCGGTTTGGCACGGATGCGATTTTTGGTTCGAGTTTTCTCAAGAGGTTTGGCTCAGGCGGTTTGTCAAATGAGGTTTCTTTGGTGCGGTTTGGATCAGGCGGTTTGGAACGAATGCGGTTTGGGGTGCGGTTTTGCTAAGGCGGTTTTGATCCGAGGTATGAGACAATTGAGGTTTGTGTCAAGTTAGGTTCGGTTTTGATGCGATTTTGTATCCCTTATATGCCGCTTTAAATGAAATCATATCCCTCCTTAATAATCTGACTAACCAAGAAATCATAAACAACTTGATTATGGAAAAAGAAAGAAAGAAAGGGTAAAAATAGCTTAGTTTACAAAAAAAAAAAAAAAAAAAAAAAGAAAGAAAGAAAGAAAGGAATAAAACATCATTAAAAAAAAAGGGAATCCATAAAAGAAAACTGGAAAAGCTTAAGAATTTTTACATTTATACATTACAGTACTCCATACTGATTTTTTTTCATAAAATTTATTATACTTAGATTTATCTATTAATATATACAAAATGGTGTTTTATTTTGAGAAATTATATAAAGAATGCTAAAAGTTAGGATAAAATTACATACTATTTTTTAATATAAATACATTGTTAAACTTTTGAACAAAACATTATACAGTTTAATCATGGCATCCCAATTGTTTGCAAACACAATTTTCCATAATGAATCACAATTCATATTAATTAATTTGATTAGTTTTATTATGGAACAACATTTGTTCACTTCTCTCAATATTTGCATAATGATACACAATCCATAAACTATATTCATAAAAATATTATCTCCTAACATTTCATTTTTTTTGGGTAATTAGAAGAAAGAATTTTGATTTCAACTAAAAATATATTTTTGTCAAGTTTATAAAAAGTAAATATTATTTCGAATGAGAACTTGCCTTTTATTCCTAAAAACGTTACATCTCATCCTAATAAGCCATATCTTTATCCTGACTTATTATGTCGAAAATACAAAAAAAATAAAATAATAATAAATCAATCAATTTAAATATTTTATTTCCTGAATTACAAAAAATATACCGCACATTTTTCCCCAACTTGAAGTTGTCAAAGTTTTCGGGAGCAGAAAATAGAAATTCTTAAGCTAGTTGATTTCCTGAAGGGTGCCGATTCACTTTCAAAGATAAAAGTACCCACCCCACCCCCACCTATCCCACCTAAAAATCCGTCAATCTCTCCCCCAAATTATGGGGCATCTCTTCAATCTTCGTCTTTTATTTTAAATAATATATCAATAATATTAGGTAATGTTTAAATCACCAACTTTGTTATTTGATTGGCAAGTAATAAAAATAAAAACTAAAAAAAATAGGGAAAATTTTGTGGATGCAAAAATGAATAAATGAAATATTGAATTCCCAAACATCAATTTCTCTCTCTAGCCTAATTTATCTCTGCCATGACCAAGAAAAATACCATTTCTCTACCTCTCTCTCATTTCTTCTAACTCAATTTCTCTACAGCTTCAAATATCTTCATTTCACCCAACACTTTCATGCATCTTCTTCTCCGGTACTTCCACCACCATGAATCAGAGGGACCTATCGAAAATTTATAAAAATAAAGGTACAAAAGGGAATTTAAAAAATTAAACATATTAGCATGTTCTTATTTGCAAACCCACCAAATCATCAACTATAAATATTTTTCAAATCAACAACCTAAATTACCAGTCAACCTACACAAAATTCGCTCAAATTCATATCTTACAAAAAGTTTCTTCCCACAACCAACCCACTCGAAATTCGCCAAAATTATTCCTTCTTCATAAATGACTCTTCAATTTTTTTACCTACCTTATCTCCTGTTTCATCGTCAACGAAGGTTCGGACCTTGTTGCTATCATCCGCCTCAACTAATTTGTCAACGATCACACTTACATCTACAACCCATCTCCCTCACCACTTCCGACATAAAATCTTCATCCTCCTCCCTTCGTGTTGCCGCCATCGAACCATTCATCCTCTCTTGGTTCAAAAAACATTTAAAATAGTTTACCCATCACCCAAAAACATCAAAGCGAAGAATTAAAAAGTAAAAGAAAGACTCTTATCTCTCGGAATAAACAGGTAAGTCCGCCATGGCCGCAACTTCAAAGTTGCATGCGAGAGAGTCTCTCATGCCTTCTGGTTGACCCGATTAGATCTTGTTCTAGATACAAAACTCGGATTTCGCAGAGTTTGAAATCTCCACAATTAGCAAGGCGAGAGATCCGGCAACTATTCGTAAGGGCCGTATCGGCTATCAAGCGACTTTCATCATCTTTGTAGAAAGGAATTGAGGTGAGTTGGTGCAGAAAACAAATCAGGAGAGGGTTCGTCCGTGTGTGTGTGTGTGTGTATGTGATGCAGTGTGTGAAGTGAAGAGAGAGAGTTAAGAATCAGGTAGGCCTAGGAGGAGCTAGAGACTTTTTAAACAAAAAAACGTATTGCATTTGCGGGTGAAACTAACAAATTTTCATTCAAAATTTAAACAAAAAGTGGAACAGATTTTTATGTCTTAAAAGTATCAATAACAGTACATGTGTGGTGGAAAACAGAAAAGACAACCAGCAAGTAATATGGTGTTTTTTTTTTTTTTCTATTACCTGAATTTACTTTAATGACCTTGAGAAGTTTCCATTTCTAGAGAATGCAAAATGGCGCCAAATTGCCTTATTTAGCATGTCATGTCTTTTTAATATAGTATAGATATAGATATGTTGACGACCAAAGTTTAACGTTGTTTTATAATGGAGTTGGGAGGAATTACTAATAATTGTATAAAAGTCAAGGGTCAAGGACGAGAACAAAAATAGTATAGGGACAAAATCAAAATATGTTCAGAGGTAAGGGACCAAATTAGCATTTCTGCCGAGAGATTAGTAACAAACACAGGTTACACAGCGGTGCATCTGCATTTGTCATACCCTTGTTCCGGTTAAATCGCCGGAGCTTGAATAGATTTCCCGGCAAAGCGTTTTCATTTCCTTCTCTTCAATCTCATCCCAATTACTACCAATCGAATTATTCATTGACCGATTCCGAATATCATCACATTTTAATCTCTCCAAGCGTCGACCATGCTGCGGAGGTATACTTATGATATGCGTACACACACACACTCGCACCCACGTATTTTAGTTAGTCATTTTAAAATTTAGTTCTTACAATTGGTTCCAATTTCAGTTTGATATTGTTTGTAGGGCATTCTGGATTGAATCAATATGATTTTAGGTTTTTTTTTTGACACTTTTCAATTCGTTGGGCAGAAATATTATGGGTTTAGTCGATATTATGTGTATATGGATTTGGAATTATGTACAATGTTGTTATTGAGCCTGGGTTCGCTCTCAATGTTGGTTGTTTTCCTTCTGAAGGTCCATTTTGGAGATTTCGTCCCGGCAATCACTCAGAAGGATTCCAACCCGTGTAACGAGACAGGTATGTTTGCAGCCCTTTTATCTGTAATCATTTGTGTACACAGGAACTGAATTTAAGAATGATAAAATTATTCTTGTCAACATTAAAATTTAATGAAAAATAGAATGTTTGGTGCTTAATTGTGTTCAAAATTTTGGCTATTGTTGTTAATTTTATGAAGGATGTGAACTAGAAAGATGCACATTTGGTTTTTAGTTTGTGATTACACACGGTTAAACATTAGAAGGTGTCTCGTCGAGTTATACATAGTTTATGAGAAGGAATTGTAGGGTTATTAGGAGGTGTGGCCGTATAAAACTCCCTCAGCAGCAAAAAGGAAAACTACTAAGTGAAAATCAATTTTCTGGTTTAGTTGTAACTGATAAATAACAAAATAAGTCTGCTAGGTAATGGGGACAATAACTGGACATTTGCCAGAAAAGGTTCAGGCCAATATTTGATGTCCGAAAGCAGTGTTAGGGATTTAGATGGATGGTTCTGGTGTACATTTCTGCTAAAAGCCCCTTTTTTTTGGGGGGGGGGGTTTCAAATGTGTTTAAGAAGAGGATCTAAGGTAGCGGTTAATTGAGGATTTTGAATGGCAGACTCGGAGATATTCAGGCTCCGGCAGTGGTAACTAATAAGTAATAGCAGTAACTAAGCTAACTCTGTAGGAATTTTAGATTCAGGAAGAAAGAAGTTATCAATAATTTGATGTCCAAGGATGGTTGTGCAACAAATTAAGAACCTATGAAATGTTATCTCAAGGTCATATGAAACGTAAAGATGATCAATCTGGCTTCATGATTTTTTCCCGGTAGTAATTGTTAGTATATCCTTCTACAGACCACTGTCAAATATATGCTACTGATTTGATGTTCATATCCCTGTTGTCTGCTCCCTTTCCATATCGAAACAATTCTAGCAGATACCACTATATCTTTCCTCTAGGAAGAAATTTTCTTCCGCATCTCAACCTAATGCACCCAAGGGATCAGGCCCAACAGGCGAACCGTCTAATTCTGGGAGTAATTTGTCAAAGGCTGTTATTGGAGGTGTAGCCCTTGGTGCTGCTGTTCTGACCGCTTACCAAACTGGTCACTTAGATAAACTTCTTACTAAAGAACCAAATAGTGATATTGAGTCCACAACACCCATTGTCAATAAAGAGCCACAAGAGTTACAAAAAGTCGGTCAAGATTCAGGGGATGGTGAACATGCAGTTGAAAAGATTGCTGTGCCCAATTTTGAGGAGCCAAACATTGCAAGCCTGAATGTTGAGCGTCCTGAGGAAAACATTGAAATTAGTTCAAGCAAAACTGAAAGAGAGAATGACTCTCAAGTGAACAATGCATCAGAAACAAAGTCCCAAGAAATTGTTCTCCGAGATATTGACTTGGGTAGCTCTCCTAAAATCACAGTGGCCTCTGATAAGGATGATAATATATCCACAACAGCGCCTTCAGAGAATCTTGACGTGAAGAGGCAAGAGAGCATACCTAGTACTGCAAAATCTGCGGCAATCGAAAGTACATCAATCCTCAACCAGGCTGCTGGAGATATCACTGAAAATGATATTAAGCCAGAGACACCCCATCAGCTTAACACTCAAGTCATTGTGGAGGTACAATTTGTGCCTTCAATTGTAATTTAACTTCCAGGTTTTCCATCTACAGCTATGTCAAGGGAAATTCTTTGCAGGATTCTGCTAGTAATGGAATCAATGAACCAAATTCCCTACTTGACGAGTACCGCTTACAAGAGAAGGCTGAAGAAAGTGACGCACCTTCCACTTATGAGCACAAGGTTAGTTTTATTAAACAATTACCTGGAGGAAAAGAGAGGTTCCGTATGTACTTTCTGAACTGTACGCATTTACCTGCTTGTAAGTTGAAGCTCATGGAAAAACAATTACCACTGTTCACGACTTAATCAATGGTTTCTGAAAGTGAAGGGTCTAGTTGAGGCAGTAAAAGATTCAAATGACGTTTACATAGACAAGGATGGAAAATTGGTTCTTGATTTCCTGCAAGCTATCCACACAGCTGAGAAAAGGCAAGCAGAGTTGGATGCTCAAATTTTTGCTGAAGAAAAGAGAAAGATGAAGGTACGATGATGGTAATTACCAAAATGATAGAAAATGTCCACTGCTTTTTGTACTTCATTCATTTTTGTTTTACTTCCCCTTTCTTTTTAAACTATTTCTTCTTCTTGATTTTTAGTAATTCGTCTGTAATCTTTGCTTTTTAATTGTACTTAACATTCAGGAGAAGTATGAGAAGGAGCTGAGAGATGCAAGAGCCAGGGAACTTATGTACGCTGAAAGGGAAGCAATTTTGGATAAGGTTGTGAACACAGACTTGTTTCTACCTCTTACTTAACTATTCTATCAACTTATCTCTAGACATCCATGCTTACTGTTGTTGATGATCAAATCCATAGCCCAAAGATTTAGATGATTGCTTATCACATTGTAAATTGATGCTGGTTTGCCAGACATCATCGTTCAATGTACTTCACTTTTTGTGTATTCTCTACAAGCCATTTTCGTGGTAATCCACTGCTTCATATCAACCTCTCAAAGTTTCAATGAGAATTCTTTAGATCCTTGGAGTTTTTGCTGCTCTTCATATAGGAATGTGTAGGATCATATTAAGGATTTTATTAAAGTCCTGAGAGTTTATTTGAGTTCGAATGTAATCTATTTGTTTAATAACTCTCTCTCTCTCTCTCCATGTGTGTGTGTGTATAATATATATATATATATATATATATATATATATAATGCTTTGATGATTTGTAAATTTTCTGAACTATACTAGTTTCCATAGATATTATGTCCCATAGTTAACTAGCTATTTCAAATGATTATCTTGTGGTTACATTGCAATTGTTGAATCCATTTTCAGGAATTGAACAAAGAAAAGATAAAAGCTGCTGCTGCTCTCAGGTCCCTTCAAGAAAAGCTAGAAGATAAGCTTAGAATGGAAATTGAAGAGAAGGTATTTTTCTATCGACGATATTTTCTCTCTTTTACTTTGTTAAGTCACGAATGCAGCTTGCTAATACCTGCAATTGCAGGAAGCTGAATCAAAATTGGAGGTTGAAAAACTGCAGAACTTGGCAAAAGTGGAATTGGCAGCAAAAATTGCGAGTGAGAAAGCATCACAGATTGAAAAAATGGCAGAAGCAAATCTCAATGTACGATAACCATTGAATTTACCTCAACATTTTAGAGTCATCTATTGTACAGGATTGTGTCATTATCATCTGTTGCTTATGTCACGACTCAAGACAACTGAAATACAGATGATAGGCCGTAAGGGGAGCTTTACAGATTAGGAAGTTTTCTGCACAAATATCTGAAAATTTGAATGTGAGAATGCATAAAACTTGAGTGATAGCTCTGTTGGTAAGCGATAAAGCTGTTACCAGAGAAACTGTGGCCTATTGTGCCAACTGCTTTTGAAGCTCCGTGCTAGACTCATGTCATGAAAACTGCCCCTGAAATTTTCTGGAAATTCTAATTTGGATGGACATGTTTAGACAAATACTACTATTTCCTTCCTGCTCAAAGAGTATATTTGAAAGTCGAACATTTAGACAATTACAATAAACTTAGATATACCCCCTTAGGTTTATGATGACAGTGGTCAATGTAATGGTAATTATTTGAAACCTTTTTGATACTTTTACTTCGTTATTTAGAGAAGATTCTTCACTCAAAATATCTCGAAATAGGAAGTACGACTCTGACTGGAAATTAGAGCTTGTTGGCTTTAAGGGCTGTGCAGAGGTGTTAATTCTGAGCATAATGCTAGGGATGATCTACTTCTGATTGTGTAGTGAGTAGTGACTGCACAAAAGCAAACTGCTACCTTATTCAAATGAAGATGGTAAATATTTTAGGATGGTGCTGGCTGCTGCCAGTGCCAGACATAGTTTATGGATTGTTTATCTCAAAAATTTGCCCTTTGAATGAACTCCAATCACCACATATATCTTGCAATATAAGTTGCGAGGATTGTATTTATGTGAAGGGGGAGGGGGAAGAGTGAAGGAATGATATAAGCCACCAAGACATTCTCTATCGAACTTCGTGCTTCGTCATTGACCATCATTAACCTTATCATAAATAGTCAAAGAATCGTACTAACTGGTTCTGGAATTTCATCTTGGAAGATAAACTGTCGCCACAAGAAGGCTTTTCCCCGAAAGGTAGCTGTCACATGTCAATGATAAGAAAGCAAAATAGTTTCTCAATTATCTATTTTACCGGTGTGTGCGACTTGAGAAGGAGATGTTTCCTGCTTCCCTTGAATTTCAGAGATACCACTTTTTGGTCGAACCATGTTCCAGTGTTGTTTGGATTTATATATATATATATATAAGGCACTGATTAACTGACGTTTCTACAGCTCTGTTAAAGTTAATCTTGCATATTTGTCATCGCTTGAAACAATTTATATTGGTTTGTAATGAACTGCAGTTGATGTTGTAGCTGTTCTTTATTTTTTTTCCCTTTCTCTTTTCTGCAGATAAATGCATTGTGCATGGCTTTCTTTGCACGTTCTGAAGAGGTTCGTCAGAGTCATTCTGTTCACAAGCTTGCTCTGGTATTCTTCCAAACTATTCTCGTCATGTTCATTAAGAAAAATCAACCAGTTTCTCTGTTAGATAAGTTACTCTTCCCGATGCATTCATGTAGTTTTTGGAGATGACAAGGAAAGATTGCAAGGACCAAAATCAGTTAAATTTTGTTGAGCCTATTCTTTTCCTTACATGTGTTTCTATGTGTGTGTGTGTGGCGCGCGCGCTGGTGGGTGGGTGGGTGAATGGGATTATTAGTGGTGGCAAGTACTACTGCAAGGGGGAAAATCGCAGCATTGGCCTGAGTGCAGAACCCAGGTCGATTAGCATTGGAGATTTCTCTGTTGGAGAGTCATGATTTATTTGGGAAACATTGGGAAACATTGTGTCTCCACTTACAGTAGAGGCAATGAAAATATCAGGACGGCTATTAACACCAATATGAACTACCTTTGTATTATTCTTCTGGGGGTAGGGGGAGGGGGTGGGATGTGTCCACATATAATATTATAAATGCCCTACATTTTGTTTCTCTTTTAAGAGCATTACCTTGCTGCACATCTAAGATATCAATCGAATGTGTTATGAGTAAGTAAATGAAGAAGTTCAATTGTAGTAGTTGCTTATAATTGATGGGAGAGATTCTCCATAGGAATAATATTTATTTCATTTCATTTTGTTAGTTTGATCTTAATGAGTAGTTTATAGTGAGAGAAGATTAATGTTGGGTCATGATACTACACTAGTGCCACACATGAAGTAGAGAGAAGATAAGTGCTGAATAAGAAGACTATTAGAGAGAAGGAAGATGCATAATAATTGATGGAAGAGGTTCTCCATAAGAATGATAATCATCAACTTTAGATTGTTCCTATTCCAATGCAGTGGCAGAGATATGATTTCAATTAAATTGGATTAAAATTATTATTAAGGTAGAAAATTACGGGTAGAGTTTAAACATGGCTCAAATGGGGGTCAAAGTCATTCTACAAGACAATCTTTTTGGGACGGATGGAGTAATTTGACCTTGTTGCCTTTTTTCCTATACTGGCACCAGATTTTGGACCTTTCCTATTATGGTCCTCTTTAACTCAATTTTTAGCTTGCAAAAGTTCCATAGTTAACAGTAGTTACTATTTTAGTGCATGATGAATAGGTTTAAATCGACTAAAATGATGACCTGGAAAATATGAAGAAACGAGAGAGAAAACTTTAAACAGAAAAACTGAAAAAGTCTCTCTCCACGCACCAAGTCAACCACAATTCCCTTATTCGCTGTTACTAAATCAACCATTCATCATTTAACACCACCAAACAACCATTGAAACCATCCCATCCACACTTCTATCTGAAAATTTCACAACCACCACCTTCCATAGAATGAACACACACAGACCTTTGACCACTGTTCGACCACCATTTAATTTGTCCAGAGCAAAAAGAGCAGCTCTTGGCTGTTTTTAGAAGAAAGACTGCTCGACTATTGAGTGGCATAAAAGAACTTGAGAACTACATCAATCTCTCTGTAAATTTCAACTAGAAAAATAAAATTGAACAGAGCTCTCATCCTAGTTTCATTGATTGAGAAATTAACTACCAATTTATTGAAAATCCCTGAACTTTAAAACAGTATCAAATCAGATTGGATGCACAAGTTCCTTTAATTGGTTGATTAGCAATGAGGTCAATGGATGACCATAGATGAACAGTTACAATTGAGGAAAAGGGTGTCATTCCCACCATTATTCTTGGTTATGAGAAGCCTGATAAGTGATTGCACTGGTTACTCAATCTCAAGCCAAATGCTCCCGTCTGAAATTACAATCTGATGACAAAGTGAAAGGATTACACTGTAGGTCTGTTTAAGATTGCAGGTCTAATGAGCTTAGATGTGAGGGAGAGAAGCAAATAAAAAAAAAGTAAAGTTAATATGGTTGGGAGAAACTGTGGGAAAGAAAGGGAAAGGTGAGTTTTAATTCTTACGAGAGAAATATATCATATATGTATTCTGCAATTACCATATTTGACTTCAATTTTTTTTTAATCATTTCAGAATAATGTTAGTGAATAAGTTTATGATTGTCCTTAATGATTGGCGGAGAAGTAAATGGGAGTTAGACAAGGGACTGTTCGAGTCGCGAAAAATGAATTTTAACGACCAATATAGGACCGAGTTGTATATTAATCCAAATTAAAACACAATGCAACTCTTCTCTTACAAAAATAGGGTCAATATTGATGAAATATCACATTTTCCATAAATGCAAGGGACTACATTTCCCCAAACTTAAAGGGCTCAGCTGACCCCCCTTTTTCTCCATGTCGCTCCGTCACTGTTCAACCGTAATCCTTTATGTTCAGCCCAGGCAATCAAAACCAGTAACTACAAATATCATCATTAAATAAAATGATATAAGCCACCCTTATTGTTCTGATGCCCACATTATCTGACGCCACAATGGCAAAGAGCGCGCGTATGTTTGTCTTCCCATTCCTTCTTGGGAGAATAAATAGGCTTTTCTGCATGAGCAATTGTTGTTTTTATGATATTGAAGTGCTTAGTTATGGGTGTCCACAAACTTAAAGGGCTCAGCTGACCCCCCTTGTTCTCCATGTCGCTCAATAAGCCACCCTTACGGGTTTGATGCCCACATTATCTGATACCACAATGGCAAAGAGCACGTATATGTTTATCTTCCCTTTCCTTCTTGTGAGAATAAATAGGCTTCTCTACATGAGCAAATGTTGTTTTTATGATATTGAAGTGCTTAGTTATGGGTGTCCACACTCTCCCACTTTGTCATGAAAATTGATAAAGGAGGAGAAGATGATGTATACATTGTCTCCCCCTGTGCATATTTTGAGGCACATTGCTGCATTTTTTTGATAAATCATGTTTAAATGGAGGGAGAAGTTTAAACACCAGTATGCATAGCACATGCAGGGCTAAAACGGATCAGAGATCCCAGATAAAGATGAAAGTCAACATGGTTTGTCTTTGAAAGATTCTTACATTGACGTATCTTTTTGAGAGACCATCTTTATCTTATCTAAATCCAAATGGTTAAGGATCCTAAGTTTCTCCACTCGATATTATAAATTTAGACTTGGTTACAAAAGTTAACTTGAGGTGAAGTCATCTGTGTGATCTTTGCCAATGATGGTTGGTCAGAGTGGAAGGGGCTTTGGTCGCTTAAGAGCAAGAGGTCTCGGGTTCGAGCCATTGTGGATAGAGAAAACTATCTTGGGAGAGGTCCTCGCTTTGGCGCCCGACAATACCTTGAGGGATTAGTCTCGTAAATTCCGGGATACCCAGGGACACCAAAAAAATCTGTGTGATCTTTAATTCTTCACTTTATCTGTGCATTTTAGATCTCCCATTTGTATGCAATCTTTTGTGAGACTTTGGTCCTAGAACCAATGAAGTGAAAAGGAATGAAAATTATTTTTGTTAAAATAAAATTTGAAACTCTGATGATCATGAAATGTCGAGGTAGGACCGTACAAATTTTATCACCTTATTTTTGTTATTCTTTTTAGCATGAAGAAATACCAATATCCTGTTGCTTCTGCAGGGAGCTCTCGCGCTTGAAGATGCGTTGTCTAAAGGGCTGCCAATTGAAAAAGAAATAAATGCTCTACAAACTCATTTGGAAGGCATCGATAAAGATTCACTTGTAGATCTGGTTATGTCCTCCCTCCCTGAAGAAACACTGAAAAATGGTACCGCCAGTGTGCTGCAATTGAATCGAAAGGCAAGTTACTTGAGACTAGTTATCATTACAGCATAAAATACTCATCTCATTACCCAACTGATGTGTTATATCAATCAGATTTTTGGTGCTTACCTTACTTAAACCAACGTTAGCAGTGTTTATTCTTCATTACTTCAAGTCATTATAGCAGTCAATCAGTCTTTAGTGTTGTAGAGAAGCAGATGCTTATAGTGGCAAGTTGGTTACTTTCTTGTCTTGCAGCAAGAGTTTCTGGTCCTTGGCTTAGGACTATGTTTAGCAGTTACTTAGGACTATGTCCGGTCTTATATACGTGTGTATGTATATATAGAAACACACACACATATATGTATATATATACTCTTGAGTCTGTTATGAATTAGGGTTCTAATTGTAATTGGGGGTGACCGTTAGAAATTGTGACGTTAAATGGCAGTTAGCATAGGAACGTTAATGGTAGTTAATTGTCCAAAGCGGTGTCGTTTAAATTAGTAAATGACGGTGTCGTTTTTAGGTGAGTTAGAACGATGTCGTTTTTAGTATTTCTGTTATTTGTTGATTGTCACGTTGCTGGGTTGTTATATCAGGCGTGAATTGGAATGGAAAAGCATGTTGATGATTATTGCCTTCTTCCTCACATCTATTTTCTCTCTCCTTGATCTACTTTCTCTCTCCCAAATCTATCTCTATCTCTCTCTTCCTCTCTCTCTTGCCCAGTAACAATTCTCTTCTATTTCCCGCTGTTTTTTCTATCAATTTCGTTGGGATTTCTTCTGCAAATTGACATCCAATTTGCAGGATTAAATTCAAATTACCCGGACCATAACAAGTGGTATCAGAGCCTTCTCGATCGAGAAGGTTTCACCTCAATCATGGTGGAGACTCGCTACGAACTATCGAGGGCGTGCCACAAGGTCAAGCGTAACAGTGCGTAACTTGATCATTAACCAGCAAAGGATGGAGGAAACAATTACGATCAACGAACGAGAATCGAGAGCAACTGCCGAAGGAATCAATGGAACAAATGAAGACCATGTTGATTGAAATGAAGAGGAGTCACAACAATAAGGAGAAAGAGGGATCAACTCATCTCCAGAACAACTCTGGTAATGAATCGATCCTTGGAGCTGGTCCAACTGGTGGACAAGGGTTGAAGGGGAATCATCAATGGCGTAGGGACCCCCTTCGTGATTATTTTGAAGGGTTTGTGGATAACAGGGAGTTTCTCAGGGATAATACAAGGCGAGGAGGGGATGACAGAGACATCACTGGTACTTATAAGAAATATTTGAAGTTGGAGTTTCCAAAATTTGCTGGTAATGATTACAGAGGATGGGCAAGGAAGTGTATGAAGTTTTTCAAATACAGATCTGTACCTGATGATGATAGGGTGGAATTAGCATCCATGCATTTCGAAGGTGGTGCAGAGTATTGGTACCAAAATTACATGGATGAGCTGGAAAATTTGGATTGGGAGGAGTTTGTAAGGAGGATTGCTTCTCGTTTTGGACCCCAAATTCACGATAACATCGAAGGTGAGTTTGCTAATTTACATCAAACTGGTACAGTCTGTGAGTATATGGAGAAGTTTGAGGAATTAAGAGTGCTGATGAAGGTTGAAATTCCTGAGCTAACTGAGAAGTTTTTCATTAATAATTTCGTTAAAGGATTGAAAGATGATATCAAGTATAAGGTCCATGTTCAATTTCCCACAATACTCTCTCACGCTATCAGTATAGCTAGAATTGAGGAGTCTCACATTGATTGTGCAAATAAGAAATTGAAATACCAAACCGACAAAGCCTCATTCTACTCAAGTCCCACCATCAAGTAAACCAAGCGTTAATCCCGCCGGGCTTACTAGCTCTCAAAAACCAGTTATATCCACTACTGATACCAAAACTGCTGGCATTAGTATTGGGTCTACCAAATCACCTTTCCCCATTAAACACCTATCCCAAGCTGAGATGCAAATCAGAAGAGATAAGGGTTTGTGCTATAATTGTGATGAGCCTTTTAAGTATGGTCATCGTTGTAAGAATAGACAGATCTATATGTTGAAATTGGATGAGGAGGAGGAGGAAATTTGGCATGACTCAGTGGAGGTAGAAACAGATTCCCCTTTAGAAGACAAACCTGGTGAGGATGTGAACATATCTCTCCATGCCCTATCAGGTAGCAGTGGGCTTCAAACCTTGAAATTAGAAGGGTGGAGGGGGAAAAAGAAATTTTTCATCCTTATCGACAGCCGAAGTACTCATAACTTCATCGACCAAGAGGCGAAGGAGATTGGGACGCTGTGGTGGAGGATTCTCCACAGTGTGCACGCGACAAAGAGCCGACGGTACTAAATCAAGCTAGCCAAGCGGAGATGCCAGGTTTTCAATGGCAAATGCAAGTGGATAACATTCACCACCGATACGAAGCCGCCGAAATTAGGAGGGCGATGTCGTTGGGGCATACAATGGTCAAATCAATTAGTCCAAGAACTTTGACTTTCGTGACTCGAGTCTCGCCCTTCAAATGGAAAGGGAAGGAAGCTTAGCCCATCGTGGGTAGCCGATATTACCTTAATACACACCATTTAATGCCTTATCACTGACAAGGAGTCGCAGAGAAAACCACGCTGGGCGTTCTTACAACAGATTCAATGACCACGTAAAGAAGGAGACACGTATACCAACAGATACGCAGCTACGCTGATGAATTTGGTGATGTTTTTGAGGAACCAAAGGGACTTCCTCCAGTTAGATTTCATGACCATGACATTCCTTTAAAGGAGGGAAGTTCACCTGTCAATAAGAGGCCCTACAAATGTCCACACTTTCATAAATTTGAGATTGAGAAACTGGTAGCTGAGTTACTAAGTAGTGGGGTTATACAACACAGTGTTAGCCCCTTTGCTTCCCCAATTTTGTTGGTAAAAAAGAAGGATGGTTCATGGAGAATGTGTATTGATTATAGAGACTCAATAGCATGACTATCAAAGACAAATTTCCTATTCCCATCATTGATGAACTGTTGGATGAATTGCATGGTTCAAGGTACTTCACTAAACTGGATTTAAGGTCAGGATATCATCAAATCAGGGTCAAGGAGGAGGACATTCCTAAGACTGCATTCAGGACACACCATGGCCATTTCGAGTTCAAGGTAATGCCCTTTGGGTTGACAAATGCACCTGCTACTTTCCAAGCCTTAATGAATGATGTATTTGCTAAATTCATGAGGAAATTCCTACTGGTGTTCTTTGATGACATACTTATCTATAGCCCAACTTGGGAGACCCATATGGATCATTTGAGGCAAGTTCTATATCTGTTAAGGGAGCATCAACTGTTTGTCAAGAAAAGCAAATGTGCTTTTGGCAAGGAGAAAGTGGAATATTTGGGACATATAATAGATGGAAGGGGGGTATCTGCTGATCCTAGCAAGATTAGAAGTACGAGTGAATGGCCAGTCCCAACAAATGTCAAAAGTTTAAAAGGATTCTTGGGTCTCACAGGCTATTACAGAAAATTTATAAGGCACTATGGAGTGATTAGCAAACCCTTAACCAAGTTGCTACAAAAAGGTGGATTCAGTTGGGGTCCTGAAGCTACAACAGCTTTTGAGAAGCTTAAGCAAGCTATGACTTCTTCACCTGTACTAGCTATGCCCGACTTCAACAAGGTTTTCATTGTGGAAACTGATGCTTGTTATGGTGGAATTGGAGCTGTGCTTATGAAAGAGGGAAGGCCTATTGCTTATCTAAGCAAGGCATTGGGTCCCAAACTGTTAGGCCTCTCAACTTATGAAAAAGAATTCTTGGCAGTGGTCTTTGCAGTGGAAAAATGGAAGCACTACTTACGTGGTCATCCTTTTATAATCAAAACTGATCACGAAAGTTTGAAACATTTGATTGAGCAGAAGGTAATCAGTGGGGTTGCAGCAAAGGTGGGTTTCGAAATTATTGGGATTTGATTATACTATCAGCTACGAGAAAGGGGTCGATACAGAGCAAATTACGCACTATATCAATGCAACACGAAGGCAATAATAGCTAAGTACAATACGCCGCTATCTCAGCAACCACAACGGGTAACCCAAGTAACGGCTAGTATGGAAGGGGATCAAGAGGTGCAAAAGATTACGGAAGGAATAATAATTGCCCCCAAGATTTTCGAGAAGTTCACTTACAACCAAGGCATACTCGAGGAGGGAAGGAAGGATCTATATTGGTAACAGTGCTAACCTGAGAAAGACCATAGTAAATGAGCTGCATACTACTCCCTTGGGGGGGCATTCGGGCATTCTGGGAACTTGTAAAAGAGTTGCTCAATATTTTTATTGGCCAAGCATGAAGGATGATGTAAAGAAATGGATCGACCACGCGAGGCTCGCACAACAACACAAAGGTGAAAATGTACATCCTCCCGGGCTACAACCCTTACCTATTCCTCAAAGAACCTCGGGAGTGATATTGCCATGGATTTTATTGAAGGCTTGCCTCTTTCCAACGGCCGGAACTCCATTTTTGTGCGGTTGACAGCTCACTAAATACGGACATTTCATTCCTCAAACACCCTTACACACCTACGGAATAGCCAAAATCTTCTTCGACCAAGTATACAAACCGTACGGGCTCCCGTTACGATCACTTCGACAGAGACCCCATTTTCCTCAGCTGGTTTTTGGAAGGAATTGTTTAAGCTTACCGAAACCTCACTACGCGCCTAAGACCGCCTATCACTCTCAAACCGATGGGCAAACTGAGAGACTCAATAGGTGTTTGGAACACTACTTGAGGACAGCCACCAGTCATAATCCCAAGCAATGGTCTCAGTGGTTAAGCTTGACTAAGTGGTGGTATAACAGTAACCACCACACTGCCCTTAACATGACTCCCTTTGAGGCCCTTTATGGCTACCCTCCTCCTCAATCCTTATTTACTCATGAACAATACTTAAAGGTAGATGCTGTGGGGCAGATTTTGAGGGACAGAGATGATCACATTAAGCTACTGAGGGACAACTTATTGGCTGCTCAAACAAGGATGAAGAAAATGGCAGATGCTAACAGAACCGAGAGAGAGTTCCAGATTGGAGACTGGGTTTATTTGAAACTTCAACCCTATCGCCAAACTTCACTGGCATTACGAAAGGATTTCAAGTTGGCTCCCAAGTTCTATGGTCCATTTCTGATCCTTGCAAGAGTTGGTAAGGTTTCTTATAAATTAGAACTACCCCCTACTTCCAAAATACATCTAGTATTTCATGTATCCTTACTCAAACGAAGAATTGGAGACGCACCTGTGACTCCAACAACACTACCTGCTACTGGTGACGATGGCAAGTTTCTGGTGGAGCCGTTAGCTGTTTTGGAGCGTCGCTTAATCAAGAAAGATGGTCGCCCAGCTTCACAGGTCCTTATTCAGTGGGCAAATGCACCGCCAGAGGACGCGACATGGGAGGATTGGCCTGTAATTGCAGCAAACTTTCCCAATTTCAATCCTTGAGACAAGGATCGATTGAAGGAAGGGGGAATGTTATGAATTAGGGTTCTAATTGTAATTGGGGGTGACCGTTAGAAATTGTGACGTTAAATGGCAGTTAGCATAGTAACGTTAATGGTAGTTAATTGTCCAAAGCGGTGTCCTTTCAATTAGTAAATGACGGTGTCGTTTTTAGGTGAGTTAGAACGATGTCGTTTTTAGTATTTCTGTTATTTGTTGATTGTCACGTTGCTGGGTTGTTATATCAGGCGTGAATTGGAATGGAATATCATGTTGATGATTATTGCCTTCTTCCTCACATCTATTTTCTCTCTCCTTGATCTACTTTCTCTCTCCCAAATCTATCTCTATATCTCTCTTCCTCTCTCTCTTGCCCAGTAACAATTCTCTTCTATTTCCTGCTGTTTTTTCTATCAATTTCGTTGGGATTTCTTCTGCAAATTGACATCCAATTTGCAGGATTAAATTCAAATTACCCAGACCATAGCAGAGTCTGAAAGAGACCGTGGAGCGGGGTCACCAGATTGGCTCGCTATAGAGTCTAAAGGGTAGTTGGAGTCCGAGTTGAGTTGGCCGGAGAGGGAGAAGAAGCATATTCTGGACAAGGCCGCACCATTATATGCTGGAGAGTGAGGGTTTTGTTAAACGACGATGTGTTTAGGGAGGGGGAGTGGGATAGGAGGGCTGGAAATACTGGAAAGGGGAATAAAGTGTGTCTATTGAGAAGCGTGAGATTGGAAAAATAAATAGATAAATATCTATTTAAACAGGGCCAGGAGGACCGTGCGAGCTTTGGCATGGTTATACCGAACCTGGACCCGCTGCTTCGGGTTCTGAAATTAACTCACCAAATCCGCCCCTTTTGGAGCTGATCAAACCTGCTTCGGGGTAGATACGGGTGAATTGCCATCTCTATCTTGTTAACAGCTCATCATGAAGTGTAAATTGTTAGATAGTGGCTCAATCATGTATATCAAGCCTTAACACTCTCCCGCACGTGTGACCATCCAACACATCGAGAGTTAAACTAACATACCACACTTGGGCATCACAAAACAAACATGATGCAATCATGCACCCACAATACTTCAGATAAGAAGTGCAAGTGGGGGACATAAACCCATGATCATGTCAATTCAAAGCTCTGTTATCATGTTAAGTTATCAACTCATTTAATAGCTTAAGTTGTTAGAGATAGAACCAATTATGTGCATAAGGCCTTAACACTGCATTTGATAGCCCACAGCCATTTTCCTGATTGTGTAATTGGTTGGTGCAGTTTAACAAACAAAATTTTGGTTGTGTAAGGAGGTAACGAGGATATCAAGATTCTTTGCTAAGCATCAAAACATTTGGTGGTGGCTGCGCTCATCCTCTCTTAGGAACTTTAGTTTGCCCATTTTAGGCTGTTTAACTTTTTATTTTTGGGTACACATAAGGCTGTTAACTGTGATCCAGTATTACTGGTCAAGGAAATATTAAAATCCTTTGGTTTCTGCCAAAGGATGAAAAGTCGAATACCAGTTTACATTGCACCAACTCAAAATTATTAATGAAAGCTTCACAGCCAACGTAGCTTATGTTTTGGTCTATGATTCACTAATATTATAGGTACGGATCTGCATGTGATATATAATATGCTCTGACTGAGATGCGGGCATTCTTTCTCCTCGAGAGGTTCACACTTCCTGCTATCTGCCAAGTGCACATTAATGTCAAAATGCAAAGCCTTTCATGAAATATAAGCATCGATCTCAATATTATTTTAACATATGCTATAAGTAAATGTAATTTGTCTAACCCCAGTTATCATTACAGTTTGATGCCTTGAAAGGGACGCTAAGGCACTTCAGCCTAATCCCACCAGGTGGCGGTGGCTTATTGGCACATTCCTTGGCTTATATTGCATCTTCTTTGAAGGTGTGTCACTGCTATATCTCCCTATATCGCAGAATGATAATCACACTTACTTAGTGGTCAATTTGATTGAAAGATCTAGAATAAATATTTATCATAATTAAATTCTAGAACTTGTTATTGATACACCATTATAAATACTACCAATAACAATTTATAAAATTTCATTAGGATAATTATTGTTTCCTAATTCTTTCGTCAAAGTTGATTCTAATTAACCACTAAAATAGTGGGACTATCATTCTCGGACGGAAGGAGTATGTTATTGCAGAATGCAGATTTCAAACTTCTCCCAATTTTTTTCTGAGTCTTGCATTACTTCATTGACCCTTTTTTTGGCTGCCTTGTATTATAACTTCAGGTTAAGGAAGCTGGACAATCGGGTAATGGAATCGAGTCGGTGATAAATAGAGTGGAAAGCTTGCTAGCAGAGGGGAATCTATTGGAAGCTGCGAATGCTCTTGAAGACGGCCTAGAGGGTAGCCAGGCAGCTGAAGTAGTCAGTGATTGGGTTAGAGAAGCAAGGAACAGGGCGATTACAGAGCAGGCATTAACTCTACTACAATCCTATGCTATTTCCCTCAGCCTTACTTAGGTATCATCTTTTCGACTTATACATTTCATCAATACCTAGATGTCGATCGCTGTTTAGCCTATCAAATATGGCCAAAACATGTAATTCACGAGAAGAAAGGCCGGCCAAATCTTTTTGAGCTGTTGTTGCAAATGATTGTTACTGCTGCTGCAATGCGGTAATTTTGTATGCAACTTTGGAACAGAGTTTGGTTCTATAGTCTTTGGTTGTTGGTTTTGTTGCGTGAAAGAGGTGAGTTGTTATTTGTGCAGTGGTGGAATAAAATACTGGTGGGATCATGAAGCGGAACTTTTTTCTATGTTGCACATCAACATTTTGAACCTATCTGAACCTATCGTACTTTTGCTTAAGCTCCGGTTTTAATCATCCAATAATATTTAGCAGTTTTAACCAATGTACATCATATTCGCACTCATTATGCCCAAGAAAACTTTAAGTAGGATGGTTAAAATTGCAAAAAATATGTACTAAAATCTCTATTTTTGGGAATAGTGATTGTGTATCTATAGTATAGTATGATGGCTAAAACTAAAAAGAAAAACAAAAAAAAAACTTTGATTGTTAAAGCCGGATCTTGAGCTATGTATGATGGTTCAGAATGTCGATGTAAGATGCCGATGTTCCTTTCTCTGGCTTAATTTATGGTCGCTGAAACGGTTGAGGCATTGTTTGGTTTATAAAAGCTGGAATTTATCAAAGTTTTGATAGTTTGTTTTGTGTTAGCAGAAGTTGATGAAAGTACTTTAGGTTTATTAGTGTGTGTGTTTGTTGAGGCATTTCTAATACTAAGAGCTGCAAAGGTTTGAGTTTATCGAATGGTTGAAAATGATATATACCAAAATGAATGATTCAAACCAAAAAGTCGAATCAGCCCAAATTAGGGGTGTGCGCGGTACGGTTCGGTTCGATTTTGAGATAAAACCGATATCATACCGAATACTTTCGGTTTATTGAATATCAAAACCGTTTGAGTTCGATTTTCATTCGGTTCGGTGTTTCGGTTTTTGGTTTCGGTTGTAAATCGGTTCGGGTTTTTTTCGGTTTTTAAAGGCGTTACAATTGTTATATTTTTTTCATCTTTTTTATGCTTTTCCAACATTGCCTACTTAAAAAAAAAAATAATAAAACAAAATCATGAACTTATAAAGAGTTGAGAAATAAAGACATGTAAAAACATGTTAATTAATTAATGAATTATTAATTAACCACTTTATCAAGTAATGAATATTTTATTTTAGTGTGCATAATTAGATAAGTAAGTGAAATATGTGATTAAATGTGAAATGCATATAAATTAGTATATAAACATCCAAAAATACTAGTAAAACAACATTGTTTTAGTATAATCGGTATGGTTCGATTTTTTATATCGGTAGTCAAATAGAAAAATCGTACCGTACCGAAAAGTTCGGTTTCTACTTAAAAAGAAACCGTACATTTCGGTTTTAGTCGGGGCTTCACCGGCGAAGGCCCTCCTGCGTGAGAGTAAGTTCACTGTTTGTAGAGAGAAAATAATTTGACAGAGTTTCGAGTCAAAGAATTAACCTACCAGAATAAGGAAATAATGGCCTGTATTTGTAGGGATGGATTGATAGAATCCATGTTGAACTTGGACTGTAAAAATATAAGATATAATCCTAGGAGGATTATATCTGTTAGTGAGTCCTTGTTTGACTTGAATTGGTACAGGAGGTTACAATCCTGATTAGATTATAATTGCTTAGTTCTTGTTGGAATATGATTGCAAGGACTGCTTTGCCGGAAAGCCGAGATGCAGGAATTCCTTTCCTCGTCATATGCTAGTATGTCGAGATGCAAATATTCCTCTCCTCGTCATACATGGCCATCTCAGTCCATGATGAGCCGGGGAAGGAATAAGAAATAAGTGGTGCCCGTCGTGTCAACATTAAGGCCGAGGGAGGCACCTCGTCCTCAAGGGAGATGGTCTCGGCCTACGAGGGAGGTCTCCTCGGCCCTTTGAGTTGGGCTTCATTTATGCTTGCTTGTTGGGATTTGGTCGGCTTTGTTGATGCCGAGATAGAATAACGAGGAAGCCCATGTCTTACCTCGTAACTTGATATTTGATGGATTATGTTTATAGCCCAATCTACTTGGGCCTGACCCTGACAAACCCATGTTCGTATCTCGGTTTATACTGTTCAGTGGCCCCCACCTTTCTAGCTCGGCTATGATGAGGAGAAAGTGATCTCGTCCTCGGCTATGAGAATACGAACAAGTTGCCACGTGTCAATGTCGCTTTGTTATTTGCGTCGTTCCATTACCCATCGGTTTGCTGGTACAATGATGAGGCTGAGGTGTGCCCCACGATGTTCTGACACACGTCTTGGAAATCACAAAATGCATTTAATGTTGGGGGCGCCATACTCATTGACCCATTTTGTTTTCGGGTTTAACCTGTCTGATTGAGTATAAAAACAACTCCTTGATATCAATTTATCTTTTTACCATTGTTGAGTATTTGGGAGCGAAAAACAAGTTTGAAAACCTCTTCGTGTTCTTCGGGTTCTTGAGTTTTCCAGTTGCCCAGTTTCGTCAACAAGCTCGACTTACCGTTCAATTTAGTTCATCTTCACAAAATCAGGTATATTTCTTCTCCCTTTATGATTTTCATCTTCGATTTTGCAATTTCACCACGTTTTCTAGGGTTTTGGTTGGGTTTTGATTTTCGAACCCGCCATTGTTGAGCCCTTGAAGCTTGTTCTTTGATTTTCTTGAATCCTTCGTTTAGAAATGGCACGTTCTTGGGACCATACCCCTCGATTCCGTTACGGGTATCACAAGGGCAACCTGAGGGTTTACCGGGGAGAGAGAGGACCATGGTTGCTGGTGAACTTGGCGGAGATAAGAGACATGTTGACGAGGTATGGATGTACGAGGATGTACATCCAGTATCCGGACAAGACGAGGATAGACAGAGTCGACTCGTTGTCCCTCAGTATAGTGTTGTTTGAGAGTAAAGCCAAGATGATTGAGCACATCAATTTTTTTTACCCGGCTTCAGATCACCTTGATCGTCTTCGTTTGAGTGGTAAGGCTCCCTCCTTGGCCTTATTGTAAACGACGAGGAGGGGCATTCCTCTTCCCCGTCTTGACATTAGCCTTGAACGATTTAACTAATTCTTGTTCTTCGGCCTTTTGCAGATATGACGGGAAGAGGGAGTGAAGCCTCCACGTCCACCCAAATCGTAGATGCCTTCGTCGAAGGAGAGCAGGTAGAGGGATAGGTGGCCGAGGTAGAGCTACCCCCAGAGCTAAGCCAGTCAGGGCCGGGGATCCCATGTTGGAGGCGTTATACTCCAAGTATGGAGTAGACAGGAATAAGTACAGATTAACTTACGTCGACCGTCCCACTTTTAAGACCGAGGGAGAGAAAGACGGGTTTTATTATAATGATAGCCACGTACATTTCTAATTTAAGCAATTTCAACGGGGACTTCGTCTCCCTTTAGATCCTTTCATCAATGAGTTCTTAAGAGATATGAGAGCCGTCCCGGCAATGCTGGGAGCCAACGGGACTAGGGTCCTCGTAAGCTTTGTTGTTTTATACCGTAGTCTAGGTTTTGAGCCTACCCAAGCTGCCTTCCACCATTTCTTCAACATCAGCTACACCAAAGATACCAGATTGATAGTGATAAGGAGTGACTCCAATAAACCAAAGATCATCCTCCCTATGTCTAGCAAGGTGTCAGGTTGGGAGAACCATGCTATTAGGGTAGAGAGCCGGCAAGGATGGGAGTTCCCCTCTCCTACTGATGAGCCTGCTGTCCCCAAGAAAGTGACCCGAGCTGAATGGACCTCAGACTTGATCAATCAGCTTACTGATTTTGCCAAGGTAGGCTTGCTTGAGTGGTCGGCATTGGAAGTCGATGATCGATATTATGTTCATGCTGGGTTGATGTCGGGATCGAGGGACGGCGTGGTTCCTCTCGTCCCCGTCCATAGGGGAAGGAGGTTTAACGACTGGAAGGTCCATCCCGGTCTGGTCTTTCATGCTGACTGTGCTCGTTGCAAACTTGACCCCCTGGATCAATGCCTTAGAGAGGAAGGCGTCGTAGGATGTAATTACTCTTTCCTCGTTTGTGATACTTGTGAATTAATGTTCATTTTATCGCTGTTATAACTATCTCTTCTTCGTATTTTCAGATCTAACACCTGAACAAGAAGTCGAGATGGCCTCAGATGAAGGAGTCGACCCCAAGGAGCTCATCAAGATGAGGAGGCGATTGGCTAAGACCTCGACCCTTTCTCAGAGGAAGAACGAGGCAACTACTCGTCAACTCCTCCTTGCTGCAAAGGGTGATGTCCCTTTGCCCGTCAAGCTAATAGGGGAGGCTATCGATGTCGAGGAGGAGGCCTCGGGAAGCAGAGATATACAACAAACAACTGAGGGGCATAGCCCCCAGATTGCCACTGCTATGACCGAGGTGGAAGCTGATATCCTGTCTGCCGAGGAGACGAGTCTCGTGCAAAGGCACTCGGGCCAAAAGAGGCCTCAATCTGGTTCTGTCGAGGAGCCCCCTGCTAAACGGGTTGCCGACGTCTCAACTCCTCCGGCCCTATCCATTCAAACCATCAAATCTTATGCTGATACCGAGGAGCTTGCTCGGCGGTTCACCGTTACGCCTCAACCCTTGAAGGGTCTCCCTTTACTTACTAGGGAGGGCGCTCAAAGGGCCCTGGACGAGGAGGCTTATGAGAAGCTGGTCCGAGACAAGCCTAGCAAGGAAAACTTACTCAGCCGGAAAGGGTTGTTGATCTCCGAGGTGACTATCTCGTCCTCTTTGCTTCTTGAACTTTGTACTTGTATAATTTCTGTCCTTTATTAATATTGCAGCTTCCCACCGTCTCGACCTATGAGAATGTTCTTTATAAGAATATGGACAAGCAAATGGCCGAGCTTAAGGCCGGCCTGAGGAAGGGAGAGTCTGAGACTGATGCAACCGTCGAGCTGTTAAAGGCCAAGGACGCTGAGCTTGAGGCCGAGAAGGCAGCTAAGGCCGAGGAGGTGGCGAAGAAGGCTGGGGAAGAGGTGAAGTAGGCCGAGGAGGCCAAGTTGAAAGCCGAGGAAGCCCTCCGGCTAAAAAGTGCTGAAATGGGCTCAAGGCCGAGGTGCTGAAGAGGGACGAGGTGGCCGAAGCCAAATACCGAGACCTGGAGGCCGCCATTCCCTCTAAGGAAGAGGAGGCTGTTGCTCGTTTTAAGGCAGCCAGGCCTTCAAAGATGTCGTGAATGACAAGACGGCCACCATGTTTCAAGACGGCTATCTCCGTTTGGCACGTCGTCTTATGGGACCCCTCTCATGGGCTGGATCTGAATGCCATTGCTCGAATGATCTGCCAGGACGCGTATGATGAAGCAGCTAGGGCTCTTCACTACGTCGTTCCTTATTCTGAGTATAACTTGGGGGTGATGGCCCGGATGGATGCTAGGGCTAGCAAAGAAGCTTGGATTCCTCCGTCCATCAATCCAGATAATATCAACCCTTTAATAGAGAAAATTGAGGATGAGGACGAGATGGAGGCGGAGGTCGAGGTAGGTGCTGCTGAGGAGCCCAATAACAAGGCTCAAACTAATGTTCAAACCGAGCAAGCCACCATTACTACGGACCTCGTATCTGAGCTGAATGCCAGTGCCGAGGACATGGCTTTCTTTGGGGAGATCCCACAGAAGAAGAAGCCTTAGGAAGTTTTTTTCTTTTTCATTATGTAATAGGGTAGGACCTTGTAAATATTTATTTTGATGATTAATGAAATGTCTTTTCCTTCCAATTCATGTCGTATAGATATTATGAACTGTTTGAATGCTTGTTTGTGGGCCTTGCACAAGTACAAGTCTGCTTTTAGGGGGGAGCCGAGGAAGGTTTCTCGTACTCCACTCTTTTGTATAAGACGAGGAGGTTGGCTCCCTCAAGGGTTGTGGCAATTTTGCCTATCAAGTCATTAGGCCGAGGTAGGGTTCCTCGGTCTTGACTGCTTAACCTCAAGTCATCAGGCCGAGGGTGGTTCCTCGGTCTTGACTGTTGGGGTATTTTCTTCTTTTTCGTCTCCTTATGCCGAGAAAGATGACTCGTACATAGGTTTCAGACGTGGAATGCCTGTAGTCGTTTTATGAGGAGGTGTTTGCTTGTCTTGACGTGAGGTAAGTCATCAGGCCGAGGAGGGGTCCTCGGTCTTGACTGTTGGGTTTTTTCTTCTATTTCATCGCCCTATACCGAGGAAGATGACTCGTACATAGGTTTCGGATGGTCTTGCCTGTTAGTCGTTTGTGCCAAGGTAGGCTAGACGTTTGGCATTGTTTTTGAAGAGTCAAGGATAGGATCCTCGTCTTCCAATGTTGTGTCAATAGTTGGTAGTTGCCTTGCGTGTTGAAGAGGTAAATTCCATAAACTAAAACTGATTACATTGAACTGCAATCCTAGCATACTGGAAAGCTAAAAGACTAATAACTAAAAAACTAATCTATTACATGAAATAACTAACACTAATGATAGTATTTTCGAAGATTGTCGGAATGCCACGGATGCTTGAGCTCTTTCTCCTCCTTAGTCTTTAATCTGTAGGTCCCTTCTCGAATGACTTGAGTTATGATGTAGGGACCTTCCCAATTTGGGGAGAGTTTATTTTGTTCTGCCTTCCGACCGGTTGCTTCAATCTTTTTAAGTACCCAATCGCCTACTTGGAATACTTTTCTGTTGACCTTCTTGTCATGGTATGCCTTGGTCCTTTGCTTGTAATTTACTATCCTCATCTGTGATGCTAGTCGTTTCTCATCTATCAGGTCTAGGTCTAGGAGCCAATTGACCTTGTTGACTTGCTCATCATAATGGGAATTTCTCACAGTAGGGATAGCCATTTCAGCTGGTGCCATAGCCTCAGAACCGAAGGTTAGTGCGAATGGGGTTTCCCTGGTTGGCCCCCAGGTGGTTGTGCGAATAGCCCATAAGGCTAGGGGAAGTTCATCCAACCATCTGCCCTCGCGTCCTTCAAGGTTTTTAGTCAAGGCTGTTAGGACCAATTTGTTAGCAGCCTCCGCTTGACCGTTGCCTTGAGGTCTACTTACTGATGACTTGGTGTGACGAACTCTTACTCTGTTCAACTCTGTTGTGAATGCCGTAGAGAATTGGAGTCCATGATCCGAAATAATCATGTGTGGGAGCCCAAAACGACACCAGATGTGGTCATGGACGAAGTTGATTGCGTTCTCTTCCGTTATCTTGTCCAATGCTTTCGCTTCTATCCATTTGGAGAAGTAGTCGACTGCTACTATCACATACTTGCAATTGCCTCGGGCGGGAGGGAAGGGCCCGATAATGTCGATCCCCCACATATCAAATGGCCATGTAGGTATTACAAGTGTTTGCTCAACCGCTGGGAGTCTAGGAATGTCGGAGTATCTGTGGGCACCCCGACCTGGTACCTTGCCTCGTGCCCCGAGTTGGAGAGTCCAAACCACCTCCCTTTAAATAAAACACTTTTGTTTAACTTGAAAAGTAAAAATAAACTTTAACAAACCAACATTAACATCTCCACTTGGAGGTGATATATAAACCATCTTTGAAAAGACATAACCTGTTTTAATTACAAACAACTACGAATGTAAAGGTTTACAAAAGCCAGCTTTGAAAGATAACCAACTCCATATTTAGTTACAACATAAACACAACTGAAAATGTTTTATAATTGTTCTGAATACAATCTCCCCAAAAGAATAACATCCACAACTACTCCCAACTCCCAAACCATATACATACCCTGACAACCCAAAAAGTACGCTGTCCAAACTCCTTCCCGAACTCACCGGTCTGGTCCACCTGTCTCAGCAGGATCTAAAACAGTAAAGGGAGAAGGGGTGAGAATAAATCTCAATAAGTTATTATGAATGCAACAATATTCCATATAAGATGCAACACATAAACATGTTGCTCACAACACAGTGGTAAAACGGTAAACACATTACGTTTTACCTTTCCCGTCTGAACAATAAGTCGTACAACGTCGGGAGTAAAACTTCACTCATTTTTGAACTGCTTAAGCATATCCACATTTTATAAGACTCCTATTTCAGAGAACCATATAAGATCACAGCTATCTGTAAGGCTTTTGGCTCGATACAGAAGCATTTACCCCAGTATGTGGCCACAGAAGGGGACAACCACATGTATAATGTAATCTGATCACCTTATAGAACAATTTCTCATAATTGATCTCATTCCATTATACCCCTACTCATCAGCAGATATAACCACATTCAAGCACATACTAGATACTTGAAAATAAATTCACACTTTGGATATCAATACATAACATGGTAAGATTACTCATGTTAAAATCATCACAATAGTGCAACTTACATTTTTAAACACTATTGAATAACATCAATCCAACATGGTATTAATACTCATATTCAACCCAATGAAATAGTGCAACACATGTTTTATACACCATTTGAACCAACAACCATGAATATGTAACCACGTATAGGCACAATGTACACAAGTAAGCCCTACATATTCATGACATAACATTGAGTACCTTCTATAAAGGTTCAAGAATTATTTACCAAGTTTTATCAACTTTGGCTAAGATTTCATAATGACTTTCAACCATTTTCAAGACCATATTTAAAGACCTTCCCTATATTATTTTGGACAAGTTAATACTTCCTTGTAAAGCTCTAATGTTGTACTAGGATTAGAGTTAAAGAGGAGTTAAAATTATATTAAGTAGCTTAGGGTTTAATTGATTGGAAAATGATACACTGTGAACAGAACTGGGCACGACTCGTGCCCTTCCCCAGCACGAGTGCATTCTTAAGCACGACTAGTTACCACGAGTGATCCAAGGGAGGAACGACTCGTGCTCCAGGGCACGAGTCGTGCCCTTGCCCAGAATTTCATACTGATGCTAAACATCAGCAGCTAAGGAAAAGAAAAGCCATTTTTGGTTCATCTCCTTATACCTTAACATCAGTATACCATTTTCAATCACTTAAAATGTTCCCATAAAGCCATATAACACCCCATATCAACTTTATCACTTCCACCCCAAACCCTCATGCCAATAACTCACTATCCTCCTTCAATACCAAATTTTCATTCATTCCAAAAGCCAAACCAAATACCAAAATTTACCAAGAACCATTTATATCATCATAATATCATCATTAAACACGGAATGAACAAGTATTGAAAGAAATCATAATAACTTACCAAAATATTTCGAAAATAATAAAAATTTTGATCGGCTAGAAATGTTCCACTCAGCTTCCTGAGCGTTTATTTGAAATCAGATCGAAGAACGGATCAACGGTTAATTTAAATGAATTTTTAGAAGGTAACCCTAGGTTGATAGAACGTTCGGGGAATGTAGAGAAGAAAGATAAAGAGCTGAGAGGAAAATGATGCTTCTGGGAAAAGTTTAGGATTTATATAAAACAATTTACACCTAAGCTCCTCCAAGTTTTGAATCCTTACAGCCAACCACCTTAAGTTTACATTTACACTAAAGCTCCTCAACAACTTTTATAACTTTTTATTTAAAATTTCAAATATTATAACTTTACTGCAACAATTCCTATTTATTCCATTTAGACATTATATAATTGAAATTAATTTATTAACATCCAAAAATATCAAAACTACCACATAAAAACATAAATATTATGGAATGCCTAACATAAGAGGCAATGCAACCCACCCCCACGTGCCCAACACGTGACCAAAATAGTGTCTAGGATTAGGGTCGTGACAGTATCTCTAGCACTTATCACATTTTCTAACATAGGCTTGCGTGTCCTCCCTCAGGTTTGGCCAGTAATAACCTAGCGAGATGATCTTGTCAGCTAAGGTTCTGGCCCCGGGTGTCCGTCGCAAACGCCTTCATGTACTTCAGCCAAGAGATTCTCAATTTCCTTGGGATAGACACACCTCAACAGGGGCTTAGTAAAAGATCTTCGGTAGAGGACTCCGTTCATCACAACGAACCTTGGTGACCTCTTCTTGATAAGTTTATCTTGTGTTTCGTCTTCTGGGAGTTGACTCTTCTCGATGTATTCTATGTAGTCATCGATCCAACATCTCTCCTCTCCATCTAGGATCATCTTGTAGTCTTTCATATGCAGGTCCTTCAACAAAAACTACATATGGGTTGGAGTTGGACTCAGACACATCCATAGTCGCTAGTTTAGATAGAACGTCCGCAATTTGATTATCTTTCCTGCCTATTTGCTTGATCTCGAAGAACTCCATCTTCTTTGTCATATCTAGGACCAGGTCTCTATACTTGGTAAGTACGGGGTTTTGGGTGTTATACTCTCCCTTTACTTGTTTTACAACAAGTTGGGAGTCACAGAATGCCGCTACTTTAGTTGCTCCATAGAAGGAAGCCAACTCGATACCAAATATCAGAGCCTCATATTCAGCTTGGTTGTTGGAGGCATGGAACTTGAATCAGATGATGTCTTGCATGGTGTATTCTCCTTCCAGACTTGCTAGTACAACTCCAGCTCCGCTTCTCTCCTTCGTAGCTGATCCATCCGTGTACAAGACCCAACAGTTGGACGGGAGTTCAATGGGAGACTATTCTTCCTCCGTTGTGTTTTGCTTATGGGAGGTGGGGACGTGTTCACCCATGAGCCTTGATCTAGACCATGAAGTCAATCGGAGGTTTGTGCCGGGGAGGGTCTTCCTTGGTTGGTAAGTGATATCAAAATCAGTAAGAGCGATAGACCAATTCAGGAGACGTCCAGAGCCATCCAACTTATGCATAATTTTCTTCAATGGTTCATTGGTATGTACAGTAATGGGATGTGCAGAAAAGTAGGCACATAGTTTTCTTGATGCAATAACTAGTGCGTACGCTATCTTTTCCACATTCAAATATCCGCTTTCCACGTCTGACAATGCCTTAGAGACATAGTAGACTGGTTTCTGCGTTCCTTCAACATTTCGCACAAGAACAGCTGCGATTGCATGATCTGTGGTGGCTAGGAAGACATACAACATCTCCCCAGTAATCGAATTGCTAAGCAAGGGAGGGGAACCCAAGTACTCCTTCAACCGGAGGAATGCCTCGGAGCATTCGGGAGTCCAGGAGAAGCTCTTGGTACCCTTCAATACCTTGAAGAAGGGCAGTGATTTTTCGGCGAATTTGGCGATGAATCTTCCAAGTGTCGCTATTCTTCCATTCAATCTCTGAACCTCCTTGATGTTGGTAGGTTCCTTCATGTCAATTAGGGCTTTAATTTTTTCAGGGTTCGCCTCTATTCCCCTTTGTGATACCATGAAGCCAAGGAACTTTCCTGCCGTCACCCCAAATACACATTTACTTGGGTTTAGCTTCATGTTGTTAGCTCGGAGATTGTTTATAGTTTCCTCCAGGTCAGGGGCGTGACTTTCCTCCTTGGTCTTTATGACCATGTCATCAATGTAGGCCTCCATGTTGCGACCTATTTGTGATCCAAATACTTCATTCACCATGCGTTGGTACGTAGCACCCGCATTCTTAAGCCCAAAGGGCATCATGACATAACAATAGTTTCCCCCCGATGTTTGGAAGGCCGTCTTATCAATGTCCTCTTCTGCCATTTTGATTTGGTGATAGCCTGAATAGGCATCTAGGAAACTGAGAGTTTGGTGTCCAACTATGAAGTCAACCAACTTATCGATTTTGGGAAGAGGATAACTGTCTTTAGGGTAGGCTTTGTTAAGATCAGTGAAATCTATGCACATTCGCCACTTCCCATTTTACTTTTTCACCATTACCACGTTGGCCAACAAAACGGGGTATTTCACTTCTCGGATGATTTCGGCGCTAAGTAACTTTTGCACCTCTTCCTTGATAGCTTTCTCCTTGTCCCTTGCAAAAATCCTCCTTGTCTGCGAGATGGTTTTTGCCAATGGATCAACTTCCAGACGGTGGAGGGCTACTTCTTCATTGATCCCCCTCATGTCTTCAACTCTCCAAGCAAAGACGTCTAGACTGTTTTTTAAGAGGGAGATGATTTCTTTCTTCTCTTCTGGGGATAGCTGGCCCCCGAGTTTGATTTTTTGCTTGGGGTAGTCAGGATTGATGACTACCTCTTCCAATTCGTCCACGGGCTCCATTTCTGGACCGTCTCAAAATTCTAGGGACTCGATAATGATTTCTCTAAGTATTCTACCCTCATTGTTATTTACGTCGAGGCCTTCCTCTTACATCAGTTCGTCAACGTCTGGCAGATCAACTATCCTCAAGTCAGGGTTGCCCCCCCAAGTTTTGGCCGTTGAAGAGAACATGATCTATTTCCGGGACGGACGGAACTATGCCTTGGTCATCTGCAATTTCTAGGACCAGAGGTTCCTCATCTAGTACTTCATGGATGTAGCTCATCCTAGAGCTAGTATGGGTAGTTTTGAGAGACTTAGAGATTTTGATGTTGTCTTCAGGGGTATCTATTTCCACGCTTTTGGATTCTTTCCGGCTCCTCACGACATGCTCCAAGAAGTCCTTGGCGGTCGCCCTCACACATCCAATCCCAGCACGAGTAGGAAATTTAACTCGTTGGTGAGGAAGGGAGGCGACTATCCCAAGTTTTGCTTGACTTGGAATGCCTAAGATTGCGTGATAATCACTTGTCAGATCCATTACTACGAAAGTGATTGTATCCTTGGTTCGGAAGGGATATTCGCCGACTTCCAGCTCCAGGTCGACAGTTCCCTTGGCACCGACTTTATGGTTGGTGAAACCTTCTAGCATTCCATTATATGGCTCCAAGATGGTGTCTTTTAGACCCATCAGCTGGAAGGCAGAATAGTACAAGATATCACGAGAGGCCCCCATGTCGATGAGAAGTCTCTCGGATTCAACGTTGTCAATTAGACCCTTTATCACCAAGGGTTGCTCACGGGCGGCACGGCTCCCTTCCAATTCATTGGGAGAGAAACTTATGACCTCTTCCGCCTTATGAACCCAAGCAGGAACGTGGTACACTTTGCTCAGCTCATGAATCTGGTCCCTTAGCTTTCTAGTAGAGACTACCTCTTCTCGAATCACATGCAATTTAGCCCTAGGAGGCCTATGTTCCCCGTCCTCGCTTTTGTCATCGTCTTCACTCTTGTCCTCCTTCCATTTTTGCTTTCCATCTTTCTTCATAACATAGCGGTCGAGTTTTCCTTCGTCGACCCACCTTTGGATCATTCGCTTGAGGGCAATGCAACTTTCAGTGGTATGACCATGGTCCTTGTGGAAATCACAGAATTTGGAAGGGTTACGAGGGAACTTTGGTTTGTCGCTTAGCGGACGAGGAGGTGGAAGGTTTACTAGTTAGATGATCTCCGTGATGGGTTTGGTAAGAGGGGTAAAAATTTCAGGTTTTTCAGATCCCCTTGTTCTATTCTTCCCATTGGATCCGTTACCATTTCCATTTCCATTGGAAGCATGGCGACTGCCAGCTGCTTCCGGTTCCGTCTTGTCAGACCTCTTCTTGCTTTTGTCTTCCGCCATGGAAATAGTGTACGCCACATTGTACAAGTCTGCTTTGGACTTTGGCTCTCGGGCAGAGAGTTCATAAATGAGTGGCCCGGATCTCAATCCGGAGTTGAAACAAACAATCACATCTCTGTCTGTTAGGCTTTCTTCCACTTGCTCTGCCATATTTCGGAATCGGTTATAATAGCTCAAAGTGGTCTCTTTTTTCCCTTGCTCGATTGGCAAGGTCAGTTAACCTCTTCTTCCTCCTTCCTGCCGTACAATTCCTTGGCATAAATCCCCTTTTCAGTGTTGGAATGAGTGCTCTGATGGGAACACCGGTGGGAACTACGATGGGACTTTTCTCCGGGGTGACAACCCTACTGTGTTCCCCGTCATATCGAAGGTTCTCTCCCCGTTTAGTTGGTACATGATCCCTTCTATGCTCTCCCTCACAGCCGCCGAGGATCATTCCGTATGACTCTGGAGTCCTAGGCCTTGCAAAGTGATGGGGACGAGGTGAGTCGCGCCGGGGACGAGGAGAATCACGCCGAGGATGGTTACGACGAGGTAATTCATGCCGAGGTCGATGGTTATGACGAGGAGCCATACTGAGACGAGGAAGGGATAAACGCCTGGATAGACTGAGCATCGTACGTAAGTCTTTTGAGTCTACCTCCGGGTCCTTTGAATTTAAGTTGCTCCTTAAGTCCACCACCTCCTTCTCGTTCCCATGTTATTAGGCCGAGGACGAGGAGCATCTCGGAGGTTCTACTTAAGTGGTACAACAGGCTCACGGGGAGGAGGATCTCGGCCACGAGGAGGACTCCTCTGGCTATCTCGTCTCTCACCCTGAGTTTCCCTTCCACGAGTTGCCTCCTGACCTCGAAGGCCTGATGAACTCGGCCATTGAGTTGTCTGGATCCAATTGCAATAGAGCAGCCTGAGTCTCGTAAATCCTTTGAAACGTCTCCATCTGTTGGTGCAACAAGGTACGTCGATCGGCGGGCTGGGTGTTCTCAGCTCATCCAACGTTGGCATTCCTCGTCATCTTCTTGGTCGTCCTTTTCCCTCGGGGACGAGAATGACGAGGAGGAGGAAGGTTGGCACCTGCCCCCTCGGCAGCTGGGTGTCCCATAGAATGGAGACATGCCGAGGGGAGGTGGTCCTTCAAGCTGAGGTGGAGGTGGAAGTACCACGGTGTTAGGTGGTATCTCGTCCATGTGAGTCCGTTCTTCGTTAGTAACACTAGCAAACTGACCGTCTTCCATTGCAATTCAAAGATTGTGGTTCAACAAAAATTCTCAATTGCCCAGAATTGCAAAACGACCGAAATAACAAATTTCCGGCCAAAAATACAATATTCCGGCCAAACGTACAACAAGTTTTACTCGCCACAAACAAAATTCAACTGAGAATCGTAAATTTTCGGCCAAGATGATTCCTCCAGGCGAAAATACGCAGAATCCAATCGAATGTAAAACAAAGCAAAAAAGAAATAGGTTTTTCCGGCCAAAAATTAAGAATTATCCGGCGACAAAAAGGACTTCAGGCGAGCGGTTTTTCCAGGCCAAACAATGGGCGTTTGAATCGATTCCCGGTAATGGAACCAAACTGATGATGCCAAAAAGTCGAATCAGCCCAAATCCAAGCGCTAGATTGTACTCCGGCGATTGCTTAGCCTGAAAATAAGACAAAACACGTAAACTAAGTCGGGGCTTCACCGGCGAAGGCCCTCCGGCGTGAGAGTAAGTTCACGATTTGTAGAGAGAAAATAATTTGACAGAGTTTCGAGTCAAAGAATTAACCTACCAGAATATGGAAATAATGGCCTGTATTTATAGAGATGGATTGATAGAATCCATGTTGAACTTGGACTGTAAAGAGATAAGATATAATCCTAGGAGGATTATATCTGTTAGTGAGTCCTTGTATTACTTGAATTGGTATAGGAGGTTAAAATCCTGATTAGATTATAACTGCTTAGTTCTTGTTGGAATAGGATTGCAAGGACTGCTTTGCCGGAAAGCCGAGATGGAGGAATTCCTTTCCTCGTCATATGCTAGTATGCCGAGATGCAAATATTCCTCTCCTCGTCATACATGGCCATCTCGGTCCATGATGAGCTGGGAAGGAATAAGAAATAAGTGGTGCCCAATGTGTCAACATCAAGGCCGAGGAAGGCACCTCGTTCTCAAGGGAGACGATCTCGGCCTACGAGGGAGGTCTCCTCGGCTCTCTGAGTTGGGCTTCATTTATGCTTGCTTGTTGGGCCTTGATCGGCCTTGTTGATGCCGAGGTAGAATGACGAGAAGGCCTATGTTTTACCTTGTAACTTGATATTTGATGGATTATGTTTATAGCCCAATCTACTTGGGCCTGACCCTGACAAGCCCATATTTGTATCTCGATTTATATTGTTCACAAAAAAATTCAAATTTACTTTTAATCAAAAAAATAAAAAAATTGGTCGTTCATTTCCGGGATAAAGGGAGCACTTGAGTTCCTTAGATGATCAAAAGTCCTAACAATGATTTTATTGAAAATTACTTCTTTCTTCTTTCAAAAGTATTCTAAAAAGTTGTCCAACTTAAAGGTTCAAAATCTCAAAATTGAAATTTTTTTGGGGCATTTACCAAAAACTACTTTTAAAAGATTGATATTACAAAAAAAACTCATACAAGTTGGATATTACAAAAAAACTTTTTAAATATTACAAAAAACTCTTTAAATATTATAAAAAACTATTTAAATTTTATTTTTTTTGCATTTATCTGTCAAACAACTGATAAATGCATTTATCAGTTATAAACAACTAATAAATGAATTTATCAATGTAAAATGCATTTATCAGTTGTTTAACTAAAAAATCAAGTACAAAATACTCTTTAAAAATTGATAAATGAATTTATCAGTTATAAACAACTGATAAATGCATTTATCAGTTGTTTTAACTGAAAACGCAAAAAAAATAAAGAAAAAAAATAGTTTTTCACAATATCACATTTTACAATTTTTTTTTTTAAATAGCCTCATTTCCGAGATAAAGGGAGCGCTTGAGTTCCTTACTTGATCAAGTCCTAACAATGATTTTATTGAAAAATGCTTCTTTTGTTTTTCAAAAATTTTCCAAAAAGTTGTTCAGCTTAAAGGTTCAATATCGAAAGCTTTTATTACTTTTTTATTTATGGGCTTCACATGTAATATTCACAACAATTATTAACTAACAATTTCCTACCCCGCCTTCTCTCTTTTACCTAATTATCTACAATTACAACATATCACATTTTTTTAATTTTTGTACCCAACTCATTTTTAAACTTCTACGAGGTGGAGGGAGTATCAACATATTTTAACTCTGGCTAACTTTAGAACTCTGTTTGAGGTCATCGAACGAGTTTAAAATTTATTACTGTTACATCCTCTATAATGATATTTAATTTTAACTATTTAAATAATTTACTTTTATTACTAATTTTACTGAGGTTTAATTAATGTTCTACTTCAAAAACCGTCTTATTTGACTGATTTGTAACCCGCTTTTTCAGCTGGTGCGCAAGAGCGCACGTTGATAGTGATGGTTTTTACTTTCGGTCAGAGATTGAGGTAACCAGCCTTCTCCTTTTCAAATCGCAAGACCTTTTTTCTTGATTGGTTTTTAGTCTCTCTTTTTGTTTATGTATGGGCCAATGTTGAAAGTTTCATGATTTTAACATAACAAATTTGAAAATAAAACTATCATTTTTATATATATTAAAAAATAAATGGGAACATTTTCGACGGGATGGTGTAAGTAATTGATTTGAATCTTTTTATTTTGGGGCAATTACCAAATCATCACTCTGCCTAATAAAAACGACTACCAAGGCCGCATATTTTGCAAATTGACCATCTGGTCCTAACATTATACGTGGACATGCGTGTCCTTGGCAAATTATAGGAAATTATACTCGTGCCCTTCATTTAATGACGTGGCACGCATCGGCATACCTAAATCCAGTATTTCTGCGCTTTCCCTTTCCTTCTTTCCTCTTTTTTTTTCTCAAAACTTTAAAACGAAATATCTTAAAATCTAAAAGTCAAAAAAAATATTTGAAACCACTGTTGTGTTCGTATCGTCAATACGATTCAAACTATTAGCATCAATATATAATTTGGAGAAAATTTTATAAGTTCACAGTTGTTCTAAGTTCACAATTATTTTTGATAAGTTTACAGATATTTTTTTCGGTTGTTCAAAAAAATAACTAAAAAGAAGTTCACAGTTGTTTTAGCTAAATTCATGATTTATGCATGAAAATGACTACCATTTACTTAATTCACAATTGATTTTAGTCTTATACGGCCTCTATTTTTGAATTTTATGAGATTATTTGACATATTTGGTAAGTTCACATTTGTTTTTAGTTAGGTTCACATTTGTTTTTATTCTTTTATATAACCTCTATTTTTGCAATTTTAATGAGATTATTTGTCATATTTGTTAAGTTTACATTTGTTTTTATTCTTTTATGCCCTTTATTTTTGCTATATTATGAGATTATTTGACATACTTGTTAAGTTTACATTTGTTTATAGTCAAGTTAAAAGTTGTTTTTAGTCTTTTATTTATGACTACTAATTTACAATTTTATGAGATTGACATATTTGTTAAGTTCACAATTATTTTTAGTTAAGTTCACATTTGTCTTTAGTCTTTTATTATCTCTATTATGAATTTTATAGGATTATTTGACATATTTATTAATTTACAGTTGCTTTTAGTTAGGTTTATAGTTATTTTTAGTATTTTATTGCCTCTATTTTTGCAATTTTATGAGATCATTTGACATATTTGTTAAGTTCACAATTGCTATTAGTTAAGTTCACAGTTGTTTTTAGTATTTTATGGCCTCAATTTTTGCTATTTTATGAGATTATTTGACATAATTGTTAAGTTCACAATTGATTTTAGTTAAGTTCACAGTTGTTTTTAGTCTTTATTGCCTCTATTTTTGCTATTTTATAAGATTATTTGACATATTTGTTAAGTTTACAGTTGTTTTTGTTAAGTTTGCAGTTGTATTTAGTCTTTTATAACCTCTATTTTTGCTATTTTATAAAATTATTTGACATATTTGTTAAATTTACAGTTGTTTTTGTTAAGTTCGCATTTGTGTTTAGTCTTTTATAACCTCTATATTTTATTAAGTTATTTGACACACACACACACACACATATATAGAGATATATATTTCATTTTGAGTGTCTTTGATTTTTAGTGAAACGCCTAAAATAAAAAATTTGCAATTTAATATAAGACATGTGTACTTATTTTTGGAATGAACAACCTATTTTATGTTTACATTCGAAAGACTTTTTTTTCTAATCAATCAAAATTGAAAATCATATGATAATCTCCTGAATCCTACCCATTATTACAAGATTACAACAAATTTAAGTTTCTAAGGTGATTACATTTATTTTTCTCTGGTTTACAAATAGAGCCAACATATATAGTCAAGAGAAAAGAAAGAGGAGAGAGAAACTCTTTCTATTTCCCATTTTCACACACAAAACCCCAATCACACATACGCACTAACTACAACCTTTTGGATAATTGATCCTTCATTATCATCCGTCGGTATTTTGAATATTTCTTTTGTCATTTTTGCAATGTACAGTTGCAGTGTCTTAAATTGACTCAAGTGTTCATGTTAGTTGTGAAAAGCCCAGGATAAGATTGACTGAAAAAGACATAATTTGTAGGTAGAGCAAATTGGCTGGATCTTACGTTGCTCGTGGATTGGATCGCCAAATCTATGACGGTGAGGGGCTTAAAACGCCGGTCAACATGGTCGAGGAAATAAGGATGCCAGAAAAGAAAGGTATGTGGTCGGCAATGACGAATGTGGATGACCTGGGGGTGGGGGAGTTTTGTGTGTAACAAAGGGATTGGTGTCAGAAGTCCAATAGGGGTTATCGAAGGTGATGGACTGGAAGGGGTCGCCGGAGTTGAGGAAGAGGAGGGGACACCGAATTTGGGGGAAGGGTCGTCGTAGGTAGGGAGGGAAGGGTCGCCGCTGGGGAGAGGAAGGTTGGCCGGATCTAGTGTAGAGAGAAAGTGAAAGAAGAGAGATAGAGAGAGAGATAGGGTGAAGATTATTTTGTTTTTGGGTAAGGGGTAGTTTGGGTAGCGAAGGAATATGTGAAATTTTGATTAGGGGTGGCAAGTTGTACTCGACCGTACCAACCAACTCGTATACCAACCAATACCAATTATAATTGGTACAAAAAGTCGGTATACCGAACTCTTGGTACGGTAATACCGTACCAATTGTGTCTAATTGGTTGGTACATGGTACGCAAAAATGACTTCGACTGGTATACCGGTTGTACCGACTTTATTTATTAAAAATAATTATATATATCTATCTCTTAACTTGTCTGGTATATGCTCCTGAAAAGTCTATGGCTCACTAAACGTTTAGCTATACATCCTTTATACAAAGCCTAATTACTGTATGCTTAGGTTATTTATTTGAAAAAATATGTTCCCTCGTTTGCATGGTTTGCCTATCTCTTATTATTTACAATCTTATATTCTTATCTCATAATCCATGTGGTGCTAATCATGTGTTATTTCCTTTTGCAGGTCATATCCTTTTCTCATTGTTATAGCAATACATTGGATCTGTATCAATTTTAGTTCACTTTATTTCTCTGTGCATAAGTGATTGCATGATGGAATTTGGTTGTGTATGTGCATGGCGGATGAGCAAGTCTGTCATTTGATATTACATCCTGATACAGTCAAAGAGACAAACTTGATATCCCCATCTTACCTTGTCAATATCAGCTCAACAACTTAAAACGTTTTAAACACGAAGGTGCTATGATACTTGTTGGTTCCCGTAGATTGAACCCCTGCATTATTTTGTTTTTTAAAAAAAACCAGAAGTGTTTAGACACTTAAGTGCTGTATGTGCATGCAAGAATTGCAGCATCTAGTTTTTCCGTTGGCCCATACCATAGATTACCTGATTGATGGATGTAGTTGATCATATGCTCATGTAAGGTTCATCGCCAGAAAGCTTAATTAAACCTATTCTGAAAATTCAATATTTCTTTGGTTAACTTAACAATATGTACATATTTGTACCTCATTTTGGAACTTATTTACTGCTCAAATGGTTACTTGTTCTTAGATTCTTTGTTTTAATTTCAAAAATTGATCAAGTTAGTACCTGAAGTTTTAAAGATTGTTTGATAAGGAGAAAGTTGTTGTTGGTTGTTTACTAAACTTATCTCACATTGACTATCTATCAAACTAAAGGGGCATACTCTACTATAAATTACTTATCCCACATCAACTATCTATCAAACTAACGGGGACACACTCTACTATAAATTGAACCTTGACCTTGAACAAGCATGAGCCACACGATGAGCAATGAAAGGTGAGCCATTAAAGCTTGCCTTTTAGCATGCCTAATTTGGTATATTCGAATACCAACCAAGTATCAACCGTACCATTAAACTTGGTATATCGACTTTTGTGGTTGGTATTAATACATATTTTTGAATACCAATTCATACTTGGTTGGTACATGGTATACGTAAATTAAAGTTGGTATACCAACCGAACCACCCCTAATTTTGATTATGATAACAAATTAGTTGGTTAAATTCTAAAATCTTTATCTTGATTGATTTTTTCATATGAGGTGAATGATCTATCAATAATTTTCCCTTTTATTTTTTCAAGTTTAAACATGCATTTATATTTAGTTTTTATCTAAAATGTTTCCCTAAACATGTAACACAGAGAAAACGTTAAAAATTTCATTGTAATTGTTGTCACATTTCTGCTTTTGAAATCTACTTTCTTGAATTTTACATTTTAATGTAAGGAAAGGTAAAGAAAAAGGGCTTTCCTTCTAAATTTTCTTTAATTTTATTTTCCAATGGAATTGTTTTATACCATGATTTTTATTTCTAAATGGGACAATTTAAAAATGAAGGTAACAAATATATCCATTTTTTAAACTGAAATGCAAAGTGGAAATTGATAAACACATGGAAATTTAACAGGAAGTTCATTTTGAAACAAATTATTCTACTCAAGTTTCTCATTAAATCAAAATATGGTAAAAATTCTATAAATTAATAATGTCGAAACCGATAAAATTTATTAATTTATTGATAAATTAATAATTACTGATTTAATAAGTTTTTAGCGTATTCGACGAATTTCAAATTTTATTTATGATTGTTTAGTTTTTGTATATGTTGGTAGCAACCCTATACAATCTTTTTGATGAAATATTTTATTTATGATTGTTTAGTCGAGAGCTTGAGGCTGACAGAGTAGCTTTGAGGATGATGGTTGCGGCCCGCTATGACCTTAAATATGCATTTGAATCCCTTTGCGCCCCCGAACAACCAGGTGGAATGGCGTCACCTCACCCATCCATCGAAAAAAGAAGGCAGAATCTGAGAAACCATTTGAAAGAAGCTATTCGTATTCGCGTAAAGCATGAGAGTTTGGGATGCCAGAGGGCATTGAACGAAGTAGCCATCATACTCACCCCAAATATTGTCAAGAGCCAATGATTGCTTTTATTGCGCCAATATTCAATGTAATCAAGAGGGGTCCTAAGTTTTGGTGTTTAGAATCAAGACTATAAAAGCCGAACTTAGGACCCCTCTGACCCCTCTTGATTACATTGGATATTGGCGCAACAAAAGCAATCATTGGCCTCTTGACAATATTTGGGGTGGGTATGATGGCTACTTCGTTCAATGCCCTGGCATCCCAAACTCTCGTGCTTTACGCGAATACAAATAGCTTCTTTCAAATGGTTCCTCAAATTCTGCCTTCTTTTTTCGGTGGATGGGTGAGCTAACGACATTCCATCTAGTTGTCCGGGGGCACAAAGGGATTCAAATGCATATTTAAGGTCACAGCAGGCCGCAACCATCATCCTCAAAGCTACTCTGTCATCCTCAAGCTCTCAACTAAACAATCATAAATAAAATATTTCATCAAATAGATCGTATAGGGTTGCTACCAACATACACAAAAACCAAACAGTTTCAATTTCAATTTCAAAACCTAGTTTAATTTCAAATTTTATCAAAAAGATTGTATAGGGCTTAATCCCAAATTGGCCATCTCCATCTCCAATTGGGTGATGAAGAAAAAAGAAACATACACAAAAACCAAACAGTTTCAATTTCAAAACCTAGTTTAATTTAGAATCGAAAAAACAAATCAAATTACTCAGTCAAATCATAATCCAAATTGTCAAATACATGAAAACATTTCAATAAAAGTTGATCCAATAACATTTGTTTTTTAAAATAAAATGTGAGAAAAAGAGTAAATAATGAGGCTCAGATCTGTAGAAGAAATAGATCAGGTCAGAGTCCAACACCGCCATGGCTGCTACCAACAGGTTGCCCCGCCAAGATACGGGTCGAATCAACTCATAACCCGATTCGCTCACCAGATAATTATCATCAACGCCTCCTCATTCATTCATTCATTCCAACCAACACACAGACAAACACACACACAGAGTTGGGTTTAAACTTCAGGTAACGAAATTGCAATTAAACCAATATCTATAGTATAAATGGTATATATATATATATATATATGTATAATATAATTTAGGGTTGTTGATTAATTGGGAGGAAATGAAATCACGGACTTGACAGAGAGGGGCAACCACCCTCAGAAACATCCCTTCTCTCTGCAGCCTCATTCTTTTGAGCTTCTTGGAGTTAGAACCCTAAACTGGAATGGATTTATAGTGGCAAGACCTTCAAATATTGCCCTTAGTTGGGTACATAATTACCACTTTGCTATCTCTGTATGGGATTAATACCAAACATTGGGCTTGAATGTGGTGATGCTAATGGGGGTTGGCCCAATTTTTATTCCATAGGATGCTTTGGAACGTCTGCTTTTTTGGGCTGCTCCGTTCAATAATACTTGCTCCCTATCAATATAATATCAAATTCAAGCATATTATTAAGGCCCACTTCCTAGAACCCTTCGTGTGAGATTTAAATTTAATTAAAAAAAAAATATTTTGAAAATCTCAAAGACACCACTTCTTGGCACAATGACGTTAATGCCCTTCTTGCACATGCACCATTCAACGTTACGGCCTCTGAACCACAAGTCCAAAATTTAAAATTATACTTTAGTCACTGAAAGTTTGAGAATTATATATTGGTCACTAGATATTCACATATTTTGGATTAATCATTAGATTCAGAATAGTTTCAGTTTGGTTACTCCAGTCTCAAAAAATATAGATTAAATTTTGACTTATAAAACAAATTTTTTAGATTATCACAACAGTCTTTAGCTTTTTCAAAAACACTTCCATTTTTTTTATATTTTTCACATTATAAGATTACTTTGGCTCTTATAATTGACTTATAAAACAAAATTTTCAATCAAAAAAATTAAAACTTTCAATAATAACAATAAATTGTTCTCATAATTTACATATTTATAACTCTTATAAGTTAATTGTAAAACTACTTTGTTCATAATTAAATTATTTTAATTTTTTGTCATTTTGAAATCTAATACCATATGACAGTAGAGCATTACTTTTTCCTTTTATCTCCATTTTCTTGGCTACATAATTACATATCATATTAGACTATGTACAATGACGGTATGAAATGGGGATGAAATCCCATTTCATACAGCCATTCCACTACAATGGAGGGTTGAACCTTTTCATACAGCCATTCCACTACAATGGAGGGTTGAACCTTGGTTGAATGAAATGGGTAAATTAAAACTTTCATCCCGGTTGAAATCTTTTCTTTTTTTTTTTATTTTAAATTGGACACGTGTCGGCTTGGTATTGGAGAAGGCCTTGGCGCGTGCGACTCACGCTCCGGATAGGCGCGTGAGTCGCAGGGTTTGTTTTTTTTTTTTTTTGATTTTCCTGATTGTGCCAAGTGTCAGCGTGTAATTGGTCAGTTGGATTTTCGAATTTTTTTTTATCCCAAATCTTTGAGCTTAATTATCACCTAATAAATTAATTTTTTTTAATTTTTTTTTTCACCAAAATTCATAATTTTTTTCCTACAAATTGATATAAGTTTCATTTGATTTGGATACAAAAAAAAAACACTTAGCTTTCAATTTGGGCTGAATTATTACCTAGTAAATTAATTTTTTTTTTAATTTTTTTTCACCAAAAATCATCATTTTTTTTCCCTACAAATTGATATAAGTTTCATTTGATTTGGACACAAAAAAAAAAAATACTTAGTTTTCAATTTGGGCTGAATTATTACCTAGTAAATTAATTTTTTTTTAATTTTTTTGCACCAAAATTCTTAATTTTTTTTCTCTACAAATTGATATAAGTTTCATTTGATTTGGACACAAAAAAAAAAAATACTTAATTTTCAATTTGGGCTGAATTATTACCTAGTAAATTAATTTTTTTAAAAATTTTTTTTTCACCAAAATTCATCATTTTTTTTCTACAAATTGATATAAGTTTCATTTGATTTGGACACAAAAAAAAAAAATCACTTTTCAAAAACAGAGAATATAAATAAAATAAAAGTGGTGGGGTATAGAATGATGAGTTGGAAGGAGTTGAAATTTAATTTAAGTTAGTTATTGTAGGGGGTTAAATGAAATGGGTAGATGAAATATTAGGTGAATGAGAAAAAGTGTAAAAAGTGTTGAATGAAATGGGGGAAGGGGATGAAACCACTGTGTGTAGTCTTAGACCATGAGCAATGGGGGATGAATGGGCGGATGAATTGGGGTTTCAACTAGTTGAAACATTGCAATGGGAGGATGAAATTGGGTTGAATGAAATGGATGAATGAAATATTTCATCCGGATGAAATGGTCCACTTTTCCTTTTTCCTTTTTTTTTTTTTTTTTTTATGGTTGTGCCAAGTGTCACCTTGGTATTGGTCCGTTGGATTTTCGAATTTAATTTTTTATCTCAAATCTTTGAGCTGAATTATCACCTAGTAAATTAATTTTTTTTAATTTTTTTCACCAAAAATCATCATTTCTTTTCCCCTATAAATTGATACAAGTTTCATTTGATTTGGATACAAAAAAAAACACTCATTTCTCAATCATCCTTCTTCATTTTAGCTTTTATTTAAAAAAAAATCATCATTTTTTCCTATAAATTGATGCAATATTTTTTTAATTAAGTGTGAAATATTTTTTTAATTATAAATAATAATAATAATTATTATTATTATTTTACTAATCATAAAAATAGAGAATATAAATAAAATAAAAGTGGTGGGATATAGAAAGATGAGTTGGAGGGAGTTGGAATTTAATTTAATTTAGCCATTGTAGGGGGTTAAATGAAATGGATAGATGAAATATTAGGTGAATGAGAAAAATTATAAAAAGTGTTAGATAAAATGGGGAAAGGAGATGAAACCATTGTGAATAGTCTTAATAGCCACAAAAAATAAATGTGAACATATGCTCTTTTCCAGTTGATGCTGTCATGGGATTCATATATTCTATGCTTGCAAACACAACTATGGATTTATTTATAAGTTAATTGTAAGATTACTTTGTCTCTTATAATTGACTTACAAGTCAAATTTTTCAATCAAAAAAATCAAAAATTTTAATAATAACAACGAATTGCTCTCATAATTTACACATTTTCAACTCTTATAAGTTAATTATAAGACTTTTTAATAAGTCTTATAAGTTATTTATAAGACTTTTTTAAAAAGTAAAAAGTCTTATAAGTAACTTATAAGACTTTTTAATAAGTCTTTTTAACTTAAAAGACTTTTTAATAAGTCTTATAAGTAACTTATAATACTTTTTAAAGTCTTATAAGAGTCTTATAAGACTTTTTAATAAGTCTTATAAGTTATTTATAAGACTTTTTTAAAAAGTAAAAAAGTCTTATAAGTAACTTAATAAGTCTTATAAGACTCTTATAAGACTTATTAAAAAGTAACTTGTAAGACTTTTTAATAAGCCTTATAAGTGACTTATAAGACTTTTTTAAATCTTATAAGTTATTTATAATACTTTTTTAAAAAGTAAAAAGTATTATATAAGTCTTATTAGTAACTTAATAAGTCTTATAACTAACTTATAAGACTTTTTAATAAGTCTTATAAGTTATTTATAAGACTTTTTTAAAAAATAAAAAAATCTTATAAGTCTTAAGTAACTTAATAGACTTTAAAAAGTCTTTTAAGTTACTTATAAGACTTATTAAAAAGTCTTTTAAGTAACTTATAAGATTTTTTTACTTTTTAAAAATTAAGTAACTTATAAGACTTTTTTACTTTTTAAAAATGACTGTGTAAGTACTTTTCGATAATGATTACATTACTAGTATAACATGTTAAAAATGAATCCAATTCCAAATATTAAGGAGACAGCCACAATCCACTAAAACAACTAACAAACACCAATAAAGGGAAGCAATAGAAATACAAAAGTCAAAGGGTCTGCTTGTACCATGGATTTATCCTAGAAGGGAAAGCCCTGCATCTGACTAAGGGCATGGGGTGCAGACGAAATATCCTCGAAAACAACCCAAGCCTGACCTTTGTGTTTAAGGATTTTGAATGCTAACATTTTCGGTCAAACCTACACCGGAGAAACGGATCAACTCCGAAGAAGACGACTCTATGCCGGAGAAGACAACCCTACGCCGGTGGGAAGATCCGCGCCAGATCTGTGGAGAAGAAGAGGGAGCGGATGTTGTCGGCGTCAAGGTAGGCTGAGAAATTGGGAAGAAATTTTGGGTCAGATCTAGCAAGCGTAGGGCAGATTTGAGTCTGATTTCGAGGGGGGAGTTCCAAGTCTACCGAGTTTGTAGTTGAAGATGTTGGCGATCGAAGAAGAAAGAAGGTTGGTCATCGGAAAAGGTTGGTTTCCGTCACTATCGCAGGAGATGGTTTAGAGAGGGAAAGATATAACTTTGAGTGTGTGTGATTTTTAGAGAGAGAGAGGAAAAAAAGATCAAAAATGAGGAGAAAGGAGGGAGGTCGGGGTTTTATTTGGGAGGGGGAGTCGAGGAGGGTGTCTCGGTAATTTTAATTTGGATTGAACTCTTCATTTGGAATTTACAAAGGACCTCTCTTTAAAATGGAATAAAATCTGAACACAAGGGCCCTCGGGGAATTTTTCCTATTATTAATGAAATGATTTCACCATATTATATATTAAAAAAGTATAAATGAGATTAGAATTTGTTATGGGAAAAATTTCCCAAGTGCCCTCCCGTTCAGATGTTACTCCTTTTTAAGTAAAGGTGTTTTGTAAATCGCAAATAAAGTGTTCTGCAAAAATTATATTTTTTCATACACCCCTATACTCACCCTCTCTTCCCTCCCCTCACGTCATTTTCTCCCCCTATCCCCATTTTGATATCTTCCATCTCTTTCTCTAAAAGAACACACACACACATGCACCCATTCCCCCATCTCTCTAAAAACTCTAGATCCCACTCCCTTCCCATTTGAATCTCTTCAAAATCTCTCTCCAAATCACACATACTCTCGCACACTTTCTATCTCAAGTCTCAACCTCTTGATCCTCTTCGACATCATCTTCGCCAGCGAACCCTTTCATCTTCTCTGGCGGCTCTCGACTTCTTCGGCAATGACTCCACCGTCGTCCATCTCCAGTCTAATGCACTCTTCACCGAAGAACACACCGTATCTACTAGAAAATTGGCAAAATCTGAGCAAGATTCCGCGTCTTTATCACAGTTGCCTTCCTCGCCAGCCTTCTCCCCTTCATTCCCTCCCTTATTCCGCCCAAATCTATGGCCATAACCTTCAGATCTGGACAGGTCTATAACTGACATCATCTACTTCGATGCTCTTGACCACCTGTGAATTACCCCACGATTGTGCATGCCATACCGCATGGGTAGTTTGCAAATCATTTCGAGGGCCGAGTCACCTCATCATTGGAAAATACCAATTTAATGAAAAAACGGAGTCGCCACGCCATTTTGATAGTCCTCAAAACTTTGAAAAAAAGGAAAAAGATACTAGGTCCGGAGGTTAATTTACCCCTTGGGAAGAACGTTTGGCGTTCATCCAAGGAGCCTTGCAAATGAAAATCTTCCAAAGGTCCAAAATTTGTGCAAGTGTGTGTGTGTGATTTTTGGTGAAATAAAGGGATGTGCCAAGCCTCTATCCAAGGCTAGGAGCCATTTTTAGAAGGTTCTAGGTCTAGGATGACTTGAACTTTGATATTTTTGGGATTTTGATCCTCTACCCATTTTTGAGCTTGTGATTATCATTATGGGACCTATCTACCCTCCCATTAGATTAATTAACCAATCTAGGCATGGGAGCCTTGGTATATTTTAATCTAATTTTTCTTGGGGATTTTAGTCAAATGTGATCAAAGTGTCATATTTAAGTCCAAGAATGAGGTATTAGAAGAAGAATGAATCTTTGGTCATCAATCCTACATCTTGAGATATTAGCGATTCATAGGAACATTTTGGTATTTTATCTCAAGTGATCATAGGAGATCTTGGGACCAAGAATCATTGATCTCTACAAAGGAACAAGATTTATGGCATTTTATGGTTAGATTGGTGTAAAGATTGAGTCTTTACACCAATCTTTGCTCCAAGAATGCTCACGAGCCACGGGTCTATGGAAATAAGACATAGAGGTTGGATCTTTATGGTTCATCCTATGCCTTTGAAGCCTTGTATAGTCTTTAGGCAATCATAGGAGAAAGATTCCAACTTTGGGACATGGGGAGGAATAAAAAATTGTAACATCAATGTGGTGGAATCAATGTAAAGATTGAGTCTTTACATTGATTTCCCCATTTGAGATGCTAAAAGGGACAAAGAGGGGGTCATGAATCTAAGAGTGAAATATATAAAGATTGGATCTTTGTGACTTTCCCTATGCCCTTAATACCTCAATAGGTGGACAATCATAGCAAAACTACATCTAGGGAAGGGGAGGACATTTAACACATAAAGATTGCATTTTTAAACATAAATATAAAAGGGGGTCACATCCTCTTTTGGTAGATCATCCCAAGAACAAGTCACTTGTGGGATATTGTTCATCCTAGGGAGAGGATCTCCATGAGTCATTTGTGTTTAGGGAAAGGAAGTATGAATCTACATGATTAAAGATTGGAACTTTAGAGCATAAGGGAAGGTAATCAACAATTAGAAGGAGAATGTGAGAATATAAGAATGGATTAGAGATAGAAAGAAGGAGAGATTACCAATATTGGTGCTTCTCTATCTTCTTAGGAGTTTTCTTTTGGGCTAGATTTATTAGGAATAGATTAGGTTGGGATTAATTTAGGAGAGAGACAATTTTGCTATGTCTTAGGAGAGAGTATTTTGAGTAGTTATTTTTGCAGAGTAACTTTGCTATCAAAAATGTGTCTATCAAATGAGATAGAGAAGGTCTCTATTTATAGGTTTCGACCAGACTACGGATAAGGTCGCGCGGCCGGATCCTGTGCTAAAAGAGGCCGTGCGGCCCAATCTTCTGTCGACTCATCCTGTTTCTAGAACAAGTCAAGGTGGCAGATTTGAAAGCTTTCTTTCAGCGAGGTCCTATCCAGTTTTGTAATTTTTGGTAGGTCCTTCCTTGCTCAAAAGGTAAAGAAAAGTTCCCGAATTGCCCCTAAACTTCATGAAAGTTTGGAAAATTGCTAGGAAACTTAGATTGGTGGCTGTGAGCCATATTTGGGTACTTACAGAAGCCCCTCGACAACGGTACTTGCAAAGTAAGTGGGGTTGTTGATAAAAGTGAGAATCCAATCTGGTGAACTGCCGAGATGGATTGGGATTGGGTGACCAAAGTGGTCGAATGGCTGAACCTTTGTAAAGGCTACCTACGTATCCTGAAGAGGAATCAAGCTGAATCGTAGTTCTAGATCCGTTGGGGAAAGGATGTCGTGTGTGACGGATTGGCTGAACCTAAAATAGGCTACCTACGTATCCCGGGGGAATCAGGCCACGATCATAGTGCAGAACTGCTGGGGAATGGTAAAAGAAGGGGGTGACCGATGTGGTCGGATGGCTGAACCTTTGAAAGGCTACCTACGTATCCTCGGGAGGAATCAAGCCACGATCGTAGTTCAAGATAACCGCTAGACATTTAAGCAACAGGCCTAGGATTCTCGGAGCTCTGACGGTTGATGGAGGAGTCACCTAATTGGTTTGATAATTTGGAGGGATCACCTGATTGGTTTGATAATTTGGAGGGGTCACCTGATTGGTTTGACAATTTGGAGGGGTCACCTGACGAATTTGGAGGGATCACCTGACGTTATTCCATTCTAACAGAGATAACATAAATTTTTTGAGAGAAAACGTTATTCCATTTGGAGATAACGGAGATTTTTTCATAAGAAACGTTATCCCATTTGGAGATAACAGAGACTTTTCATAAGAAACGTTATCCCATTTAGCGATAACTGAGATTTTTCATAAGAAACGTTATCCCATTCAGATAACCGAGATTTTTCATAAGAAACGTTATCACATTTGGAGATAATGGATATTTTTGGGAGAAAATGTTATTCCATTCGGATATAACGGAGATTTTTGGGAGAAAACGTTATCCCATTTGGAGATAACGGGAAATTTGGGAAAAAACGTTATTCCATTTGGAGATAACGGGAACTCTTGGGAGAAAACGTTATTCCATTTGGAGATAACGGAGATTTTTCATAAGAAACGTTATCCCATTTGGAGATAACGGGAAATTTGGGAGAAAACGTTATTCCATTTGGAGATAACGGGAACTCTTGGGAGAAAACGTTATTCCATTTGGAGATAACAGAGATTTTTGGGAGAAAACTTTATCCCATTTGGAGATAACGAGAAATTTGAGAGAAAACGTTAATCTATTTGGAGATAACGGGAACTCTTGGGAGAAAACGTTATTCCATTTGAAGATAACGGAGATTTTTGGGAGAAAATGTTATCCCATTTGGAAATAACGGGGATTTTTGGGAGAAAACGTTATTCCATTCGGAGATAACGGGGATTTTTGGGAGAAAGCGTTATTCCATTCGGAGATAACGGAGATAATGAGGAGGGTGTGATGAAGGACCCTGAGTTTTATGAGTTGAGCAGCGATGAGGAGTCTGATGCTTAGGGTCCTTTTTTCCTGCACTTAGGTTAGAGAGAGAGAGAGAGGAACGAAAACAATTTATTTTTATGCAAGTAGGACAAATAATTTGTAATCATTTATTTTTTATTTTGGGGGCCCGAGAGTGGGCAAAGACATGTAATGATAATGATTATTTTGTTTTGAGCCCGGGAGTGGGCAAGATAGTTAGGTAGTTCCCCGTTCCTTCGTGACGAGTGCCCGAAGAGGCAAGACTTGGTTTATTATTACTTTTTTATTGTTATTGATATTATGGCACATTACTTGAGTCTCAGGGCAATTTTTGTGTGGAAATGTGGCGGAAATTGGGCCAAGATGCATATGATTGCATTTGGGACATATGAAATGTGTCTGGGAATGATTTTTATGCAGGTTTTGAGAAAGTGGGATGAGAATTCCACTTGGGCAGCATCTTTGGAAAGATCAAGTCTTTATGGCATTTGAAGGATCTCCCGCCAGATTGGGACCTTTTGAGAGCAGCCGCAAGGTTTTGGGACATTCGGAGACATGTCTATTCTTTTTCTTACAATGAGATTGTTCCCACACCTTTGAGGACTTCAGATTTCTCCAGAGGAAGCTGAAGGCATGATGATAACACCTGATAGGATTGACATTTCTGATATTCCGGGCAGATTCATGTCTCCGAGTACTGCAGGGACTACGGTATCTATGGACGCCTTTATTCTTTGCGTGTTCTCTTTCCTGTTTACTGCTGAGTCTTTTGGAGTGTGCCATAGTGGCCTTTTGGACATGGTCCGAGATTGCAGAGCCGGGAGAGATATCGTCCCTCTGATTTTGGGAGAGACACTGCATGGCATTGATAGGATGGCCTGAGAGGACCTTTTCATGCGGTCTGGGAGTCCAGCTGTGCTGACTTTGTGGTTACAGGAGCGGCTTGGGGCTTTACCTAGGGCTTTGCCTACTCATTATCACTGGTTGATTTCCCAAAGAGGTGCACCGAGACAGCAGGATCAGGACTGCTGGGAGCTGATGATGGCTCGGCTGTCTACTTCAGATATTTGTTGGTGGGTGCCTCACTGGAGGTTACAGACCCGGAGGACGTTTCAGGAGTCCTACATAGTGAGGGTCCCAGGGCTATCCTGGTCGTCTTTCTACATTCCACGCTTAGTATCGAGACAGTTTAGGGCCTTACAGGAGCCATTGGATGACTGGGAGAGTATTCGTACCATGGAGGTAGCATCCTTGGATATGAGAGATCCCGGTAGTTTCTCATTTTTCTCGAGGGCATGGACATATGCTGCTTTTCCACCCATAATCATTCTCAAGTACAGGAAGAGTACTATTTTGACCACAGTTTACCTAGATTGGTATGAGAGAGAGATGGGGGCGACTCAGATTGTTTTGGGAGAGAGGCGACAGGCCTTATTGGGTGCTGATAGTGACTCTAGCAGGACTCTGAGGGAGGCCGAGGCAAAGTCCAGTCGACATAACCAGTCAGGGGATTTCATCAAGGATATGGAAGTTAGATACGAGAGACCGTCGGGGATTCCTCCTCCCACCGAGGCTCAGCGGGAGGAGATAAAGACTCGTGCCAGGGTAAAGAGGGAACTTATTGACACAGGTTTAGTCGAGGCTCCAGTGAGGGGACCCGAGATAGGGAGGAGGGAGACAGACATCATTGAGAAGAAGAGGAAGAACACTCGAAGAGGTCGAGGTCGTGGGAAGAAGAATAGGGATGATGCCACTACTGATGATTGATAGATTTGAGAGACTTTTCTGAACATCTACTTATTACTTTTTGCAGACACATTAGTAATTTAGGTGTTTTATTGTATATATTTTCCTCATAGCAGGTTAGGAGAGTCAAGAGTAGACCGTGCTTGAACTCATCAAGAAGATTTTAATTTGTAAAAAACATGTTCGTAGTTTGACTCTAGTGAACTTGTTTGTTTTGTTGTTGTTGTTGGTTTTTTTTTTTTAGTACAACCCTGTTTTCTGCCTAGACCGCCCTTTTCAAGGTTTTCAGCCTAGCTGGGTATTACTCTTTTTGCACTCTCTTTTCTTTTTTTTTTAAATATAATAACGACGAAGCTTGTCACCGTTGACAAGGTGAACGAAAGGATTGCCATCCAGGCCTGTAAGTTTCATTGCTCCTCCTGATAGTATCTTTTGTACCATATATGGGCCAATCCATACAGGTTCCCATTTTCCCAGGGGGTTGTCTCTGGTAGGGGGCTTCTCTTTCAGTACTAAATCTCCTTCTTTGATGTCTCTGGCCTTGACTTTCTTGTCAAAAGACCTAGCCATTCGCCTCTGGTAGGCCCGAGTATTTTCCATTGCTTTTAATCTCCTTTCATCAAGCAGGGCGAGCTCATCATGCCGGCTTCTTAACCATTCTACTTCATTGATACCGTTTTCCAAGAGAACTCTTAATGATGGAATTTCCAACTCTACAGGCAGCACTGCTTCCATTCCATAAGTTAAAGCAAAAGGGGTTTCTCCCGTGGCTGTTCTGACAGAAGTTCTGTAGCCCCAGAGTGCTAGATGTAGTTTTTTGGGCCAGTCACGACCGTGAGTGGCCATTTTTCGGATGATTCTCTCAAGTGTCTTGTTTGCAGCTTCTACTGCTCCATTGATCTGAGGCCTGTACGGGGATGATCTGTGGCGAGTGACCTTGAATTCTGATAGCAATCTATCACAATCTCCTTCAAAATGTGTCCCGTTATCTAAGACGATCTCGTTTGGTACCCCATATCTGCACATGATGTTCTCTTTGATAAACTGAGCGACCTTCTTGGACGTGAGGACTTTATAGGACTTTGCTTCGACCCATTTCGTGAAATAATCCACTTCCACTAACACAAATTCATGCCCACTGCTTTCAGCTGGGGCTATCTTCCCGATTACATCAATACCCCAAGTTGCGAACGGCCAAGGCATCGTCGTGCAGTACAAGTCATGAGGTGGAAGATGATTAAGGTTGGCAAACCGCTGGCACTTGTCACACTCTCGGACATGCTGAATACAATCTATTTCCATGGAGATCCAGTAGTAGCCAATTATGAGGATAACTTGCATTAATGCTCTGGCATTCATGTGAGGACCGAAGGGACCATATTGGGCTTTGCTCATTAGCTCTTTTGCTCTTTCTTTAGTGACACACCGCAGGAGTGGTCCTTGGTACCATTTTTTATACAGATCGTCTCCCAGAATGACATAGTGAGAGGCCAGTCACTTCAAAGCCTGCAAACTTTTGGCTTTGATGCCCTCCTTCAGATTACCTTCTTCGTCCTTGAATGCTACTTCCCCATTTTTGAGAAACTGATAAACCTGATTGTACCAAGGTTCATTGGCGAGCTCGGGCCCTATTTCTATTTCACAACAAAAGACTGATGTTTCCCTTCTACCCACTCTGAATGGTTTTACTGCCTTTCCTTCGGGGATTTCAACCAGTGAGGCTAGAGTAGCCAAGGCATCTGCAAATCTATTCACGTCTCTCGGCAGATAATGGAAGGTCACTTCTTTGAACTACTCTGTCAATTCTTCCATATAGGCATGGTACTTCTGTAGGTGAGGATCCACAGTCTTTCATTTGTTTGAGACCTGGTTAATGATTAGGACTGAGTCCCCGTAGACCTCGAGTTCCTTAACATTTCTTTCTAGGGCGGCCTTTAAACCGGCTATACAAGCTTCATACTCTGTTGCATTGTTTGTGACAGAGAAGTTCAGCTTGATGGCTATCGGCGTCTGGTCATATTTTTGGGTCCACCAACAACATCCCTATACCATTTCCCCTTTTGTTAGCAGCTCCGTCAAAGAAAAGTTGCCATCGGTTCTTGGGTTCAAAAGCGAAAATTCCTTCGTCTGAAAACTGGGGTTCAGGGCCTCGGTCCTCATTACTATGGAAATTTGCCAAATTATCTGAGAGTGCTTGACCCTTGATTGCCTTTCTTGTTACATAATTGATGTCAAACTCTACAAGGAAGAATGACCATTTTGCCAAGCGCATCGAGAGGGATGGTTTGTCGAAGAGATATTTGATGGGGTCCATTTTTGAGACCAAATTCACCGAATGAGCCTGCATGTAGTGTTTCAGTTTCCCAACTACCCAGACCAGTCCTGCGCATGTCTTTTCACACGTCGAGTAATTGAGCTCACTCCCTTGTAGATTTCGGCTCACAAAGTAAATGGCATTCTCTACCTGAGAATCTTTCTTTTCTTGGGCCAGCATAGCCCCAACTGCCGTGTCGGTGATCGTAAGATAGAGCAGGAGGGGTTTCTGCCCATACGGGGGGCATAGTATCGGGGGAATTCACTAGGTATGCCTTAATCTTGTCAAATGCATCCTGGCATTCTTCATTCCATTCTGTATCTGCATTCTTCTTTATAAGCTTGAAGATGGGCTCACACATGGTTATTAGCTGATTAACAAAATGGCTGATATACTGCAGTCTGCCCATAAAGCTCTTGACTTATGTCTGGGATCGAGGTGGCCTCATGTCCATAATGACTTGATTTTTCGGGGGTCGGCTTCAATTCCTCATTCTGTGACCATATACATAAGTACCTTTCCTCTCGTCACTCCGAAGGTGCACTTTTGCAGGGTTCAGCCTCATGGAATGCTTCCTTAACCGCTCAAAGAACTTCCGTAGATCAACAAAGTGTTGTCCATCTGCGCCTTTGGAATGGATAATCATATCATCGACATAGACCTCAATCTCCTTGTGGATCATGTCATGAAAAAGCGCAGTTGCTGCCCTCTGATAAGTAGCCCCAGCGTTCTTTAACCCAAAAGGCATCACCGTGTAACAGTATGTCCCCCACGGCGTGGTGAAAGTTGTTTTCTCATGGTCCTCTTCTGCCATCTTGATCTGATTGTAGCCAGCAAAACCATCAACGAATGACTTGACTTCGTAGTTGGCTGTGGCATCCACCAAAATATCTATGTTCGGCAACGGGTAGTTGTCTTTGGGACTGGCTTTGTTTAGATCCCGAAAATCCACACAACATCGCACCTTCCCATTTGCTTTGGTCACAGTCATAATTTTTGACAACCAGGTCGGATATTCAATGACTCTGATGAATCCAGCACGGAGCATCTTTTCAATTTCCTCGTTGACTTGCAGAGACCATTCTGGCTTGATTTTCCTCAGTTTCTGTTTCACAGGCTTGGCATCAGGTGTCAAAGGAATCCTGTGTTCTACAATTGAGCTGCCCATCCCCGGCATGTCCTTGTATGACCAGGCAAACACATCCACATACTCTTTGAGAAGATCAATCAGTTTGTCCCGTTTGGCCCCTTGGAAGAAGTTCCCGATCTGTGTCTCTTTAGGTTCTTTGATAGTACCCAGGTTAACACTAGTCAAAACCTCCTCGACAGCTTGGGCACGGTTTTCCTCCTTATCAATAACCTGCTTAAAGATTTTTTTAATGTATTGTTCATTTACTGTGTCTGCATCTTGTTCAAATGAATCATTATTAACTGTTGTTAGATTATTAGTTAATTTATCATTTGTTAAGTTGGCAATAAGGGGATACTCAGAAAGATCTATCATTTCATTTAAAGCGAATGGAAAGATCACATTGGCGACACATTCATAATCTTCAGGCGTAAGGCCGTCAGATGACTCAGAGGACTCGAACTTAAAGACTCCCGACTCTATAGTACGAATGACAGGGTGTTTGACAGGACTAGACATAGAGGGACGGGGAACCAATCCAAGCTCTGTGATCAATTACTGTCGGCCGGCTATCGGGCCTGAAAATGTCTCCCAGATCTTCAGCGGCATATCTGTCTTAGTCACTAGAGTGCGAGGATCAAAAGGTTCTTCACTGTCGTTCCCAATTACGACAACTGTCTCGTCATTTGAGCTGAAGTCGATTAGGTCGGGAATCTGTATTTCTTCATCAAACACTGCAATGCCGGCCTACTATCCTCACTACTGGCAATTTCTACCTGGCTGATCTTTGGGAGAGCTAGCTCAAAGGTGGAGAAATCCATTACCCCTGCTGGGAAGAGTGCTGGCTCTTTGAGGCGGTCTGGGTTCCCTTTGAAGACATACTCGTTTTGAACAGTGGTGGTAGCCCCAGGAATACTCGGCAGGTCGAGAACATCCTCCTGATTGGATTGGCTGGCTTTCCACGGGCCTTTTCAAGGCTTTTCCAGAGATCTTTCCTCGCGAACTGCTGACTGTCATTCTCATCATACTGAGTCTCGCCCTTGGTGAAATACTCGGCCAGAGACAGGCTATAAGGACGGAGACGGACCCCTTCATTGGTACCAACTTTTCATTTTTCCTGAATTGTTACCTTAGCTTCCCTGTCATCCTGAGGAGTTGGTTTGTAGCCCAGGCCATGTCGGGTGGTTTGTTCCTTTGCATTAATGACAGTATGACGACCCTGAAGCCTTTTACCCAATCCAAGCCCCGGAAGATAATTCATCTTTCTCATCATTCGCATGGCAGGAGGTAATTGTTCTGAGGTAGTAGTGAGGTCTGCACAACACACTTGCACTTTAGTGGTCAAGGAGAAGCTAGTTAAGGTAATCCCTTCATCATCATACTTGATTTCCAGTATTGGAATACCCCCGATATTGGTCCCTTCCACAGTCACACTGTCTCCATTGATAGTAGTGATAGTTCCATCATCAGACTGGAATTTGACACACTGGTGTAGGGTAGAGGCCACCCCGTTTATCTGGTGGATCCAGGGTCATCCCAGTAGAGCAGTAAATGAAATGGGGATATCAATTACTTGGAAGTCAACAACCATGACCTTCTTCCCAAACCACAGATTTAAAGTTGCAATCCCCAAAACTGATCGAGCGGTGGAATCATAGGCCTTAATAGTCTGACTGGACGGCTTTAAGTCTGTTGGCTTCAGATCTAGTAGGTCCATCATTTTTGCTGGCAGGACGTTCATTGCAAACCCCCATTGTCTAATACCCTCGAAAGCTGGTGCTCTTCCAACTGGATAGTGATGTAGAGCAGCTCAGCGTGGTTAGCCCCATATTTTGGTAAATCCAGGTCCGTGAAAGTGATGATGTTTCCATAGTGAATGTTCCCTATCATTTGGATGACCAAAGGGAGATATTGGCTTGGGTGCACTTTAGCTGAGTCAGCACTGAATCTTCCTTTTTAGATTCCACCTTTTCTGTTTTTGGCTTATAAGGCCTCTTATCTGTCCTTGGTTCGGAGTTGGTATTTCTCTTGTCAACCCTGGGTGGTTCAACATTCATCTGTCCAAAATGAGTCATCACATAGACATTTGATTTTCCCAATTCATTGGCTCTCTTGGAAGATTCTTTCAGTTCTTTCAGGGTTAGAGGTGGGCTTTTGCTGGCATACGGCTAACCCTGCTGGCTGATTTGGTTCACAGTATCACTAGAGGTATAAGCCGCTCCACGGATCTGATCCCAGGTTACATGCTTTCTGGATCTTTCCGTCTTCTGGGTCCCCCACTGAGTTAGCAACTTACTGATTTCAGTTTCCTCTTCCTCACTCAAGGCTTTAAAAGTTTCATTCAGGCTTTTCAGAGTCAACATACCACAGAAACCATCGTTCCCGGGACTCGGAGGCTTGCCATTCGCTTCATCATTTTGCCCTAGCAACTTTTTCAGCAATGTAGGGTCATACTCCTCATCACTATCAAGCATATCTTTCCTTTTTTTTGGCGTCAACCTCTTGGCAGCTTCTCTGACATTAGCCAAACACTTTCTGAAGTGGGCGACTCCATCATCAATAAGGAGTTCTTTGGGTTCAAACCTCTTGACGGGCTCCAGGTCATCATCTTTGGATGGGTTTTCGGGGTTAATTGGCCTTTGAGTGAGCCATTCTTCTACTGTTCCCTCTGGCATTTCAACTGTATCTCCCTCAAACTCACTACAGTAACTTCCTTCTGAGTCTTCATCCTCACCCTGGTGACCAATTGTGGCGAAGGATGGCCGAGATACTTAGCGCCATATAAGAGGCGTTCTGGGTCTTTCCTCTGGCGTTGGGACTACCAGGAAAATGTCACTGTTATCATAGGATAGAAATGGGACCGGTGTCGCTTCAAGCTTCAAGACCCTTTATAGGGCTTTCATACATTCTTCTTTGGACAGTGGCTTAGTGGTGACCCTTAGTACTTCAATATCATCCACCCTTTCCGACGGAGGCACAGTTTCAATGACATTTACATACTCTGGGGGGAGCCCAGTTTCCTTGCTCGGCTAAGGCTTCAATCAAACCTCTCCATTCTCCGACTAGGTCTTTATAAGGGGTATTGAATTCTAAAATGTTGAACTCATATTCTTCCTTATCTGAATTTTCGTCCTTTTTCTCCTCCAAGCTCTTGCAAAAGCTGCAGTCGCATTTCGAGGTAATCTCATCCTCATTCTCAGACATGTGGCTTTCTACCCCATCTGATTCTTCAAATTTCATTTCCATTTACTCTATATCCATGCCCTCTACTGAACTGTCATAATCACTGAAAATCAGCCCATTCCTGTTCTCATTTCTGATGGACTCTTTGCTGTCACTATCCGAGGGAGAAGCAAATTCGCAGGCGTTCAGAAAGTTGGAGAACTCGAACTCATCAAAAGCCTTACTGGGGTCGTTTGTGGGTCTATGCCTTGGAAAGATGGTAAGTGGATCAAGGGAGGCATGATGCAGTCTTTCGACAAGCTTCTCTGTAACAACCGGGCTCATAAACTGAAGGGTCTGATTCATTTTGTCTATGCACTACTGGTAAGTCATTTTCTCTTTGCTGATTTTTTACGCCACCACCTTATCTGTGTAGCCGACATGGGGATTGGCTTGTATTACACTGATGAAATCCTCTTCAGGTGAGAATTTGATTCTGCCCTGACTGGCCATGTATTCTATGGGGACCCTGTATTCATCTTCCAAATCTTTCAACTTTTCATTGAACCGGAAAATACCTATGAACTTGGAGTTTTCTACCTCTAGAACATCGATCGGGCGGGAGCTGTCGGGACGGACCTTGCTCTGACTAGCTGAGGCTTTGACGGGCTCTCTCGAGTAGCTGACATAATAATAAAATTTGCCGGAGGGTTCTCCTAGCGTCCCCACGCTGGTATCTCCCGCCTCATATATTTCCTTCAACTTTTGTTGGGTGGATTTCTTCTTTCTTCTCCTCCTTGAGGGAGATTCTTCATTGATCCAATCCTGGTATGCATCCTCCAGACAATCGTCGCAATCACAGACATCATACTAAATGTGTGGCTTTGGTTGAGCTGGTGTGGATTCCTCTTCAAATTCAATCACATTCACCTGCCTTTCTGAGCTACTGAGGCCAGTCACACTTTCGGCATCTGATAGGCAACCTTCTCCGCCATCGGAGTCTCCTTGGTCATTCATTCTCCTTTCCACATTTCTCCATACCAGTGGTTGGGACCGATCCTCCTGAGCAGTAAGGGACATCACAAACACGTTATGCTCACCATGGGTGATGAAGGGTTCTGGGGAAACTTTCACCACCATAGATTGGTTCACTTTGGCCTCACAATCTTCATAAGTGAGTCTATCCTCTGTAATCTTGGCTATGGTAACTGGCTCGGTGTTGCCGAAAAGAAATCTTGCTTCGATGACATTGATGAAATCTGTCCCCACTATAGGGCCAAACTGCCCTTCCCTGGCTGAGGCATCAATTAGATCCTTCCATTCCCATGCAATTAAACATAAGGAACATTAAACTCTAGGATAATTATAATCTTGGGATTCCTGAACCCGACTGCGTTCGCCTGCTCTGGATTTCCAAACTCAATCACATTCACTCGGTCATTGGTTGGAAGATGGAAGAGGGTTTTGATTGTATTGGGGCCCCGAGGCGGTTCAAGCTTGCCTTTCTCAATTAAACGGGAGATCAGGTGCCTCAAATAAGTGCAATCGTTGGTGGTATGCCCATGGTATTTGTGGAACTGACAATGCTTAGACTCATCCAATCGAATGTTAGGGTTCTTGGGCTTCCAATTCTCCAGAGGTCTCATAAGCCCCTCGGCTACCAAACCATCAAATACTTTCTCCAATGGCATCCTAAAGTCTTCAGTGGAGTAGTGGCGAGGCCTTGGCTTTGTAGCGGTTTGACCTGAGCTCTGTCCGACTTTTTTATTATGAATGTAATTGGCCGCCCCCACTATTTCTTTTCCCTTCACGGCACTGGCTGGAGTGTTCGAGGTTGAGGCCGTGTATCGGTAGGAGTTGTAGGTTCCTGTTGCTGGTGCCATATTGAAGGCATTTTCAAATTTGGTGCTCGCATTCACCATTGCTCGGAGATCGAGATAATAGTAGTTGCCAATCTGGACCCTTAACTGGGGCTTCAAGCAGGACTGGAAGATTTCCATTTGTTCTTCTTCATTCAATGGAGTCATCATCTCACTAAGCTTCCAATTCCATCTCTTGTAAAATTCACCTACCGGCTCATCTGAGCATTGCAAAGTCCCCTGCAAATCATTTCTGCTAGTTTCTCAATTCAAATTGGCCTTGTACTTTTCCATGAACACATCCTTAATCTGGTCCCAGGTGGCTCGGGCTTCCGGTTTTACATGCAAGAACCATCTGAGAGCTGAACCCTTTAATGACAGTTGGAAATGGTCAGCCATCTGCTGATAAGTACAGTCTTTGGCTCTCATAGCCAGAAGGTAGCTCTCGATGTGAGTTCGGGGGAAGTCTATGCTGTTGAACTTCTCAATCTCAGGCATTCGGAACTTCGGAGGAAGAGGAACAATCTTGCTCGGATCTGTGATCTGATAGGCGGCTTTCTTAGTGCTTAGTTCACCAAACTGCTCTTGGATGGATTTGACCTTCTCCATGAGCCAGACCATGTTAGGGTCAGCTGACATTCTCGGATTGCTTGGTTTCGGGGTAGAGTTATCAATTTTGAGCGATAGTACGATAAGTGGCACACTAGTGGATGGCACCACGAACTGAGGGTCCGTTTGAGGGAAATAGGTGTAGACTTGACCTTGTCCCTGGTTTTCATAAGACGGGCTGAAGGCATAGGGATTGTATCCATAGTTACCGAGGTAAAAGAAGGAGTAAGGAGCCTTGTGGGGACCTGTTGGCAAGGCTGGAGACGGGAGATCTGCTGTTGCAGGGCAAGTATTGAGGAGATCATTGGACTGGTTTTGAGGCTTTGAAGTCAGCTGGGATGGTCCGTAGTGAGGAGGAGGAATGAATCCTGGGGGATATTGGTGAGACTGAGAGACTGGGGTGGATGTAGCATTCAGTTGCTATTGATAGTGAACGAAGCATGGTCTGTTCTGAGGAGCTGGGGTGATGGAGCCCTGATGGCCTGAGATATTGGGAGGAACAGAAGGGAAGTAGTCCTTGGTGGGGGATCATATGTCGAAGGAGGATGGCATTGGTTGTAGGATAGAGGGTTTGAAATCACTGTTTCTGGAGTCTCATCTTCAACCATGACCAAGGAACCATTTGCTTCAACTACTATCTGAACCCCATGACGACGAAGAGCATCGATGAGCCAGCCTTGTTGCTCTTTATGAACCTTGCAGCAGTTTTCCAAGGTGAGGGCTAACTCTTCCTCTCTAGGCATCGGGTTACCCGTACCACCACTGTTTTATGTCATATCTGCCATTCTAAACCCCTGAGTAGACGAAATTGATGATTCTGATGAACCGTCTGAGCCTGAGATTTCTACACTGAAAAGCCGCTGACCCGGTATTCTCACCCACTTCTTTCTCGCTGCGGAAAGGGGATAGGCAAGGTTTAGACTCGAGGGTAGGTGTTTAGGCTGAAGGCTCAAGTAACATGCAATTAAGAATCTTCAAGTTTACTTAAAACAGTGTCTTTTGATTAGCCCTATTTGGTTGAAAAAGGTTGCCCTTCTTTTTCGCAACTACTCTAGATCCTGGATCAGTGGGTTCCGTCACTACGTCTATGGACCCCTCAACCTGTAACCTCGAACAAGGTTTCCATAGGGCAAGCGGATCCCACCGACCGAAAAGAGCAGAACGGTCCTAGGGTCTAGTGGATCATAGGAATTTTAAAGCACGAGCGATGCGGATTATAGTCAATGTCAATGCCATCAAAGTCAAGTCTTTATCCTTAGCGGAATTTCGGCATAGCTTCGCTTGCACGAGAGACGTTGAATTCACGTTTTCCAAGGAAAATAATAGGCATAGGTCGGACGTTAAAATTCGAATGACACGACATCACATTGAGCATGGTTCAATACTCCGTACAAATCAAAGTCAATGCCGGGGGTCAAGATTTTACCAATTTTGCCTAACGAAATTTTGGCATGGCTTCGCTTGCGCGAGGAATCTTGACTCTAGCATGGGCTTGGGTTTGACTTTTACATACTCCGTGCAAGTCAAAGTCAAAGTCTATGTCGGAGGTCAAGATATTTTGCCAATTTTGCCTAACGAAATTTTGGCATGGCTTCCCTTGTGCGAGGAATCTTGACTCTAGCATGGGCTCGGGTTTGACTTTTACGGGGGTATACGACAAGGCTGTATGACACGGTCTAGACAAAAACCAACCAAAAGTCACGGTTTAAAAAGTGTGACACGGACTAGTGCAGTGGTCGACACGGGTTAAGCCAAGGGGAGGTTGGGATGGTTCCGTGCGCGCCCTAGAGCGTCGTAACATTTTCCGTGATTGCAACTGAACAACCATCCCAGGTTGAGGACGTAGTGTGAAAAAGTGTACATGAGTATATAGTGTGCGTAGTGTGCGGTCACTAAAAATTCTTTTTTGAGTTAAAATAGAGATTTTCAATATGTGTCTTAAAAGAATTTTTTAGGACGGGGAAACGCATCACGTAAGCACGCAATTTTCTGGTCTTTGAAACCAGTCCAGATTCTGGAAAGAATAGTCCCAACATTGCCACAGTTTCCAGATTAATGCCAGAAGAAACTGTCCTGGTGGAACTGCGAATAAAGCCGCGCGACTTAGTCCAGGGCAGGTCAGGCCGCATGGCTTGATCCACCAATTTTCCAGGTTCCAAACTGTTGCAATTCCAGAATGTTTAGCCAGAGATTTCTGGGCAATTTTCAGCTTCAGAACTGTACCTATTATTGTTCAGAATATATACAAGCCAAAAAAATAGCACAAGGAATGCATAAAAAAGGAAAAAAGATTCCCACAAGCACAAAAATTGGACCCGGGACGGAAGGCTAACCCTCGTAAATGTTCCAAAGCTTCTTATGAGAGAAGAAGTTTGGAAAACATTTATATTGTCCCCAGTGGAGTCGCCAACTGTGAATTACCCCACGATCGCGCATGCCAAAACCCATGGGTAGTTTGCGAATCATTTCGAGGGCCAAGTCACCTCATTGTTGGAAAACACCAAATTAATGAAAAACGGAGTCACCACGCCATTTTGATAGTCCTCAAAACTTTGAAAAAAAGGAAAAAGATACTAGGTCCGGATATTAAGTTACCCCTTGGGAAGAACGTTTGGCGTTCACCCAAGGAGCCTTGCAAATGCAAGTCTTCCAAAGGTCCAAAATTTGTGCAAGTGTGCGTGTGTGTGATTTTTGGTGAAATAAAGGGATGTGCCAAGCCTTTATCCAAAGCTAGAAACCATTTTTAGAAGGTTCTAGGTCTAGGATGACTTGAACTTTGATATTTTTGGGATTTTGATCCTCTACCCATTTTTGAGCTTGTGATCATCTTTATGGGACCTATCTATCCTCCTATTAGATTAATCAACCAATCTAGGCATGGGAGCCTTGGTATATTTTAATCTAATTTTTCTTGGAGATTTTAGTCAAATGTGATTAAAGTGTCAAATTTAAGTCCAAGAATGAGGTATTAGAAGAAGAATGAATCTTTGGCCATCAATCCTACATCTTGAGATATTAGTGATTCATAGGGACATTTTGGTATGTTTATCTCAAGTGATCGTAGAAGATCTTGGGACCAAGAATCATTGATCTCTACAAAGGAACAAGATTTATGGCATTTTATAGTTAGATTGGTGTAAAGATTGAGTCTTTACACCAATCTTTGCTCCAAGAATGCTCACGAGCCACGGGTCTATGAAAATAAGACATAAAGGTTGGATCTTTATGGTTCATCCTATGCCTTTGAAGCCTTGTATAGTCTTTAGGCAATCATAGGAGAAAGATTCCAACTTTGGAAACATGGGGAGGAATAAAAAATTGTAACATCAATGTGGTGGAATCAATATAAAGATTGAGTCTTTACATTGACTAGTAGGTAACCCGTGCTCCGCACGGAAAGCTAATTTGCTAATATCATGATTTATTTTTTATAATATAAGTATATTATAAATGAATCAAAACATTAACATTTATAAAGTTAGAAAAATTGTGTTCAATTTTAATAACTTTGTTGCACATAAGTTTAATAGGAATTGCATTGTGACTAACAATGTAGCAATTTTTGCTATTTTATTTTTGATGTTCATACTTTATGTCATTTATTTTTGATGTCATAATTTATGTCAGTATGCAACATTTTTTATGGACATTAACAAAGTGAATGAAAAAACTAACGACCTATTTCTTTTCAAATTACAACATTTTAAATACAATGTAGGGGGTTCCAACCCTTAACCTTCTCGAGAAAAGTACGTCTTTAAGCTAAATGCTCATTGCATTATTTTCGACCTACTTTGATATATATATATATATATATATATATATATATATATATATATATATATATATATATATATATATATATATATATATATATATATAGTAACTATTATAATTAACTAATATTATTAATAGTAATAGTTAACATATATTGTAACTATAATACTATTACTTAACCTATATGGTAAATTAATACTATTTATAATAATAGTTAGCATATATAGTAACTATTATAGTTAACTAATACTATTAATAGTAATAGTTAACATATATAGTAATCATTATAGTTAACTAATACTATTAATAGTAATAGTTAACTTATATAGTAACTATTATAGTTAACTAATACAATTAATAGTAATAGTTAACATATATAGTAACTATTATAGTTAACTAATACAATTAATAGTAATAATTAACTTATAAAGTAACTATTATAGTTAACTAATACTATTAATAGTAATAGTTAACATATATAGTAACTATTATAGTTAACTAATACTATTAATAGTAGTAGTTAACTTATATTAGTTAACATATATAGCAACTATTATAGTTAACTAATACTATTAATAGTAGTAGTTAACTTATATAGTAACTATTATAGTTAGCTAATACAATTAATAGTAATAGTTAACTTATAAAGTAACTATTATAGTTAACTAATACTATTAATAGTAATAGTTAACCTATATAATAACTATTATTATTAACTAACTAGTGGTACACCCGTGCGTTAAACGCACGGATAAAAAACTATTTCAAGTTAAACTAAAATTTTAATTATACTTCCTATTGCTATAAAAATTCTAAATCCAAAGCTTCGAAATGACTTAAAGAATCTATTTAGCAACTAAAATTTCAAAACTTTGGATTTGGTATCGAGGAGCATTTTGAAGTTCACCGAATTCATCCTGATTTTCCGATTTCGATTCTGATTCCAATTCAAATTCCAAATCCAAATCCAAAGCTAAACAGATCAGTTATTTGACAATTTTAACCTGCAAACATCTAATTATGATTTTATTTTCACACGAATTTATTTGAGTAGCTTACATTACAGATAACAGTAAATGGACAACAGACCACACCAACATGGCGAGAACAGCCATAGGAGGATAAGGTTTTGTTGAACCACAAAAAGAACGACAATCTTCTTTCAAGGTAATGCTTGAAGAATCTTCCCTGAGCATGTACCGAAGCCAACATTGTAACCATTCCCCTACAAATATATTAATTCAATGTCAAATAGTCAGTCAGTCTTCGCAAGTCAGATAGCGAGAGAAAAGGCCATGAATATGAATTCATGCTAAACGCCATGTCTACCAACAATCTTTCGTGAGTGGGGGAGGGGACAGAATAACAGAAGAAAAAAATATCTCATAATGGGTAACATCAAATTTTTCAAGGATAAAGAGTTTTGCCTACATTTTTTACAATCAGACAGAAGGATGAAACAAAAATTGCTCCAAGGTGTACTACTCCATGGGATTTTCAGGAGGTATATACTCAATCCGTCCCATTTACACGTCTTAATTTCCTTTTTGGGTTGTCCCAAAATAAATGTCCTACTTCATTTTTTACCACAACCTTTATCATGGGTTTCAATTTATGCCCTCACTGAATGTTATGTACCTTGAAATTTCAACAATTCGTATATGGATTAAACTCTTCACCTATTTATTGCATCGACACTATTTTTTTCTCTTTTTAAAGTAAGCATGCACACAAATACTCTCTCCTGATGGTTAGAATGTTTATTATGGGACCCGGGGGGGGGTTATTTTCTAGGTAGTATAGAACTACTATTCATATTACTATATTAGCATATAAACTTGATAATACAACAACAAGATGATCCATAGAGTAGGAGAGAGAGATTAAACCTTGCAAATGCCGGTAAAAATGGCTTCATCTCCATCCTCCAGGAATTTACGACTTGTTCCACCTAAAGACACCTCTTTTGTTCCATTCCATGTTAACTCTAGCAAGCATCCATAAGATTCTGATTCCTATTAAAATTCCAGCACCAATTGAGATTCAGCAAAACGATTACAAGTAATCTTCGCCTGTGAAAGCCATATGGCATCATAGTGTAAAGATTGATATAAACTTACAGGTCCACTAATTGTTCCGGTTCCAAGAAGATCACCAGGCCTCAAATTACAACCATTAATGGTATGGTGAGCAAGTTGTTGGGTTAGTGTCCAATACCTAGAACGAAAACAGTGTCAAAAAGAAGATCTGAACTCAGCAGAATCATAAAATTGTGTAAACACTTTATCTAATAATCATCACCCTACAGAGTTAACTTTTCAGGATCGAAAGAACCGGCCCATCAGGAATGGGAAACTGAAAATTTTACAGCTGAAATCCTACTCAAGAAAGACCCAATTTATTTAATGGAACTTTTGTGCTATGAGATAATGAAATTTCACAATACAGCTTTCTTATATTTTATCATATTGTAATAAGAGTGAGTCCAGTTTGAGTTAACAACTAATAATACTTACATTGATATGAGATTCAACAACTTAGAAAATGATTTAGGAATGGGACCATTGAGCTTATTTCCACTTAAGCTACTGCACAAAGAGAATGAAAATGAGCATGAAGAAAAAATAAAATAACAAACGATGAGAGAAAAGTTGTTAAACCCTTTTCTAGAGTTTAAACCCTAATTTTTGATGCATATATGATCTGTAGCTATTGCGCATAGGAAAAAGAGATTTGGGTGGGTGGAAGGGTGGGGGTTCTTACATTTTTCAAGTTCCTCAACAGCCTTCTTTGCGCCCTCTTCTATAAGCTAAGAACAAAAAGAAAAGCCTAAGACAGAAAAAGTAAACTCTCAATCACTCTTGCAACCATATTAGGCATAATTTTAACATTGCCACTTCAGATGCCACAATTTACATTCTCAGCAATCACTTGTCAAAGCGTACAAGCCACTTCTACAGCCTGTTGCATTCAGCAAACAAAAGATAGCCTCATCTACTATTACGCTGTAACATTTCCAGAAATCTAAAAGAGATCAGTAGATCCCACCATTTATGCAGATCCTGGCCAAAAAAATGGAATTATAACCGTGCAATATGCACGGTGCTCAAGTAAGCATCTAATGTAAAAATAGTCGTAGAAATCCTTAATACAGAACTAAATCCTATTAAGCTGACACAGTCGTGGATATTTTTTATCATAAAAATAAAATCTATCCTGTGATAAAAATATCAGACTCAATGATGCAGATGTCAGCATCAGTACCCATGGAATATTATCGGCAATACTAACTTTTACTTCCCACATATATTCACAAGATTAGGAGATCTAAAGCTTTTTTTTTTTAAGGAGATATAAAGCTTAATTGAGTTGTCAGCTGAATCAATTCACCAAAACTAAATCTAAGAATTATTTAATAGAAGGGAGGGTCGTGGACAGTAAGATCAACCCCTGAATCAAGAGTATACCCCTGTACCGAAACAAGCCGAAGTTTGATAGAGAAAATCCAAGAGAACCATGGTACTGCAAAATCGGCATCTTACGGAGTTTCACCCTTTTGAACAGCGGAGCATATTCTGATCACTCTGCTCAAAGAAACTTAATAACAAACTGGGCCATACCTTTCAAATGGGAAAAAAAAGTAATTAGAGCTCTGAGGAAACGAACGATAAGTGACAAAATTCAAACACCAAGGGTAAGAACCTGTATATTGTGGGCACTTTCTCTTCTCTGGATGTGGCTTGTACTCCAAAGGAGGTCGGGGCTCAAAAAGTTTTAAAAGGTTGTTTGTTAGGCCAGTTGGGTGACTTTGCCCAAAAATCCAAAGTTCTTTCTTAAAGTGAATCAGAAATTTTCAGGAATTACTAGATTGAAGCACTCGGTATAAAATAGATATTAATCTTAAATCCCATGTATAAATGTCTCCAATCTTACCAACAACCACTATAATTTAATCCAAATCAGATGAACAAAAGCTTAACTACCGCATAACTTTAACACGAATCAAACCAATATCAAACAAATCATGCTAAAAATCAAACCAACCTAGGTCTACAAACGCGAAAATTCAATCCAAACAACGAAAACTGCAACCAAAAATAAAAATGCATGAACAAGTGGTAAGAGATTTGATCAGAGAAACATACGAGCTTCATTTGAATAACATTGGCACGGTTGACTTGCTTGGTGCGAGCTTGAACGGCGTTGTTATTGTTGCGCAGGAAGGCATCGTTGTAAACCCCCATCGCTTACGAATCGAACAAAAATTAGGGTTTATATCAAAGATCTTTCCTATGCGCAATAGCTACAGATCCTAGGAAATCTGAGATTGAAAAAAGACAATTACTTGCTCTGCTCAAGAATGAATCAAGGCGGAAAATCAAATTGATTCAAAAGAACGTCAACGAAAACAAATCGCAGCAAATCAGACTCAACCGCGAGTAGCTTAGTTCTTCTAGTGATGGTGTTAAGGGTGGTAATAGGTGAAAAATGGAGGATTTTGTGAGGGAATCGTATGGTGGATAAGATGTAGCCAAGGCAGAAAGAAGAAGAAGAAGAAGAAGAGGAGGGAGAGAGAGCGACAATGGTCATGGAAGAAGGGAGAGAGGAGGAGAGGGACTGACAACGACCATGGAAAAATAGAGAGGGGAAAAGGCATTGTAGCAGAGAGTGAGGTTATTTGGGGGGAAGTGACGTTGGAGAGGAAGGAGAGAGATCGAAAAAAATAGTGGAATATAAATGGACAGCTTATTTTGTAAGCTACATGTGATAAGGGCAATTTGGGAATAATGATTGCTATATATGAGATGTGTACTTGGTAACTGATATTAAGGGAGAATGAATCTGGTCTCTTTTCAGTCTAGGTGCTAGTTTGAGCGGGAAAAAAGTGGGTATGCTGATGTGCTTTGCACTTCAGCTTTTATTTAGTTATAGATAGTATTAGCTAATAAGGAGAATACCAAAAGTCATATAGATTTTGAGATAGTGATGACGTGGCTTCTCCAAAATCAAGAGTTTGCCTAAACTTGTCCACGTGGTGAAGCCATAACCCTCCTCATCAACTTTAATATATATATATATATATATATATATATATATATATATATATATATATATATATATATATATATATATATATATATATATATATATATATATATATATATATATATATATATATATATATATATATTTCCCCATTTGAGATGCTAAAAGGGACAAAGGGGGGTCATGAATCTAAGAGTGAAATATATAAAGATTGGATCTTTGTGACTTTTCCTATGCCCTTAATACCTCAATAGGTGGACAATCATAGGAAAAGCTAGATCTAGGAAAGGGGAGGACATTTAACACTTAAAGATTGCATTTTTAAACATAAATATAAAAGGGGGTCACATCCTCTTTTGGTAGATCATCCCTAGAACAAGCCACTTGTGGGATCTTGTTCATCCTAGGGAGAGGATCTCCATGAGTCATTTGTGTTTAGGGAAGGGAAGTAAGGATCTACATGATTAAAGATTAGAACTTTAGAGCATAAGGGAAGGTAATCAACAATTAGCAAGAGAATGTGAGAATATAAGAGTGGATTAGAGATGGAAAGAAGGAGAGATTATCAATATTGGTGCTTCTCTATCTTCTTAGGAGTGTTCTTCTGGGCTAGATCTATTTGAAATAGATTAGGTTGGGATTAATTTAGGAGAGAGACAAGTTTGCTATGTCTTAGGAGAGAGTATTTTGAGTAGTTATTTCTGCAGAGTAACTTTTCTATCAAAACTGTGTCTATCAAATGAGATAGAGAAGGTCTCTATTTATAGGTTTCTGCTAGGCTACGGATAAGGTCGCGCGATCGGATTCTGCGCTAAAAGAGGCCGTGCGACCCAATCTTCTGTCGACTCATCCTGTTTCTAGAACAAGGCAAGGTGGCAGATTTGGAAGCTTCTTTTCAGCGAGGTCCTATCCAGTTTTGTAATTCTTGGTAGGTCCTTCCTTGCTCAAAAGGTAAAGAAAAGTTCCTGAATTTCCCCTAAACTTCATGAAAGTTTGGGAAATTGCTAGGAAACTTAGATTGATGGATGTGAGTCAGATTTGGGTACTTACACCACCATAGATAAATCTTCGACTCGCAACACTGATTGGCACCCCTACTCGAACCCTTAATATTAGTTTAATGATCATTTCTTCCATTTGTTGTGAAGCCAATCTTATGTAGGTGATAGAAAAATTTAAAATTTGGTAGTTGCTCATGAGAATTTATACTCAAGCTCACTTAAAAAAGTTCTAAGAGACGAAGAAGATAAATTAATTTGAGTGTGTGAATTATAAGTATATTTTTGCTCTTTACTTTAGTTATAAGAGTTATAATCTGTAAAGGCAAAATTCATATTTTGGTCATTAAAAAAATCATGTTTTCGCAATGTCCTTATTGGAGTTAAATTTTTTGCAATGTCGTCATTCAAGTAACATTTTTTTGTAGTGTTCTTACTTCGTTAATTGAACTGTCAATTATTTAACGTGTGAGGGTCACGTGTCATCACGTAACTAACAATTGTTAAAAATTTAATAAATTTGTCAATAAAATTAACCGAAATTTAACTAATGCCTTTGAAATAGAAAATGACTCATAAACCCCATCTTCAACCTTTGATCAACACCTAAAATCCCTCCAAACTCGTCTGGATGACAATTTTGTTTGAATGTCATTATTGGGTAGGAGGTAAACGAGGGTAGTCACGAGAATCGGTTTATCTCAAGGAGGGAGATTGTTGGGATTGAAGCCAGATAGAAAATAAAGGATTTGATTTGCGTGGGAAGAAAGGAAGAGAAATAGTCACCCAAAAAACCATGTGACCACATGGGTGGTCGCATGGATTACAAAGAGTGGTGCAGTTTTGGGCAATGAGAAGGTAATCACTCTAAAGGCTATATGATTGAATGGTTCGGACACATAGGCCAGTAAGTCAGATTCCTTGTTGCCGCAGGTTTTATTTCCTATGCAGAGTTTATGATCCTTAGGGGGGTTGACTAGTATCCTATTTTAGCGAAGTGATTGCCTGGAATATTGTGCGCAAGGAAAAAATGACAAAGAGAATATGTGAGATCCACAAAAGAGTCAAAGGTGGTGCATGCATTTGAGGTTCTCTTAGGGGCATTCTATTGATGGTGGAATGCATGCACATCTAGGGGCTGTGTATGCGAGTGTGTGTTTCGTAGGGAAAGTGATGACTCAATGGATGAGTTCATGGGCTTTATTGCAACACTACAAATTGTGATATCTGTGAATATTCAGTGGTAGTGCCCCCATACGTAATCCGATCGTGTGACAAATTGGGTGAACAAAACATGTGTCCTTGTCTTGTTTATTGTTTTCATATGATATTGTTGCTTGAGTGTTATTTCTTCTTACGTGCATCTGATATAGGGACATGTACTACTTGGATTAAAATCGTCCCAACAAATTTAGGGCGAACAAATTGTGTTAGTTATGTCTCAAAGGTGTTTGCATTCATTTTTTGTTTTGTTAATTTTGGACTGAAAAACTCTTTGATAGTTATGTTAGAGGTTTTTCTTGGCTTATGATATTTGGCTATCAATTTATTTTGGGTTATGGTAGTTGACTATCAAAGAGACGAGCTGAAATTGATTTTATTTTTGTTTTTGTTTTTGTAGCACGAATGCGAGTGAATCTAAAGACCATGGGCGATTTTGAAGAGGGGAATTTAATGGGCCATAGGAATTGATAAAATGTCACACACTCACACATAAATTGTAGGCCAAAATATGTTTGACCCCCTAAAGTATATATCTATTCCCACTTTGAACCCTCGCCCGAATTTTGTCCCAGGGTGGCACCTCAATTAACCGCAAGTCCCTATTTGAACCCTATCACCAAACGACGTTAGAAATTTAACATATTTTAGTCACGTGCATGTCAAAAACTTGATAGACAAAATTATAATACCTCGCAAGTGCACAAGCTATCGTTATAGCAATATGCAAAATACGAGAGTCGAATCACAGAGACCTGGATTAACTCTAAGTTATTTAACTATTATAAAAGCAATAAAAATAATATAAGATAGGTGATCAACATGAATTAGAGTATAAATGTTAGGATTAGCAGAATAAGTATTTACAATTATCTTACACATGACCAATTCACTACTATGCTATTTTTATAAATAAATATTTCAATCTCATTCTATGGTTCGTTCATCAAAGATTAGGGTTGAAACGTTTGGTGTGCGGATTGCAACCCTAATATCTTTATCTTTTTTATACCTTCTTGGTCAGTTGGTACAAACATTCAAAAGATTTAATTTAAAACATAAAAACATAAGAACCTAGATTCGTTTGACTTCTTGATCCGTCATCAATTGAATCTAATTTTCTCAACAATGGTTAACGTATAAATCATCAACGTGAGTGCAACGATTTATAATCAAATAAATTCAAATGCCAAAAGTATCTTAACATACAATTGAAGCATAAAAATAATAATTAAGACTGTTGAGTAAGAATAAGAATGAGAAAAAAGATAGAAATAATTAAATACTATTCAACATAGGTTAAATAAAAGTTACCTCCAATTCGTGGTTGGAGGAATTTGTTCTTCATGTGAGGACTATTTTGAATTTTTGATGAAAAAGAGAAGGGCTTTTATGTCATTTAAACTTGAAAAAAAAAACCAGCTAGAACCACTAATAACTCCATTAATCCAGTACCACCATCATATCGCCACCACAATCTACCGACACCATTATTGGATTCAAAATCCATTTGAAAAATCAAATCAAAATCAAATCTTGTTCTTCAATTCAAACTCAAACATAAACACCAAATAACAAATCCAAACATAGATTTAAACATTAAATATAAATAATTTCCCCAAATTCAAAGATTAATCTTGAAAAAAATCCGGAGACCTGGTCTTCTTTGACCAAGGTTAGGGTGATTAGGCAAAAGTGATGGTGAATGTAGGGGGGATGAATCTAGATATATAAGTGTTTCTTAATGTTTTTTTTGGTTACTTATTATATGCTTTTTTATTAATCTAAAATAAAATAATTTCACCTACAAAATTTTTATTTTCGATATTTTTTTATTATTCTTTCAAAAAAAAAAAAAATTTAATTATAATTTAAATTAATAAATACTATGTAATTTTGATTTAATAATACTTATTCATTTAAAGAAAATGATATATTAAATAATTATTTGAATTAAAAATAAGAATGACCAAAATAACTCTCACATGACATGCACATGACTAAAATGTTAAATTTCTAACATTGTTTGGTGCTAGGTTGCAATCTAGGACTCGCGGTTAACTGAGTTGCCACCTTTGGAAAAAATTTACGCGATCATGCAAAGTGAAAATGAGTACTCCCTCCGTCCCGCTACAACCCGCACAGTTAATATTTACACGCAAATTAAGGAATATGATTTTGATAAATAGTACACAAAGTGGGAGGGATTAGTAAGGATTAACAGAGATCTGAATTTTAGTCAAATCTCCCTAATCCTTCCCTCCAAATTTTGAATTTTCCTTAAGACCACTGAATTATTTACTGTAAAAAAAACAGTCACAATCCAAATTTTAACATTAATAGGAGTATTTATAATTACAAACCCAGTTAAATCTGAAAAGTTTAAAATTGAAGCCCAAAAAATTTAAATTACATTTTTGCCTCCATTTCTTCCCTCCTAATTTACTTAAGACAACCTATTAGTGGAAGTCTGTCTTCATTTCATCCAAAATTTGAAACCAAAAGTTTGAAAATAAACCCAGAACACCATTTCTTCATAAACCTTCTTCAAAAAGCTTCTACAAAAATAAAAAAACTTGACCAAGGAAGAAAGGAATTTGCTGGCCCACTTTCTATTATTCTCTGCTGAAGATGGAGTTCTTCCAAGAGGCTTGGCTACAAAAGCTTCTAAAAAGTTTGGAATTAGCAAGAGGACAGCTTGGGTCACTTGGGCTCAAGTCAAAAAGCAACAGTCACTTGGAGTTCTTGTTTGTTTAACAAACAAAAAAAAACAAAAAAAAACAAATGAAAGAGGTAAGAGAGTTCAGTTAGATGTTGATAAAATGAAGGCTATTCCCTTTTCAAAAAGAAATACAATAAGGAATTTAGCACATGGGTTGGGAGTAGGTAAAAGCACAATAGAGAGGTGGAAAAAAGATGGTGAGATCAGATCCCACACAAATGCCATGAAGCCAGCTTTAAACTTTTCAAATGAACTAGCAAGACTCAGATTTAGTGTTGATGCACTAGCATTTGACAGAGAAGCAAATAAACCGAAGTTCAAACCCATGACACATGTAGTATATGTTGATGAAAAATGGTTTCAAATGACAGAATGTACAACTAGGTACTACATGTGTCCAGGAGAAGAAAAACCACATATATCATGCCAAAGTAAAAGATATGTTCCCAAAGTTATGTTCATATGTGCTGTAAGTAGATCAATCTACTCAATTAATGGAGATTTAGTGTTTGATGGAAAGATTGAGTGTGGCCATTTACCAAATCAGCCCCAGCAAAAAGAAACGGTCAAAACAGACCAGCTGGAACAATGGTCACAAAATCACTTGATGGAATCAACAGGCAAGATACAAAAGCCATGATGCTCAACCATGTAAGCTTCTTTTAAAAAAAATCATGTTTTTCAATTCAAAACAAACCAGCTGGAACAATGGTCACAAAACCACTTGATGGAATCAACATGCAAGTTACAAAAGTTATGTTCATATGTGCTGTAAGTAGACCAATCTACTCAATTGATGTTTTGATTGCAGATTATCCCTTCAATCAAAGAAAAGTGGCCAGAAAATAGAAAATGAAAGCAAGGATATTGTTATTCAATGGGACAATGCTCCCCCTCATATCCGCATTGATGATGATGAATTCAGAGCAGTAGAAACTGCTAATGGTTTCAACATAAGCATAGTATTCCAGCCTCCAAAGTCCCCCGATACCAATATAAATGACCTGGGCTAGTTTAGGTCCATAGATACACTCAAGAGAACTTCCGACACAAGAACAGTTGATGAGTTGGTCCTAGCAGTTCATAACTCATTTGCAAGCCTCGAACAAAGCACATTGAACAAGATTTTTATAAGCTTGCAAAGTACCATGATCAAAATCATGGAGACAAAGGGGAAAAACAACTTCTCACTTCCACACGATGGAATAGATGCAATAGAAAAATTGGGACTGCTTTCAAATGACCAATATGTACAACCACAACTAGTGAGGGAAAGTATTTGATATCTAATGGAACATGGGCAAGCAAATGGACTAGAAGGCATGTTGGTAGATTTAAACTAGGTATGAATTTCTGTATGCCAAAACTTTTGTAAGCCTTAAAATGGCAAAACTTTTGTATGCATTTAGAATGACAAAACTTTTGTAAGCCTTTAAAATGGCAAAAAATTTCCTTTTGTTTAATGGAAATTGTTACTCTTAGAAATTAATCATCATAGAGCCATGTTTGCCAAGATTTCTCTCATAAAAAAATCATCACTGAGATCTCTCAGAAATTAATCATCATAGAGCCATGTTTGCCAAGATTTCTCTCAGAAATAAATCGTCACTGAAATCTCTCAAAAATTAATCATCATAGAGATATGAAAAATTCACACACTAGTTAACAAACTACCAGCTCATCAATTCAGATCCAAGATAGACTATGTTTTCATCACATAATGTTAAATAAGAGCACAAATTCATCATTTTACACACAATACAATTATTCCAAAAGCCTAATTGTATTCTTAGAAACTCCCAACATCAAAATGAACATAAAATAAGAAAGAAGTAAAGAAATGACCTTCACATTACTTGGTATCATCATCACTTTCTTCTGAGTTTGGCTTAATTAAGTGGGCGAACGACAAAACATCATACGAGTATTCAGGAGATGAGTTAGACCCGTCGGTTTTGTAATCCTTCACCATAGAAAATTTGTTCATTGAATGCCAACCGATGCGTTCCTCGTATTCCTTCTCCAAGGCCTCGTACTCCGATTTTGATAAAGTTTTCGGCACCAATTCGTCGGCTAAAACTGTCCCCGACACGAAAATGTCGGCCAAAAGATCGAGAGACGGACGACGACGGTGGTGAAGAATCAGGCAACATATGCTTATCGTCACAAGGGAACAAGTTATTCTCAAGTTGGGATGGTGGCATCTCCGACACAACTGTGTCGGCCAAAGATGAACCTCCCGATCTACTTCGTCGTTCAATAATAAATCGCGACAAGAATAAGGTATCTCAGATGAACATGGATTTGTAGTATTTTTGGTTAAATAGATTGGATCCATGTAGATCTATGGTTTACGATGATGAGCGGCGGAATTGGGGATAAGGGAGATTCGTGAATGAAAATGAGAGAGAGAAAGATAGACAGAGAAAAGTTTGAGAATGGATAAAGTTAAATTAGGTGGGTGAAATTAAATTGGGTGGGTGAAAATTAAATTGAATTAGGATTAGTAATTAAGAGATTAGTGGATTTTTGGGTGGGATAGGGTCAATATTTTATTAATATAAACTTTCTTTTTTGAGTCAAGGACTCTAAACCCCATATTCCAGATTAAAAACCCATATTAACCCATTTGAGATGAAAATGTCACCAAAACCCACGCCTAACGGAACAAGACGGCAGCTAATGTTCCGTGAACTACCCGTAACATTCCATACTCAAAAAATCAAATCCTTCGAAAACCCTAAATTTCTCTCTCTAACCAGTGCAAATCCTTTCCCAACCCAAATCAAAACCTAATCGACGCCATTGAAGCCTTAATCGAAGCCATTGAAGCTCTATTGAAACTCGCCGTTTGATAACCTCCATTTAAATCTTCCAACAAGTCCTCCGTAAAGAAGAAATCTCCCAACACCGGAGAAGATCAAGTCTCCGCCGGCGACGCCCTTGATCGTCTCCTCCTTGTTCATTCCGATCTCTCCGTGCTCGTTCATCATGTATTTCTTATTGGGTATAAATACATGTGATTTTAATGTTGCATCGTCGTGTTAGCATCTTGCATTATTGTTATGCTCATAAAAGGGCATGAATTCAGTAAGATTGACATAAGACATTTAAAATAGACACTTCAAGGGTTATAATTGAAATAGATGTTGAATTTTGTTATTATTTGTTAATGTGGTTAAGGACCTGTTCCAGGTCCTATAACCCTTGCTATAGGACCTGTTCTAGTGTAATTTTAATTTCTAGGTTACTTGTTTCATATTGTTTGTGTTTGATAATGTGGCAAATAATCTATTACATGTCCTATAACCATTGCTATAGGAGCTGAAATAGTGTTCTTTTAATTTCGAGGTCACTTGCTTTATTTTGGTCCTATAGCTATTGGTATAGGACCTGTCAATATCATATACAAATAATCTATTACATGTCCTATAACCATTACTTGTTTCATATTGTTTCATGATCTCTTTTCGCATCCAGATACTTGGGTCCCTAGGTTCCGAGTTTCCTTTTAGCTGCAATCCGTTATTCTGTGTGCTCCATCCGATTGACTTGAAGAGAGAACAGCTACTTAGGTTTAGGATAACAACTCCAACTCCCAGTGCTAGTTGGTTCACCATATTGGCAATACCATTCCATTTCATTTGAACTTTCATGGAATGAATTTGCATTAGAATGACGTGGAATAGAATCGATAATGTTGTGTTCCAACTAGCACTAACTGTTCAAGTTAAATGGTGTACATGTATATTAATAGCTATTGCTCAAGTGGAATAGTCTACATTTAAATCAAATTTGTTTTTCAATTAGAATATGCCTTATATCTATTTGGCGGATGTTTGTTCCATTACAGGAGGATTTGTTTCATACCATGATGAACTGTAAACTTATAAATCCAAAGAAGCTTATGGAAGCAACGCCTTTACCTCCTGATCTTGAAATCTTCAAAATGGACAGTTCCATTGGTGCGCCACTCACAAAAATGCCTAGGTATGGAGTACTTGTTATTGGATGTTGTGCATCAGACTTCCTTTCACTTTCTATCTTGCATGTTGTTGTACTGTTGTATTTCTATTGCTTACTTGTGTTTCCTATGATCACTACGTTTATGGGTATTAATTATGGTGCATTCGTCTTGAGTTTATGTATAGAGGTGATCTTAATATGACCAGTCTTGGTTATAGCATATACTCCATACTTATCAGTTTTCCTATTGTACTATTGTGCCCTATGTAAAATCTTGGGCATATGCAACTGCTCTTCGTGGTTGGTCAAACTAAAGGAGCAATGACTTCCAGGTTCTAGGACTACCCCGAGAGTTGCCTATAACCAACCATTTAGAGCTGACAATATTGAGATTACGTGTACTTCTATTACATGTCCTATAATCATTGCTATAGGAGCTGAAATAGTGTTCTTTTAATTTCGAGGTCACTTGCTTTATTTTGGTCCTATAGCTATTGGTATAGGACCTGTCAATATCATATACAAAGCTATAAGCCCTTTAATTGATCCTATAGCAACTGGTATAGGACCTGGCAATATCATATACAAAGCAATAAGACCTTTGAATGGTCCCATAGCAATTGATATAGGACCTGTCAATATCATATACAAAGCTATAAGCCACTTAATTGGTCCTATAGCAATTGGTATAGGACCTGACAACATCATATACAAAGCTATAAGCCCCTTAGTTGGTCCTATAGCAACTGGTATAGGACCTGGCAACATCATATACAAAGCTATAAGCCCTTTAATTAGTCCTATAGCAATTGGTATAGGACCTGGCAACGTCATATACAAAGCTATAAGCCCTTTAATTGTTCCTATAGCAATTGGTATAGGACCTATACCAACTGCTATAGGACCTTTCAAAGGGGATGTACTAGTTTGCACTAAATTATATAAAATCATGTATATATATGACCTGTAATATGTTGTGTATATCATGTTACAAGGTCCTATACCAACTGCTATAGGACCTTTCAAAGGCTTTATAGCTTTGAATATGATGGTGCCAGGTCCTATATCAACTGCTATAGGACCATTCAAATTTCTTTTTTTAATTGTATGAAGTCTGATACCTGGTGTTTGATTTCACATATAATAATTGATTCCTTTCTTTCAATTTCAGTTTGATCATGTCAGGGCACTGTACAAACGACTAGAGAAGACTCAAAAGGACGTGGCAAATTTCATAGATTTTAAACGCGGAGACATTCCACAGATTTTAATGGAAGCAGAGGATATGTTTGATAAATGAGTAATTAGCAAGACATATGAAGACGATGCTGTCTCGACGTATAGGGGAAAATGATACATGACATTTTAGCAAGTCCACATTGTCCTCATCATTCATAAATTAGACATCTTAGTTTCTTTTTTGATGAAATGATAAAAATTGGTTGTTGTTGAACAGTTTACTTGTATATTTGTTAAATGTTGGTTAAATATATTACAAATATTTTTAAGGCCTCATAGTGTGTTTTTTGTTGGTGGTGGACGAAAAAGTAGAGGTCTTTTACTTGTTGGTATAGAAAAAATCAATTAAAGCTCTTTTACCTCTTGATATAGGACTGTTCAAATGAGATTTTGTTATATGAACTTTTTTTTTTTTTTTATACTCCCTCCGTCCCAATCTAAATGTCCAAACTTTCCTTTTTGGGCGTCCCATTGAAAATGTCTCATTTCCAAAAAAGGAAACTTTTTTTCACTATTCCACCCACTCATTCTCTCTCCTACTTTACTTTTACACTCACAACATTCTCTCTCCTAACTATTCTTCCCACCCATTCTCTCTCCTATTTAATTTTTCATACTCACAACATTTAAACTTTTTCTCTTTCCTACCTCACTTTTTCTCTTTCTTACCTCACTTTCCTTAATTCTCGAGCCGGACCCATTTTTGGACATTTAGATTGGGACGGAGGGAGTATATTTTAGTCTTTTTTGTATGTGGCAAAGGATCTGTCACAGGTCTTTTATCCCTTGATATATGACATATTCAAGTGAGATTTATTATAAGACCTTTGAATGGTTCCATAGCAATTGGTATAGGACCTGTCAATATCATATACAAAGCTATAAGCCACTTAATTGGTCCTATAGCAATTGATATAGGACCTGCCAACATCATATATAAAGCTATAAGCCCCTTAATTGGTCCTATAGCAATTGGTATAGGACCTGCCAACATCATTTACAAAGTAATAAGAACTTTGAATGGTCCTATAGCAACTGATATAGGACCTGGCAACATCATATACAAAGCTATAACCCCTTTAATTGGTCCTATAGCAATTGTTATAGGATCTGTCAATATCATATACAAAGCTATAAGACCTTTGAATGGTCCTATAGCAATTGGTATAGGACCTGTCAATATCATATACAAAGCTATAAGCCCTTTAATTGGTCCTATAGCAACTGGTATAGGACCTGGCAACATCATTTACAAAGTAATAAGAACTTTGAATGGTCCTATAGCAACTGATATAGGATATGGCAACATCATATACAAAGCTATAACCCCTTTAACTGATATAGGACCTGCCAACATCATTTACAAAGTAATAATAACACCTGGTCTTATACCATCAAAAACAACATAAACAACAACACTAATAAGAGGTCTTATAGCAAAAGGTATAAGACCTGCTATAAGTCATCTACAACATCATAAACAACAACATATCTTATTAATTACATTTCAAACACTCAATTTCGAGATTATTAATAAAAACTCAATCAATTTCATGGTTCGCCTCTTCTTCTCCAACATTCTAACTGTAATCAGCACTGCGTACCAACAGATCTGTAGAAGGTCATAATCCGCAAAAAGAGCAATCAACTGACAAATAAAAGATGCAATGTACTAACCCCACGGTTGAAGGCGGCTACACAGAGACCCGTAGCGAGTCCCAAAAGACAACTAATGAGCAGCAACGCCCATTCAGTTTTTTTTTTTTTTTAATGAAGAGTTCATGTGTTAATGCTAGATGGATTGGGAACAAGTACAATTACTCCGATCAGAACACAAAAAATAAAAATTAAAAAATAGTCATTACTGATTCCCAAAATCATTCTTGAGGAAATACCATAAACCTAAAGCGAGCATTGAAGCGGTGGGAGGCTGCACTGCCATTGCCATGTTCCAAAAATCTGTCAAGCAAATCGTCGAACAGCTTGTGGGTCTCTCTCCAGGATAATTTTTCTTGCTACGTTTGGGTAGCCAAGAATATAATTTCTCCTCGTAACTTCATTAGAAGAAGATTCGTCCTTGTGAAAATCTTCTAAACAGAATCAAAGATCCCATGGATGGAGCAATGATTCTCTGAACAGGAGGAACTGTCCGCTTGCAATTGGGCTCATTCAGATTCAATTTGACGGAAGTTAACGGCGTTTTGGTCGTTCCATGTATAATGGGGTTTAAAGGGATTTTAATTTGAAATAACAAAGGAGTCAGTCTTTTTTTATTTGGATTGGATTTTGATGAGATATGATCTGGGCTTTGTGGTTAAAAAGGATTTTTTTCTTTTTTTTTTGGAGTGTACGATATGTAATAGAACACTCAATAAAAAAGTATACCGGATGTAGCGGGACGGAGAAAGTATATACTCAGGGGCTAAACATATTTTGGGCTAAATTGGAAGCTAAGGGGTGGAGAAGGAATTGTCTTAATTTTTAATAATTTTTAATAATTTTAGGGTCCCATCCACAAGAGAGAGCCCAGTTTCAAACCCTCTTGCATTTTCAAACATAAACACAAGTCCTTTAAATCAAATATCTCCTTTAAATCAAATATCCGGTTACCCGTTTCAATGCTATTAATCCTCCGTCGAGCCACCTCCACCGTCACATTCAATCACCGACCGTCATTTCTCTCCCCTCTCCGCCATCTCTCCACCATCTCCGGCATAAGCCCACTCACAAACACCCAACTCAAAACCCTTGTCCTCTCCCACTACCGCCACGGCAAGTTCTCCGACCTTTTCCAGACCGTCGTCGCCTCACCCTCCGTTCTCCTCACCGCCTGTCACAACCTCACCGTTTACAATCCCAACAATGGCCCTCCTACTATTGATTCCATCTCAACTAATTTCTTCTCAATCCAAGAAATGGCCGAACAGCTCAGCAAAGTCCGGTTTGCTTTCAACTCATGTATTGTCAAAATGCCTCCGTGTAAAGGTGAGTCATCGATTGTGTTGCCCAATTTGAAACTTAAAGTTGTTATTGAAGCTATTAGGATGGTTCTAGAAGTTGTATATGATGATTATTTTGTTACTTTTAGCTATGGTGGGCGTGTTGGTATGGGCAGGCACACGGCTATTCGGTATATAAAGAATAATGTGGTAAACCCCAGTTGGTGTCTTAATGTTAATTTTAATCGGATAAAGTTTGATGATAATCATGTGAATAAACTGTGTTTAATCATTAAAGAGAAAATAAATGATGATGCTTTGATTGATACGATAAAGAGGTTGTTTGAGTTGGATGTTGTGAGGATTGAATTGGGTGGGTGTTGTTTAGGGAGAGGTTTACCGCAAGAATGTGGGTTGAGCTCAATTTTGATTAACATTTACTTCAATGGATTCGATAAGAAAATTCAAGAACTACGTTTATCGTGGAATAGGGAGGAACTGAAACTCAAACACAATGATCTTGTTATAAATCGTGGTAGAGTGCTTTATAAGCCCTCAAAGTTAAATGCAGTTAGGTATCTGGATGAGATACTTCTGATGACGTCTGGGACAAAGTTTGTGATTATGGATTTGAAGAAACAGGTTTTGGAGATTCTTGAAAAGGATTTGGAGTTGGATGTTGATAGGGAGAAAACAGTTATTCATAGTGCTGTTTCTGAGAAGATTAATTTTCTGGGTATGGGGATTCAGGCTGTTCCGCCTTCAGTTTTGCGTCCACCAATGTCCGAAAAGGCGATCAGGGCAAGGAAGAAGCACCTTAGACAGAAAGAGGTGAGGCTTTTGGAATTGAGAAATTCCAGGGAGAGTAATAGGAAAAAACTTGGTATGAAAATATTTGGTCATGTTTACAAGAAGTTGAAGCAGAGTAATGGGTTTAAATTTGATTTTGATGTTGAGAATGAGGTCAGCGAGATTTTCCGAGGTTGGGCTGATGAAGCAGTGGAGGAGTTTCTTGGGTCTATAGAAGAGCGTACTAACTGGCATCGGAAACTCTCATCAGGGGATTTTCTTTCTTTGAGGAGGATTAGGGATCAACTTCCGGAGGAACTTGTGGATTCTTACGATGATTTTCAAGAGCAAGTTGATAAGTATCTGAACCCCGTGAAATCTATGAAGGAATTGGACGAGAAAGAAAGGAGTCTAGAGGAAGAAGAAGAACGAAGGTATGCTGAAAGAACAGTCGAAGATTTGAGCAAGCTATGTATAAAGATAGTTGCACCTGAAGAACTTATCAAGAAAGCAATTAGGATGGCTGGATTTACCAATAATATGGGTAGACCAAGGCCAATCACTTCTCTCTTGGTTCTTGAAGATGGTGATATTATCAAGTGGTATGCTGGTATAGGCAGAAGGTGGCTTGATTTCTTTTGTTGCTCTCACAATTTAAGATTTTTGAAAAGTGTTGTAACTTATCACTTGAGGTTCTCTTGTATCTTGACCTTGGCTGAAAAACATGAATCAACCAAGCGTGAGGCTATGAAACATTACTCTAAGGATTTGAAGGTTTTTGATGTAAATGGAACCGACAAAGTATATTTCCCCTTAGAAAGAGAGATCAAGATGATGGGAGATAAAAATCTGTCAGATCCAATACCCGTGGATGGGGCTCTGTCATTGACTTTAATCAGATTGGCTTTGCATGAGCCTTTGAACCGCTGTGCTGCTCATTTCTGCCACAATGAATATACTACGGTTTATCGAATTCGATTGCTGCATAAGAATCTGAACTTAAATCCTTTAGATGAGAAAAAGTGGGTTTCTGGGATTGGTGCAATTCACGAGAGTTTCAATCAGACTTGTGTTCCTCTATGTTCTCATCATATAAGTGAGTTCTACTTGGGTAAGCTTACACTGCAGGACATTGACTACAATTCCTTGGTGATATAAATTCACAGAAACATATGTGGATGATGCCAATCTAGGAGGCATGATTGTTGTATATCTTGTAAGTTTTAACCACAAGTAGACGTTAGGTTTCGTAGAATTTCTTTAAGATATAAGTCCTTGTTATGGGCACCTGGGCAGGTGTATCATTATATATGAAGGTGGTTTTGTGATACAATAAAAAGCAATTGGTTCTTCTTAGAAGGCGTCCAAAACCGTTGCAGATACTAGCTTTTGGCACATCTATGGTGACGCATTGTTTGGTTATCGCCCACCCTCATACTATAAAATTTGGCACAATTGGTAAAGCCCAACCAAATACTTGTTTTTCTAGCACTGGTTTTGCCTTCTGGCACCAAAGGTCCTTTTGATTTTCTACACTTCCCTTTTCATATTTGCTCTCAGACTGACTTCCGTTCCGTTCTTCGTTGCTCGACTTGTCCCTCTTCTTGCTAATGTCATCTCACTTTCGCTCTCTACTCCATCACAATTTTTGAAATCCCTAAAAACACAACTGCTCTGTCACTTTTTCCTCCCCAAAAATTTATCAGAGGAAAGAGATTGGAGGTTTCGGTATCATGTCATCTTTTGTGCTGACTCGAGGGCATCTCCGTGGTGACAAAGGACACACCAAGCAGTGACTCAGCTGATTTTCCTCATTTCTCTACATGTGTTTCTCTGTGTGTTTGATCTTTATGTAGTAGAGTGAACTGAACAGAACTGAATTGGTGATCTTTGGATGCAAGTGCTGTATGCTCTTGATGCAGTGTTTTGAGATTGGACTGTATTACCCAGGCTGGGAGCGATTTGATCACCATCAGAATGGGTACGGTGATATTTTTGGTCATGGATCTACTCTTGTCCCTTGACATTGAGCCCCATCCCCCCCTTCTGTCTCTCGAATTTATATTTCGTTTCTGTCTCCTCGTCACTCTCTCAAGTATCATTTTTTTATTTTTTTCTGAGAAATGAGGCATAGTGCATGATTCATTCCAGGATTTTTATTGTTGTGGTTTTTATTCAATCTCTTGTTGCCAACTTAGAAACTGATTTGGTTTCTTTCATGGCCTTATCGCATGTTCTTGTTTGCTACTTTGACAGTTATCGTTTCATTTTAACAGGAAGATTCAGAATCAGATAGCGAAGTATCCCCGCATCTATGTATAATTGTATATTACAGAAAACACTAATTTAAAAAAACTACATTTATGCATTGCACGATTATCTTTTGTGATCACTTGATTGGTTTGCATATTTGACATTGTGTTTGACTCTTGATTATAAGATCCTTCTTAATTAGGTGAAAAAATTACCATTTTAATTTTGTGTGATATTTATTGTGAAATGGATATTTAATCTAATGTTATTGAGAGAACAAGTAGCCTGCTCTATTTTGAAGCTTGTGCTCAATGACAATGACTTGATGCATCACATGAGAATTTTTTTTGGGTAAACGGTATAGTGTGAGATTGTATAGCTTCTCTCAATTACTAATTCAATGCCTAAAATGGAAATATTCTAGAGGCTAAATGATTGAAGTAGTAGCAACAAAACTTAAATTTACTCTTGATCAAAACTAAATTTGATTTTTTTTTAAACATTGATTTTGGGACAGATGAATGAAGTAGTATCAACAAAACTTAAATGTAGTGTTCATTAATTATGTAGTAATCAATAATCAAACAAATGGAGTATTACATTTTACAATATACCTACAAAAGAAAAATAAAAGTACAAAAAGAGAACTTGTAATTATTTTCCTTAGGAACTACTAACAAACACACACTATCAAAAGAAGATGCAAACAGAAAGCTGCAATATTGTGGTCTTTAGCTTCCCTATGAACATAAGGGAACCAGGTTACAAAAGAATACATCAAATTGCTGTTTCGTGACTATACCGTAAAAACGCTACGAAAGAATAAAACCTTTGAAAATTATATACAATGATCACACAATAAATAATCTCGAGAAAAGAAAGAAACTCACGTCTTCTCCAAGGATTTTGATTTGCAGAAGAGATTCGAGAAGCTCCATATTTGGGGGTTATTTGTTAGACCATTGAAATTCTATTTCCAGATTCCTTGAGACACCACTTTTGCTCTGTGGCAATAGAGTGTACTCCCCTGCAACTGCCCCAAGCATTACGACCCGATCAATCTGAATGGTTACTTTTCCGAATGAACCCTGTCAATGAATTATACAAGTTGGCTCAGTAAATATATCAATCAAGTACTCCATCCCAAAACGAACGACCATTTTGAATTGAAGGGTCATTTTGAAATTGTTGATTTTAATAGAAAAAGATCATAAATATTCTTGCTATTCACTTTCAAAATTTAGTTTTACAAAAATATAATGAACTATGAAAAAATTGAAAAACAAATGGGGCAAACTTTTATGATGGAAAAGATTCAAAGGTCATTCATTTTGGGACAAAATTTGGGACAGAGGTAGTAAATACTCCCTCCGTCCCACCCGAATTTGGACAAAGTTACTTTACACGGAGATTAAGAAATAACAATAAGATAATAAAAATGTGTGGTAGAAAATGAAGAGAGAGAATGAGTGGAGTTAATAGTGGTTGGTTGAATAAATTGTATGGTGGAGAATGAGTGGAGTTAATGAGTGAGTGGGGTATGCCCATTTTTTTATTATTATAAACTTTCCTTTTTGGGTTGTCCAAATTCGGATGGGACGCCCAAAAAGGAAATTTGTCCAAATTCGGGTGGGACGGAGGGAGTATGTGTGTGCGTGTGAGATTTTTCATCTGTATCTTTGATGAGTTTACCTTTCCCATTTTGCTTTTATTCTTGCATGAAATATGAAGCTTCTGGCCTTTGGGGGGACTTTCAAATGACCAAACAAAGTTCTCATCCCATTCTGGATTAGGACCAGTAGAAACAATCTGAGAAAACAAATTAAAACGAGAAAATGAGTTAGGCCAAACATAAAATGCAGTACAATCAGAAATAAAATACCTAAGATTATGCCCCCATCGCGTAAAAGGAATAAGATATTTGCTAGAGAAAGAAAGTAGATGTTCCATTCCATATAAGTAACAAAAGAAGTCCAAAAATATAAACAAAAAAAGGAACTATAACATCTACCAATGAGCAAACAGAACTCAAGAAAAAACAATTATCTCCAAGAACTAAACTGGGACGGAATGAATCCAATAGATTGCAAGTGCAGCTATCTCTCAAAATCTGGGAAACCAGTAACCCAACGAAACAAAATACAAAATAAAACAAAAGTACGGATGCTCTCCCCCCCAAAAAAATGATGGATATGGTACTTCAGAAATTTTGCACTATTAACGATGGTAGTGTGACTGTTATGGGATAAGCAATTAGCAGATTTAAGGTTTATCATTTGAACACGATGTTCATTCCGTGTGCACCTAGATACCAGAACCAACCAGATTTGCAGCTCAAATCAAGCTAAGTTCTAAACCACTCGTGGCTGGCTACATAAATCCTTTCCACCATTCAATTCGGTCTGACATATCATCGTTAACAGGTTACACTTAGTCATATCTGTCTTTGTTACTGATGTTCATATAAGTTTTGGTCATTCCCTATTTGTAGCCTGGTTGACTTGACACCATCTAACTTCCTAACAGGTGCACTAAGCAATCTATGTTGTACTCCCTCCGTCCCATAAATGTCACACTTTCCATTTTGGTTTGTTCCAAAATAAATGTCACATTTCCAAACAAAGAAAGTGACTTAGCGCAATTGTACAAGTAATGTGCAAACTAATAAAGCACCTTCTTTAAAAACGTTAACAAGTCAAATGCGACATTTATTCTGGGATAGAGGGAGTATATGTCTCATTGCTGTCTTAAGTAGTTTTGTTTCATTTTAAATTACCAAATACCACACGGTCCACACCCAACATGAGCAGATGACTCTTCACATGTTTTTAGGTATTCAAGTTTTCAACCTTTATAGATGAAAGAAGAATTCTACAGACAATGTTAAAACTGAAAATATTTTACCTTTGTTTGTCTAGGAGGAGTGTTGCCAAGTGTAAGCTTACAGAAAACACTTGGATTTCCAACTGACTGCTTCATATTGTTGCCGCGCTTGATAATAACTGTTAATGTCCCAGGCAAACATTGCAGTAAGAATTCAGCCTTCTCTTGAAATCGAGGTGGACCTGATTGGATCAGGTACTGCAATAAGGGTATTGCATCTGCAGCAGCAATTGATTGGGCTCTAGAGACTTCAGCTGGGCATGCCGACCAAGCTTGCCTAAGGAGAAATAGCGAGTCTAAAGCAGCTTCTTGAGTTGCTTCTGAGCCAGTTTTGAGGGATGTGACTAGGTGGGGAATGCTCAATGTCGCAGGCTCTGTGGCTCTCAAACGAGGGAAATTACCAAAGAGTGCATTCAGAGCTTTCAGATACTCATCATTCACTGTTCCAGTGGCCCATAAATCCTTTTCAATTGCAGCTGCAGGACCCCAAAAAACAAAAATTATCAAACAAAGGAAAAGAAGTAATCACAAGAATAGTAGAACCAATAAAAGCTTATTATTTTAATGACCAATTCATAAAAAAGTAAGTTGACACTTAAAATAGAGTGTACCACTTTTACTTTTACTTGAAAACAGGGTAAAAGACAAAAAAGAACGACATTATGAAATAAGAACTAACCTGTTATAGCTCTGACAGTTTCACTGGAAGCATACTCTTGAATGGTATTGTTAGCGAAAAGAAGTTTAACGAACATTGCAGCCTGAACTGATGTATCTTGCTCACTTGAACCGATTAGATCGAGCACAACTTGAACCCCGCCAGCTTCTGCAACTGCTCTTTTATTAGAGCGACTATACATAACAAGGTTTTGCAAGGCACAAATAGCTACTACTTTCATTTCTTCAGTAGGTTGGTCCTCAAGCAAATTCACTAAAGCACGGCAGGCTGCAACAGCATCCGTTGATCGAGCAAGGGTCTCATTTTGGAATAAATCCCCAAGGGCAAGGGTTGCCAGCAATCTTGCCTGCTGAGCTTGTGTTTGTGGATCCAAGAGGTACTGTGATAAAGGTAGAATTGCTGTCTTTGTAGCTTTAGTTTCTCGGATTTTCCCATTGTTCAGCAACACCTCCAGTAGTCTTGCAGCTGTTTCCTCACACTGATGACATCTGAGAAGTTCCAAAAGAGCTTCAATGGCACCACTTTCCGCCATTCCTAATGCACTGCTAGAATCATCACTTTCCAGCACTAGAAGAGCATTCAATGCACCAATTGCTGTGCCTTCTGAGCCAGAGCGAAGTAATCTTACCAACACAGCAATAGGTACTTCCAGATAAAACTCAGAACTAAATTGCAGTATACCGGATAAAACAGCAGCAGCAGATTCCCACAAGGCATGAGGAAGTGACGGATCAGCTTGCAATATAACTTTGGAAAGTTCGCTTACGCCACCCTCTTTTGCAATCTCATTTGGCCAAATTAGTGAAATACTAACAAGAGCCTTCACAGCCCTCTGCTGCAAAATGGGAATACCAGAACCAAGAACCCGCATAAGTGGACCAATCACTTGCTGTGTCACAGAATCCTTCTGAAGATGTTCCTCCAGAAGTAAGTGAGATAGGAGCTCAGCTGATAGCTGTTGCACTGCTGGAGCAAGAGAATCAAGCAACGGAATGAGTGGCTCGATGGCTTGGTGAGACGTCAAGGTATAATCAGCACGACACTGCGGATGCTCTAAAATATTTACTAGAACCTGTAAAGCACTATGCTGCCCATCAGGTCCAAACTCTTCTCTGTTTAACAGCTGAAAGAGAGGCTCAACCACTTTTGCTGCAGATGGACCCTTGGCAATGGTAGCATTGTTTGTTAATATTCGAAGCAACTCTGAAAATGCGGCACATAAAAAAGCTGGTGCTTCGGGAAGGATATCAAGCACACTCTCGATCACTCCAGCTTTCACCATTTCCATTTTACAAGAAGGCCTATCTTTTCCCAACTTTACAAGAGCTCTGGAAATTGCCTCATGAAGCATGTAATTCCGACCAAATAGAAGGCCTACAAGAGGAATAACTGCACCATGAGCAGCAACCAGTTCAGCCAGTTGCTCATCTTCCACAAGTTTATCCAGCGCACGGACAACCGAATGCTGAGCAGGACTAACCTCAGTTACAAGCAGGGAGACCAGAGGCTCGACGCAGCGAGCTGCCGCCATTGTAGATCTGATTTTCGTATTTCCAAAAAGAACACAACACAACTCAGCAGCATCCCCTTTTAAGTCCATTGAACAATTTGATGAAAGAATCCTACAGAGAACATCCACTGCATTCATTTCAACATCTGCAACAGCAAGGGCTTTTGATGGGTTTTCACTCAGTAGTCTAACCAATGCAGCTATAGCAGCATGTTGCTCCTTCTCCAAGCCAGTATTTAGAATTTCCACCAAGGGTTGAACAGCTTGCCTGGCAGATTCTGCATTCCTAATATGATCAGCAGAGAAGAGACTTTCCAATGCTTTAGCAGCACTATACCTTGCACCCCTTCCTCCTAAACGTAAGACAGCTACTAGCTGACTGACAGCACCAAATGCGGATTCATGTTTCCGTATTTCAGCAGTGCCGAATAGCATACCTAACAGGTCAGTAGCAGCTTCCTCGGTTGCATCCTGCGGCCCCAGAGAAAGATATTTTGTCAGTGCTTCCAGTGCCCCGGACTCTACCATAACAATCTTGTTTGATGGAGAGTCTTTTCCGAGCTGTAACAGATGCCCTAGTGCTAGAAAAGGGGCACCAGGACGATCTGGAATCGGCTTAAGTAGATCCACCAGAGCAGGTATTGCTTTTCGAGAAGTAGCACCATTCCTTATGTCATCAACCCTAAACAATCTCTCAAGGGCAACTTGTTCAGGATAACGAACCAAAGAGAACTCCTCTGACAACTCCAGAAGATCGTTTATGTCAGCATCAGCGCAACCAAGAAGGGCAATGAGTCCACCTGCAGCCCCCGAATTTGCAACTGATAGAAGAGTCCCCCTGCTTCCATTACAGACTAGGCTGGCCATGGCTTGTGCAGCAAAATATCTGTTGGCTGACTCATCGGACTTCAACAAGTTAGCAAGTATGGGCATAGCTTTCATTGTTGCATGTGCTCGAATTATATCTCTATCTTGAAATAGAATTGCTAGAAGTAATCCACAAATCCATACGCTACTGTCTTCTTTATAGTCGATCTGTATGAATTACCAGTTTAAGTGCATTATAAGTACAAGTGATAGAAGTTCATCCTTATCTTACGCTCCAGCATAAAGAAAAAGAAATGAAAACAACAATGAACAATGTCTACTAGAGGCTAATGGGGGCATTATAAAAAAACTTCACTTTAGGAAGATCCATGCATGAACATTAGAGAGAAAGTTTAAATTGTATTGATCCAGAAATGAATATTTTGACTAAAACGAACCAGATATAATAGAGATGTTGAAAAAAATCAGATGCCATAAAGTGTCAACAGTAAAATAAAATAAGTTGCACATGTAAAACTATTTAATGCAAAATCAATTGGATCTTTCTTATGAACAATTTGGATAAAAGACTGTAAAATTAAAGCACAGCCCAGACCATAGATCGAAGCCATAATCTCAAGACCACAAAAGAACAACCTTAAGGCTATACCAAGGTGAATCCCTTCTTTAGGATATCTAGGAATGAAATACTGAAAAAGGATGTCTGAATAGAATCACAATATTTCATGCTTGAGAACATTAACTGCGAGAAAGTAGGACATATGTTGGTTCATGGCACGTATTGGACAATGGAGATAAGCACATAACATCCCATAACAGGAGTCCCTCAAATTTTATCATACTGTTCTTTGTATCCATGACATTTTAGATGCAGATAATGCAAAAACATGACTGAAACAAATACCTGACTATATAGTGACAAACCCTGGGAGATTCTCTCAGTGAGGACTTCAACAGCTCCTGCCTCCATAATCTCAGTCTTACATTTTCCATCATGACTAGCAAGAGCAGAAAGAAGCCATATGGCTATGTTGGTACCAGATATGAGTGATGTAGAGGTCTCAGATTCACTTGCTTCTTCATCAGTACGCCTGCAAATACTTATGTCATCTTTATCCCCATGTTCTCCCAGATCAGAAGAAACAGTAGAGCTCAGCATTAAGACGAGAGATTCAATGAGATGAGCACGTAAATGTGATTCTTGCAAATCCTCCACCATTTTTTGGAGATTTACTCTAGCAGCACACACAAGCAGTGCCGTTCCTCCAATTTTAACTATTGTTTTTGAGGAATTTATTACTCTTCTGGTAATAGCTGAAGTACAACCAGAAGCACAAGTAATAGCATTTCCTAAAGCAACAGGCTGAGCCCGGCAAAGCCTTGACAATACCTCTATTGCTTTATCCTGTAACAAAGGCGTTGCATCAGCAATGCATGTCACAATGGGGGTTATGCTGTTTGGGAAGTCTGCAAGAACTTGCCAAGCAGGTTTGATAACTCCTGTCACTCCTTTTAATTTGGACAAGATAGCAAGGGCATCCAGTGCCTCTGATGCTGCAATAGATCCACTATTGGTGGATTCCAGGAAAGAAACCAATGCCAGAACTGTCCCAGTGCAATTCACATAGTCAGTCAAAGAAGAATCAATTTGACGTGAATGAAGAAGCCGAGCAATTGCTGCTGCTGCATGCGTCCTACCAGCAACCATGCCGTCACGCAAAACTCTAGTAGCAGGTAAAATAATTTCTTCTGGAACAACTTTCTCTGATACTTCACTGTCCAAGAGAAGATTTGCTAAAGCACAAATGGCTTGTTCAGCAACTTGCAGAACTGAAGAGTTAGCAAGAACAATTAGCAGGGGCAATGCATCTCTAGCAACAGCGGCCACATCACGGTTTTCTTTTATAGATAATAATAGAGCAGCTAGGCAGCCAGAGCCCTCTGTCAATAAGCTCTCAGATTCAGTATTTAGAAGTCTCATGACTGACAAAAGAGTCTTAACAGCAAGGCTACTTTCACGTAAGTCCTTCCTAAGAGTAAAGATTCCAGCAAGAGCTGATGCAGATTTTGCTTGCGTTTCTTCCTTGGAACAGCTTAGAATTTTAATCATGGTCTCAATTGCATCATTTGAAGCACTACCTTCCCTTAGCATATCAGCGAAAGGAGCCACAGAAAGCAAACTTTTCAAAGCGTCCAAAACATAAACTTTAGATTCAGGAAGATCACTGGTTAATAACGCAGTGAGTTGACTAACAGTTGCTGTATCTGATTTGTGGATCAAATGATTCAATGTCTTTGCAGCAATTTCTTTCCCATTGGAGCTCCCATTCTTCAGCAGCCACAACAATGCAGGGACAGCATCAGCACTCTCAACACATTCCCGTATATCTTCACTGTGATTACAGAGGTTACCAAGAATTGTTGCAGAATCTTCTTTTGCCTTTGCAGACCCTGTCTCTAGAATTTGAACGAGGGGAGGTATGCCACCAGCAGCTGTGATTGCCCATTTGCTATCGTCGTTCTCCTTTGATAGAAGGCAGAGTAATGCAACAGCACACTCCTGTTGCTGCTCCGATGAAAGTCCAAGAAGAGAGATCAAAAGCTGTATACCCTCACGGCCCTGAAGTGCATGCCACAAACTGCCTTCAGTGTTGCATAGTATGAGAAGGGAACTTGTCAACTCATCCTGTACTTCATTGGTTGCCATTGTGATCAAACCAACCAGCAAGCGTTTTGCATCAGAATTAACGAGCTTACATGAGAGTGTGGCATTTCCATATAAACTGGCAAGAGCTTCTATGGTTCGCTCCTGCACAAGAAATGGTAAACGGGGCTTAAATTGCTTCACCAGTGTCAGCTCAACATCCAGTGGATCTGATGCTCTGCTAGTTTCTGCCTTGCTGTCATATATCATAAGAGCCGAAGCTAAAGCCCCCAATGTATCAGCTGTTTGTGCTGGTGAAGTGCATGATTCAAGGCTTTGACCAAGGCTTGAGATGACATATGACAAGCCACCAGATATATTTGCCAGAGCACACATTGCATTCTCCTGCAGAGCTTGGGCATACTCGCCTTGCATGAATTCTTTAGATGGAGCTATTGTAGCATTAATCAGAGCAGGTATACCATTTGAACTGGCTATCTCTCGCCTCGCCTCTTTGCACTGGGCAGAGAGAGATTTTAGAGCAGCAGCAGCTTGAGCTCTGACAGAAGCTTCGTTACCTGGTCCCAGTAGGTTGAGGAGCTGTTTGGTAGCCTCAGCAGCCAAAACCCTAGAACAAACAGATGCTTCCTCCATCATTAGACACGATAGGAGAAAGCAAACATTCGCTTGAGTGCTCGACTGTTCAGTTTTAAGCAGTTTCACAAGAATATCAACTCCCCCAGCTTGAATAGTTGCAGACCAAAATCCCTCAGTGTTGCTGGAAAGATTTCTTAAAGCTCCAGTAAGCAAACTGTCAACAACCTTTCCAGCTTTGAGTCCCTTTTCTAGTTGCTCCCAGAGCACTGGTACAACCCCTTCAGTTGAAAATATTTTGGAGCCAACGTGATCCTTAACTCCACCTTGAGAAACTGCATAAATGGTCTTTGCAGCTGCAATTTGACCTTCTGCTGAGCTGGACTTTAGAAGACCAAGAAGCGGAGGAATGCAACCCCCAAGAAGTACCTTTACTCGTAGTTCGTTTTCCTTACACAGTGAACCCAAAACAGTTGCAGCCTGAATCTTTACCCCAAGTGATCCTGATCGAAGAAGTGACACCAATACTGGAACGGCCTGAGAATGTGAACTAACAGCACTGAATGCATTTTCACGTGTATCAATGAGGTCCAGCAACTGCCTCAAGGAATACTCTTTTTCTTGAGCAGACGATGAGTTCTGGCGCAACTGCTCAATACATTGGGCAACACTTGCTAAAGTCCCATCAGGATCTTCCATGCTGCTGCTGCGATCTCTGCAGGGAAAATATGATGAAAATTGCTTAAGGTATAATTATCAATTATGTTACCCTAGAAGAACCATCTAGTAGATTGAGGAGAAATTGCAACTGTACAAAAATCAAGTGGTATATTTGTGGCACAGTAGTATATTAGGTCATTTTCAGGAAAAAAAAATGTGCAGGCCGGCGAATATTTAGTCAATAAATATTGTGGCTCGTGTTAAGGAAACATGACCGTGGTCAGGAGTGAAACTAGCTACAGTGACTCCATAATGTACCATATTTGGGGTGTGAAAGGACTCAAATGAAGCAGAAATGGGAGCTACATCTTTTATTTAAGAAAGCTGAATTACTCTTGTGTGAGTTGAAGTTTATAACGTTATTCAATGAAGCTGTTACACGGGATTTCGTAGCGAGTGTCCCCAATCCAAGTGTCTGGACAGACCCATATGAATGACGCATCAGATAAAGTGATCTGTACTGAGTGGTGTTCTATGGAAGTTATTCCTCTTAGAAGTCCCAGGTCTTTCTGGAACTCTCTTTCTAACTTGGGTGGGGAAACTTGGTTAGACTCTGGATCCTGGTTAGTGATGGGAAGTAGTTCTCAATCAATGATTGAATGCATATAAAATATATGCCATGAAATTTGAACTGACCTTGAACTCATCCTGGCGATTGAATATGGAGTTGCAGGCTCTAAATCATGGTGTTTACCGTCTCCATTTCTTTCCTGCAACCGAAATTACGATTCATGATAAAGTTGAGCTGTTCAAAGCAAATTACAGATTAAGCCGGCACTTCTTTCCCCTTCAGCTGGGAAGATTTTAATATACAGCTGTACAAGCCAAGACTAAGGTCTTGTACTTGAATACATGCATATAAAATGTAATAAATGCAAACTAGATGGCACATTATTCAGTGATGCTGAGGATTGCAGGATGAGCATATTAACCATACTCACCACTTCTACTTGTAACAATTTTTCCACCACAACCCAAGAAAACAAAACATAAGTTCATAGAAGCTGTAAATATTAGCACAATCATCCCCGCATAAATGCAAGAGGCTGCTTCCAGGATTTGAATCTGTGACCTCAAGGTTGCACGGTAACACCTCAACCAATGCGCCAAGGCTCCCCTTCTTCAAATTGATGTATAATTAATGAAAAACATTAAATTGATTTGAGATCATAACAATACGAGTAGCATGCAATAGATGCCTCGTGAAATAGTTTAATGCTGTAATCCTTTGAGCAGATGCCACAAGTGGTAACCGGATCACATCAAATGCTCATCATAAACCGTAAACTAGCATAATATACATTTTTGTTGCTCTCAGTAATATCTTAAGCTTTTAGATGAGTTGGTAACTTCACATAAGCATAAAAGATTATAATAAGATCTATATGAATTCAAATCAAATTTGAGTCGAATTGACGATAAGAAATACATGATGAACAAAACAATGCGCGAGAGAAGTACCAGATCAGAAGTAGCAAGGCTGCTGCCATTGCTGGCAGTATGCCTCCACGCCAGTGTAGCAGCCAGCTTTGCTGTAATTATACAAACGACTTCAGATCTACCTCCAAGACACGGTCAAATTGTAAGCTCGAAAATCTTCCTGTAAAAAGAACAATTTAGTGCACAAAAGAGGCATACTAACTGAATTCAACTCAATTTCCAACAGCACACAATACACCGCAAAACACACAAACCGACATGGATTGAATCCAAATAACAGAACATCAAAAGCAACTTGATAGTAGTTAAACCACAATGAAGTTCCATAACACACACACACACACACAAACGAGTATAAGATTACAAGTTCAACGCTAACAATTTGGGAGGAAAAAGGATAGTATTACAAAAGTTCAACTAAAACAGATATAAATAGAATCAGATCAAATCCAATCCAATCCAATTACCGCGTATCGAAAGCTACTTTTACAACAATCAAACTAGACAGAATTACAGGAATTTAACAGAAAAAGGTGTAGCATTTACATGATTAAGCTCTGTGGTTGTGAAGATTTCAATAGATTCACACAATCGATATCGAATTCGAGCAATTCGAAACGGATTTAACATAACGTTTCTGATAATTAAAAAGCAGTAGATCAAACTAATCGAAAACGTGAATCAAAGTTACAGGCAAAATTAAATGTGAAAGTTAGCTAATTAAATGATGTACAGAGGTTACCTTGGAGGAAGGAGACAGATCTCGTCTCACTGCATTTGGCAATGAGAGAAATGGAGATGCAGAATGGAAGAGAGAGAGAGAGAGAGATGAGGTGAAGGAGAAGGCAAGTGTGAGAGGCTAGTAGTAGTAATTCACAGACACAGAGGGAAGGGGACACCACCGACAGTTCACATCAAAACGAGCGGCGGATGGGGCTTGGCGCGTCGGCTCGACTTTGGTAAAGTTTAATTAATAGTGATAAATGGAAATGCGTTTGGGATTAACGTTAATGAACCTTTGGCGGAACGGTGACTTTAAGACCATGCACATCGGTGACTCTCCAAGTGAGAGTCACCAAAAAAAAAAAAAAAGAAAAAGCAAAGGAAAGTCACGAAACGCCATGACTCGGCAATCAGCCAACCGTCGGTTGACCCGGTTGCAATTTTTTTTTTTTTTTTTTTTTGATCTAATTATTTTGATTTTGTATTTATATAAATATATTTTTAAAATTAATATATTTTATATATTAATTTTATTTTTAAAAGGTTGGATTGGGTTGGGTTGGGTCGAGGTCACTGATGGGAGTATAAATTATATAAGGTTGGGTTGGATTGGGTTGGGTGAGAGAAATTAATATTTTATTTGAGGTTGAGTTGGGTCAGGGTCACTGATGGGGATGGTCTAAGTAGTCGTTGGGTTTCATTTACTATTTTGACTTTTTATTCTATCTGATTTTGACTTTTACCCCCATGAGGTTTGATCAAGATTAAATCTCACCCCTGTTTGATCAAGTATGTGAATTTGGCCTGCTGGCTAGAATTCATGGCTTTCAATCTGGAGGTCATGGATTTGATTCCCCCATTTCTCTTCCTAAAATTTATCTCCTAGGCGCTTTTGTGCGTGCATGTGTGTATGTGTGTGTGTGAGTAGTGAAAAAAAAAAAGTATGCGTACCCACTTACCCATACTTCATCCGTCCCGTTTGAAATTATATTTTTAATTCAAAAGGTTATTCCATTTAAAATTATATTTTTCACTTTGAAATTTTTTATAATACTTTTTTAATCAATGTGACTCACTTTCACAATCATAACATCTTTTCACTTACTATTCATTACTCTACTTTTCTCTTTTACCTCACTTTTTATACTCACAATAATTACTCTAATAACACTTTTTCTTAATTCACGTATTAAATTCAAATTGTGTAATTTCAAACAAGTCGAAGGAGTAAATATATTTAAAATTTCAATTGCAAAATAAAATAATAGGTATCAAGACAAATTTAAACATGGACTATAACTAGCCCAAACATCGTTACTTGATACCATGAAATCAAATCACCAGATTAAACAACCAGTCCAATTCACTAAATCGAATCACCTATATATGATATCAACTATTTGTATGTTGAAATATCCACTTTTATTTTATTTAATAGTCATCTCATCCTTTCTAACTTGATTGTGGCGCATAAATTGCCAAGTTCTTACCATAATTCGATATTGCATAACCTCTCTCTCTCTCTTTCTCTTTTCCTCTTCTAAAGCATAATCAACTCAATCTAATTTGATAGTATAACTATAAGACTCACGTTTTACAAATTTTTTCAAAAAATAAGTAAACACTTGAAAAAATCGCTAATATTTCATTAAGATTAATTTTGATAGATAAACTATCGAACCAATTTAAGTTTTGATAATTCAATTATCGGACTCATTTCTTAACCAAACCCAATTACAAACTTCAAAATCAAGACTTACATTCACAATAGGCAATCCTAAGGTTGATAATACCCCAAATGCTCTCAAAGAAAAACTTAACAATTAAATGCGAACATTGGGTAGCACAACATCATTAAGATACACTTGCTAACAAGCTCGCTAAGTATCTCTCTCTTCCTAGCTCTCTCTCGCACACACATAGATGCACAGGGAGCAGTGGCAGATCTAGAGCATATTTTTAAGGGGGTGCACAAATACACTATAGTATGAAAAAATTAATGTCTAATATGAGATTCAAACCCACAACCTTCGACTCTAAATCCTAGCATCTTAACCACTAAACCACACACATTATTTGATTATGGGGGGTTCACTACCACCCCTTTAGCTTGCCTTGTGTCCGCCCTAACATGGAGAAACTTATTAAAAACCATAGGTTGATGTAAAGACGGACGGAAAAGTGGTCATTCTTTCTGACATGCAGTCTCACTCAGTGCATTTGGTCTCGAAATTGGATCCCATCAAATACCTGTTCGACAAGCCCTCCCTCTCTATGAGATTGGCAAAGTGGTCATTCTTTCTGGCCGAGTACGATATCACTTATGTGACGAGAAAGTCCGTGAAAGGGCGGATGATGGCAAACCAACTGGCTGACTTTCCAAGTGATGAATGCCAAGGACCCGAACCTCAATTCCTTGATGAAGGAATTTTCGCTCTAAAAGGAAAAAATCGCTGGCAGCTCTTCTTTGACGGAGCAGCTAACAAATGGGGGAATGGGATAGGAATGCTCCTGGTCGATCCCACTGATGAACATACTCCCATAGCCATAAAGCTCAACTTCGAGGTCACTAACAATGCCGCCGAGTATGAAGCCTGCATAGCCGGATTGGAGGCAGCCTTGGAAAGGAACATCAAGGAGTTGGAAGTACAGTGACTCTGCTCTCATCATCAACCAAGTCTCCAACAAGTGGAAAACAATTGATCCGGGTCTTCAAAAGTATCACGCCTATATGGAAGATCTCGCAGCCCAGTTCAAGGAGGTCAGCTTCCACTACCTGCCCAGAGACCGCAGCAGGTTCGCAGATGCCCTGGCAACACTAACCTCCCTTATCGAAATACCCAAAGGAAAATAAGTTAAACCCTTCAGGATTGGGAGAAGAGAAAACCCAGCCTACTGCTTTAAGATTGGGGCAGAGAGGGAACCGGTAGATGACCCGTGATATACTCAGATTTACCAATACTTGAAAAGCGGTGAAGCCTCCTTCAAAGATGAAGACGGGGAATACAAAGAAGGGATCAAGGCAAAAAGTATGATGGCTCTGAAACTCCTGGCTTCCCACTACGTTCTTCTGGGAGACACGCTGTACAAAAGGCGCTACCGAGGTCCTCTCTTAGGCTGTATCAGCAAACAAAGGGCTGTCGAGCTAATGAACGAAGTATATGGCGGTACCTGTGGCCCCCACATGAATGCTCGAGCCTTAATGCAGGTCATCCTGAGAATGGGCTACTTCTGGATCTCTATGGAGACGGATTGCATCCAGTTCGTGAGAAGCTGCGACAAATGTCAGCGCTATTCGAATCTCAACCATTTACCTCCGCACGACCTCTATTGTATGACAACCTCTTGGCCTTTTGTTACCTGGGGAATCGACGTCATCGGCAAAGTTACACCACCAGTAAGCATCGGTCACGAGTTCGTCCTGGTAGCCATAGACTATTTCACCAAATGGGTCGAGGCCAAGTCCTACAAAGTCCTCAATTCCAAGAAGGTAGCCCTCTTCATCAAGGAAAACATCATGTGCAGATACGGATTGCCAGCTGAGGTGATTTACGACAATGGTTCTCATTTCGAGGGAGAATGCGACAGATTGTTGGCAGAATTCAAAATCACCCGTCACAAGTCATCCCGTTATCGGCCCCAAACCAACGGTGCTGTTGAAGCAGCAAACAAGACTCTAGAAAACATCATCAGAAAGATGGCCGTCCGGGGCAGAGATTTGCCAGACAAGCTCCACCTTTCCCTCTGGGGATACATGACATCTGTCAGGACTGCCACAAGGGAAACGCCATTTGCCCTCACTTACAGAATGGAGGCCGTACTTCCTATCGAATTGGAAATTCCCTCGCTCCGCGTGTTGTTGGAAAATCAGATCAACGAAGTCGAGTAGCTCCAGAGTCGCCACGACGAGTTGGCCCTGCTGGATGAACGTCGTCTAAAAGTCATGGAACACACCCGGGACTACCAAGCAAGAATGGCCTGGGCCTTTGACAAGAAAGTGAAACATCGGGACATCCGAGAAGGCAACCTCGTGCTAAAAGAGAAGCCTCCAACCCACGCCAATCCACTTGGCAAATGGGATCCCATTTGGATCGGACCCTATGTAGTTCAGAAGATCTTTTCTAGAGGAGCCATGCAGCTCGCAGACTTAGATGGAAATCCCTTCGTGCATCCGGTGAACGGAGACAAGCTCTGCAGATACTATGCCTGAAGATCGAGTCACCCCCCCCAAAAGTTCCAAAAGAGTAATACCCAACTAGGTCGAAAACCCGAAAGGGCGGCCTAGGTAAAAAACAGGGTCACACTTATCTTTACCCCTCTAAAAGAAAAAAAAAAGAGCTCAAGCGCATGCTTCAAAAAAAAAAGAGAAAAAAGAAAAAGCTCAAGCACATGCTTCAAAAAAAAAACCTCAAGCGGATACTTCAAAAAAAAAAAGAGAAGAGCTTAAGCTTTAAAAAAAGAGTGCTAAAAGAGTAATACCCAACTAGGTTGAAAAACTCGAAAGGACAACCTAGGTAAAAAACAGGGTTGCACCTCTCTCGTCCCTCTCTCTACCTTCCCTTTCTACAAAAAAAAAAACCAATTCATAGGGTCGAACTACGGAGACCTGAGCCCCTTAGTCCACTTGTAAGAGGGGAACGTAGGCAGCCGGAAACGGTTCGGTCTAAAACAAAAATAAACATCAAATTTTGTCATCAACACAATGACCACATCGCATCTGCGTCTCGAAAAACTCCAATGCAATTCACTTATTCATTACAGTTAAACACTTCTTGATGAGTTCAAGCCCGGTCTACTTTTAAACTCACAACTGCGCTAAAAGAGAAGACATAAAAATACATAACTAAAAACTAATGTGTCTGCAAGGGCGATCAATGGATACTCAGGGGTCTAGCCACTAGTGTCAGCATCTCCCTCTGTCCTCCTCCGTCTCCTCCCGCCATGCCTTGTGTTCTTCCTAGGCACGGGAATGATGTCCGTCCTCCTCTTCCCTAGCTTCGACATAGGGGCCAGGTCCATCAAGCCCACCTGTATCAAAGCTCTGGTCGCCTGGGCCTCATCTCTAATTTCCTGCCTCCTGGGTAGCATCATGGGGAACCCTGTCCCTCTATCGTTCCACTCTCATCTCGTAGTCGAACATGTCATCTCCACTCCTGTTATATGGGCTATCTCTCGCCTCAGCTCTCCTCAACACTGACACGGGAACACCTTCTGCTCCCACCATGGCCTCACGCCTCCTCATAAGAGCCACCTGAGTCTCCCCCACTTGTCCCTCGTACCAATCCAAGTACCAAGTGGACAGATAAATGCGCTCCGGACGCCTGAGAAGGACCATAGGAGGAAAAGCATGATACCTCCGTACTCGGGAAAAGAAGGGATATGCAGATGGATCATCCATAGAGACAGACATCACCACCCAGGTGGCAATATCATCGCAGCCCTCCAAAGGTACCTGCTCCATCCCAAACTGCCTGAGAACTAAAGCTGGAATGTAGAAGGAAGACCAACTGAGCCCCGGAAGCATGAATACCTGAGATCCCTCCTGGATCGTCCTCCTGGTCTCTATCTGCCAGTGCGGAATCCACCATCGGATGTCCTGGGTATCCAGCGCTCCCACGAGGCCTGATCCTCGATCTCAACTGTAACTCCCCTCCTGGCAAAAGCCCATGGCTTGAATGCAAGAGGAGCCTCCCGCAGGACCCCTAGCCTCTCCATCAGCCACATCGACAGCAGAAACGGGCTTCCCCCGTGCATGTATCGCTTCCCGACAGCTAACCGGTCAATAGCATGAAGGGTCTCTCCCAAGATCAAGGGAACTATATCCCAGCCCGATCGGCAGTGCGCGACAACATCCAGCAGAGACCGGTGGCACATTCCAAAGGAACAAACCATAAACAGGTACCCAATCGTACAAAGAGCAAAGGCATCCCAATAACAATCACCAACAACACCCAAGCCCCTAAACCTATCCGGGAGACCAGAAATGTCAAAATAGTCATGTCCTCGAATCATACCTTAAGCTTCCTCCGGAGGAATTTGAAGGAAACTGGACAATTTTTTGGCAAAAGACATCCCTCCGGGTAAGGGAAGTGCAATCTCTTCCACCTCGGGTCCTCCAAGTAAAGCCCTAAAATCCTCAATGGTGGGAACCACTTCGTTGTAGGAAAAGCAAAAGACATGTCTCCGAGTGTCCCAGAACGCAGCAGAAGCCCTCATCAAGTCATAATCCGGGATGAGCTCCTTGAGAGACCATAAAGACTTGATCTTGTATCTCTCCTCAAAGAAGGCCCTATTCCCATGCATGACCTCCCGAGACCATTCCTTGAACTTGTCAAAGAAGATCATTTGCAACTCTTTTGGCAATTTAGAAGAATTTTTCATGTTTTCCATGGCTTTCTATGGTGTTGGGTCATGATTTCAGAAAGAACAGAGAAGAAGATGAAGTTGAGTGATGAAAACCTAGCCTGAGGTGAAATTTAAATAACCCTGCCAAGTGCTGCCCTTGTCCGCGCAAATGAGATTGCAGCCTCAATCTCATCCACGCGGATAAGATTGTCCCCCTGTCCAAAAACTTTTTTGACAACCATGAAATCTGCTTGCCCAAATGAGGAAATCCTTCCCCAAACGGCCAAACATGAGAATATGCTTATTCCCCATGATTTTCATTCAAAATTCTCACAAAGATCCCTCTTTTGTCCCATAAAACACAAAACCGGGCTCATGCAACTTGCATTCAGTACAAAATTAACAAAACAAAAAATATGTGTACAAAAATACTTAACAAAATAAAATGTAGTCATTACGTCCCTGACATAAAAAATAATGTGCATACATATTGTTTCTCTCTGCCCTAACAAGTGCGCTCAGTCAGAGTCACTATCCGACTCAGGAGCGGGATCCTCCTCCCTCATAATCTCCTTGCCGCGCCTCCGTACCCTCCGTTGAGCCGTGCTCGGCCCCTCTGCCGCTGCCTCCGGGAAAGCCATCTCCGACTCTACATCATCCTCATCGGCATCAGAATATCGGTCCTCGGGATCGGCCGGCACGCCCCGATATGGCACCCCAATGTCGGCGAAGAAATCATACCCGAAGGAAAAGGCATCAGAACTCTGGCCGTATGTCCCCTGGGTCTGTAAGGGGGTCCCGTAACCTCCCTGCGGCTCAAATGCGTCGTAACCACCGCCATAAGAAGAAGAAGAACCCTCGCTGGTCCTGCCCTGTACGAAGCCCTGTCCCTCCATGCCGCCGTAGATGATATGGTCCCGAGAGAGCTCCACGCTCCTGTCCATATAACCAGAAGGAGAAGCGTCCGTCGACTCCCTAAGCTGAGTGCGAGGAGTCTCCATGGACCTCCTGCCTGGCATAGTCCCGCTGGCAGGAATGGGGGACCTCTCCCACATAGAGGCGCTAGATCCCAGCTGCGCCGCCCTCTCTGAGCCCCGAACATGCCCCCGCATCACGAGGTTATGAATAAACCTCTTCGCCCCGATGACCTGGCGCATAAGTCGATCCACAACCCGGGACGAGTACTACAAAGAAGAAACAGAAGCATTAAAAGGCAATCAAAACAATGACAAAGGAAGTACAAAACCAAAACAACCAAAACGCGATCAGCACATACCTGAGCATTCGATCGAGGCTGGAAAGCTCGCGGCATCACCGCTGGGAGGGGTATCTGTGCCCTCATCCTGACCCCATCCTGGGTATAAGAAAAGTATGCTCGAGGGATCCTCACCACCGAATCCCCCTCCCTCGCCAGCACCTGAGGTGTCCTCAGCCTGTGCCTCATGAACTGCTGATAAGGCTCCTCGCAACGAACCTGTGGCAGCCGCCCACCTTCCGAACCAATCCTGGGCCGTCCCTTCCTGTGGAAACAACATGTCAGCCGGAGGCTCAACTGGTGCCCGAGCAGCCAATCCCAGGCCATGCTGCCTCGTCACCCTCTCCCCCAAATAGTAGACATCACAGGTGAGTCCCCGCATGATCCACCTCTGGCCCGTCCAGCGATCAGCACCACCTAGCTGGTCCACCTCGAACCGGCTCCAATGGTAAAAATTAACCCTGTCACTAGTCTCCGCCTTCAGGAACGACACCGCGTCACTGTACCTCAGCTTGACCCTAGTCATGCTCGTCCTCTTCACCCGAGAATCCTTCGTCCACTAAAGCATGGCCGGATATGCAAAGTTCTCCCCCGGGACATGCTCCCACAAGGCGCAGCCAAAAATCTCCAAGGCCCAAACCTGCATCCAACAAGTGAGACCCATCAAAAATCAAAAGTGCATACACAATATGTACAAAAGGTAAAAGAAGAGAGAGAGAGAGTATACCTCTAGTGGGAACTCAAAGCAGGTCAGGGAGGTGGACGCCTTCCTGCTGTATCTGTCTAGGGCGAAGTACAACTTCGCCAATCTCGCCTCTCCCCAGGCGTACTCATCTATCCTGTCCATGTCCCCCAAAGACCCAAACAAGGCAAATATAGCAGTGCCCTTCGCGTGCTCGAACAGAGTGCTGGAAAGGGAGAACCACAAGAAACATCGAGCAATCTGCTCAGCCGTGATGGTCTGGTCCCCCCTCTCGTACCTGGCTATGCTATCGGCCAGCTTAGCCTCGATCACGGCATACTCCATGCCCATCCCCTTCCGCGGCACGAGAACAATCCCCAGAAAATTCATCAACTCCGCATCCGTATACCCGTCGTGCCACTCCAAGTTGAGCCCCTTAAAGAACAGGCCAGTGATAGCAGCATTATCGGTGGGGATCACGGTAGCCTCCCCCCAGAAGAAGTGAAAAGTGTGGGTAACGTCCCACCAATACTCTGCCAAAGCCAATAAGAGCCCCTTGCTCTTATGCAATCCAGCCACCCCTCTCAGGTTCTCAACAAAGCCATAGAGATTCGAAGCCACCACGAGCTGGCGAGGACTCCGATAACCCGGTCTACCAGCCGTAGGCAAAGCATCCCAAAGCCTGATCACCGCCTCCACGGACCCCCGCGTCTTCAGCTTATTCAACCTGCGTTGGATAATATCGCCTATCTCCTGAAAACAGACAAAACACGAATATTTCATCAGAATTGCCAAGGTGATATAAACAACAAAAGAACAGGAAATAAAGAAAATAAACTCCGTCCCATTTTCAGATACATTTTTCTACACACATTCTTTTCTCACACACAATTTTCATTCAAAATCTCTTATTCGAGAGTCCGTTCCAAATTCGGCAAATTTGTGTTCATTTTATAAATGCAATTTTCATTCAAAATCTCTTATTCGAGAGTCCGTTCCAAATTCAGCAAATTTGTGTTCATTTTATTCATACAAAAATACAATTGCATTCAAAATATCTTATTCGAGAGTCCGTTCCAAATTCGGCAAATTTGTGTTCATTTTATAAATGCAATTTTCATTCAAAATCTCTTATTCGAGAGCCCGTTCCAAATTCGGCAAATTTGTGTTTATTCATACAAAAATACAATTTCATTCCAAATCTCTCATTCAAGAGTCCGTTCCAAATTCGATAAATTTGTACATTTTTACATAGCATGCATCTTTCTCACATTCATGCATTACGTCATCAAACATGCAAACAAATTTTCATCACAAAAAATTTCTTACGCAAAAGTCCGTCCCAAATTCGACAAATTTGTACTCACTTTATTTTTACAACAGGCAAACTACTCAAGTTTTTCATAAACAAATTGCATATTCTTTCTACCCACAACATCAATTGAACACATGCATCATCAATTTCAATTTTTCATGGCAAAATAAACAAAACCCCAATTTTGGCCATTCAAAGCCCTAAGTCTAACATATACCAATTTCGACAAAAATCAACAAAAAAATCAAAATTGAGTATCATACCATGCGGAGATCCTCGTCGGTGGCCCAATGTTGCCACATATCCGGATAGAACTCCTCATTCATCGATTGCGAGAGCCTATAATGGCGATGCATCCTCACTAATTCAAGCCTCCTCTCCGCCGCCTCTCGACTAACCCGACCTCGACGGAATCCACGAGCTCCTCCCCTTTGTTCCATAGCCTTGATTTTGAAAGATTTTACGAAGAAATCGGGCAACAATGGAGGTTTTCTACCTCTTTCTCTCTCGTTTTCTCTCTCAGCTCTCGTCTGGCTGCCTGGGAAACTGAAGAAGAAGAACACGTCTGTCCAACTTTTTGAACCAGGTGCCCTGCTGGTCCTATCCGTGCGGATAAGATTGCAGGGCGAAATTCTAGTTTTGCCCTTTTAATTCCTGGTCTTCTGCATTCAGACCCCCAGCTTAACGAAAACTTAACGGAAGTCCATTTTCTTCCTAGTTTTCAATCCCGGCCGTCATCGTAAGTCCGTCCCTTAACGAAAACTTAACGAAAGTCCATTTCCTTCCTAGTTTTCAACCCCGGCTGTCATCGTAAGTCCGTCCCTTAACGAAAACTTAACAGAAGTCCATTTCCTTCCTAGTTTTCAACCCCGACCGTCATCGTAAGTCCGTCCCTTAACAAAAACTTAACGGAAGTCCATTTCCTCCCTAGTTTTCAACCCCGGCCGTCATCGTAAGTCTGTCCTTTAACGAAAACTTAACGGAAGTCCATTCCCTTCCTAGTTTTCAACCCCGGCCGTCATCGTAAGTCCGTCCTTTAACGAAAACCTAACGGAAGCCCATTTCCCTTCCTTATTTTCGAGCCCGCACCAACAACACACATCCCCAGCAGTTCCCGAACTACGACCAGGCTTGATTCCCATCCGGGATACGTAGGTAGCCTACCATAGGTCTAGCCACTTGACCAACACGGTCACCCTTTTCCCCGGCGGTTATCGTAAGCCCGAATCCTCCCCAGCAAGAACACTTTCAAAATAATCTCCCAATTTAGGTCCATACTCCTGAACCAAACCTCGACTTAAGTTTATACCCCTGGACTAAGTCCCAATGTAGGTTCATACTCCTGAACCGAACCTCGACTTAGGTTCATACTCCTGAACTAAATCCCAATGTAGGTTCATACTCCTGAACCGAACCTCGACTTAAGATCATACTCCTGAACTAAATCTCACTCTAGGTATACACGCTTCCGCTAGGTCGAATACGTCTTCGGCAACGCTTCCGCTAGGTCGAATACGTCTTCGGCAATGCTTCCGCTAGGTCGAATACGTCTTCGGCAACGCTCCCGCTAGATCGAATACGTCTTCGGCAATGCTTCCGCTAGGTCGAATACGTCTTCGGCAACACTTTCGCTAAGTCGAGTCTTCCTTCGGCAACATCTTCGTTAGTCGAGTCTACCTTAGACGACGAAAATGCGGTGGGAGGTCCATTCATCCGACCGCTTCTTTCCCCCGCAAGACCTGAACTACGATCGGCTTGATTCCAGCAAGGGATACGTAGGAATCCTTTCATTAAGGGTCCAGCCATTCGACCGCCTCGGTCACCTCCTCGCCCATTTCGGTAACGTTTGCCAGATTGGGGTCCTCATTTTGTCGACGACCCCACTTCCCCTGGAAGTACCGTCGCCGAGGGGCTACTGTAAGTACCCCAATCTGGGTCATTAATGTTCCGTCAGCCCAAATTAATGATTTATAATCATTTAGGGGCATTTTGGACATTATTTTGACAATTTGAATGAGGAAGGACCTCTTAGGAATAAAAAAGTGGACAATTACCTCCCTGGAAGTCTGTCATTTCCAAGAAAAAGGAATATTGACCATTTAAATAAGCCAAAACTGCCAGAAATAGCTTTCTGCAAAACAGGCACGCCTGCTGGGGTCATCCATGCGGATGAGATTGTCCCTACAATCTTGTCCACGCGGATAAGATCTGCATCCAGCCAACCCATAAATACCCCTCTTCTCCCTCAGTTTGATATAGAGAAAAAGCCCCAAAAAATACGAAAGCCTACTGTCACTCTGCCCAAATCAACCCTCAAACAACCATTTCCACTTTCAAAACTCAAATTCCACACCATATTCATCCCAAATCCATCCCAAATCCATCCCAAAACCACTCCTAACCCTTTAAAATCCTTCAAACCCTAAACAACAAACCCAAGACAATTGGTAAACCCTCAATCTCTTCACTCATATCTCCCTCATTCATACATATTCATACCATGTAGTTTAGTTTCCTTCTTTTGTTCAACTCCCCTTTCCCTTTGTCCCAAGGATCCAAGAGGATCTCCATGGAACCCATTTCCATGGATGATCCTCCTAAATGATCCACATCCCCTTTTATTTTATTTCATTCCCCCACTCCCTTTTTATATTTCTTGGTACTTGCTTGTTTGACCAAGAAGATGGTCATCTTGGAGTTCATCTCTAAGGATGACCACTTCAAATGGTCCATATTTCATGTTCCTTTACATGTTTAGTTTTACTTGCTTTCCTTGACCTCAATATGGTCATCTTGGAGTCAATCTCCATAGATGATCATTTCAAATGGTCAACATTATTTACATTCCTTGCAAATTCCCCTCCCCATGTCTAAGATGCTCACCTTGGAACATTTTTCTTGGATGAACATCATCTAGACACACAAAATAGGTCACACAAGATGTACAAGATACACTTGAGTATAGATCTCAAGGATGGTCATCTTATGACCACCTTAGGGATCTTCCTCTAAAGTTGATACATCTTGACCTAACCCTTTTGTCAATTTACTTTCATGTCAAATCCCCTTTCCCCCTAGCAAATGAAATGCTCACAAAGTCCTAACGTACCCCCAGGATGACTTGATTAAGTGGATTCATCACTTATGACCACTAATCAAAGTCTAGGGAAAGAGAGGACAAGCATGGATACCAAAATCCAAATCCCCATTTACTTTCTGACTTTCAGTTACAATTCCAGTTAAGTCCTGTAAATCCAGTTAACTCTCTGGAAATTACAGTGACTAAACTGGAAACTGTAAAATATGGAGACTGCAGCCCTATCCGCGCGGATAAGATTGCACTGCAGTCTTGTCCACGCAGATAACACTGTCATCTGCAAACAGTCCCTCAAATTTTCTGTTATTTCCAGTTTAATCCGTGTTTTCAAACTGTTTTTCAGTTCAGTCCTTATAATTTCATTTTATTTTCAGAAAACCCCCTTTTAATACACACACACACCACAAAAAGTTTCAAGTGAGGAAGACTCGTCGTACGAGGCATTTCGGGTGAACACTAACGTTCTTCCCGGAGCGTAACGTGACCTCCGAACCCATTTTCTCTAATTAGGGCATTTTAAAAGTTTTGACCCTTAAACAAAAAACGGCGTGGCGACTCCGAGAAAAAAGATTTTCTTTTAAGTCCGATAAAGATTTTTCAAAGCTTTCCAAAAACAAACAAAAAGTCTTGTCGGGCGACTCTAAAATGAAATTTTCACCTTTTCAATATTTTTCTCACAAAAAATAAAATCGACACGCTCGCGGATACACATCATCACAGGCCCGCGCAGCCGGATTCGAGTAATTTCAGGAATGTAGAAGCTTCTATTGACGACATGGTAATAAAAACCAAGGATGGCGACCACCTGGAGGATCTCACTAAAACTTTCTGTAATTTGAGGAAAAATTCGATGAAGCTGAATCCCAGCAAGTGCACTTTTGGAGTTACCGCAGGAAATTTTTTGGGTTTTCGGGTGAATATGAGGGGAATAGAGGCCAATCCTGAAAAGATACAGGACTTACTTGATATGTCGCCGCCAACAACAATCCGTGAAATTCAGCGTTTGAATGGTAGGATCATCGCCTTGGGGCGCTTCATTTCTAGATCAGATGAAAGATGCTTGCCTTTTTTCAAAGTTTTGAAAGGCAGACAGAAATTTTCATGGAATGAGGAATGTAATGAAGCTTTTGAACAGATGAAGAGTTACTTGGGGAAGCCGCCATTGCTATGTAGCCCTGTGGAGGGCGACGAGTTATTTGTGTACTTGGCGGCATCAGATTATGGGGTTGCCGCAGTTTTCGATAAGGAAGAAGGAAACGTTCAGAAGCCGGTGTATTATGTTTCCAAGGCAATGAGTGAGGTAGAGACGAGATACTTTAATGCAGAGAAGCTGGCATACGCGTTGGTGATCGCCACTAGAAAGCTAAGGGCCTACTTCGTGTTGCACACGATAACAGTTTTGACTGATGGCCCATTGAGGAAGATTCTACAGCAGCCGAATACAGCGGGAAGGTTGTTGACATATATGAATCTCGAAAGGCAATAAAGGCGCAAGCATTGGCAGATTTCATTGTCGAAGCTTCATTTACAAAGTCAGAGGCTGAATTAGCAGATGCGGTAACCAAGGAGAAAGTACCCAGGAAAGTGACGCCAAGTTTGATAGAAGTAAAGGAAAGGCCTCCAAATTGTTGGAGTCTACATGTCGATGGATCATCAGCAAAGGATAAGGGGGAGCAGGAATTATATTGATGTCGCCTGATGAAGATTGCAAGTACGAAAGGGCTTTGAGATTCAATTTTTCTGTATCCAACAATCAAGCAGAATACGAAGCCTTAATAGTGGGAATCGAATTAGCCAGAGACATAAGATTGACAAAGCTCGTGATCTACTCAGACTCTCAGTTACTTGTGAAAGTGCTGCATCCAGTTTTGGTAAAATATTGCGCCCTAGCCAGAAGTATCTTGAGAAATTTCTAGTTATGGGAGTTGGTGCAAATTGACAGAGCCGAAAATGCAAGAGCTGATTTACTGAGTAAGTCTGCGGGAAACAATATGGAAAAGGCGACACGCAAAGTGATGATAGAGTACGTGGAAATGCCGAAAATCAACAAGCCGGTCATCATGGAAATAGACGAAGCAGAGAAGAGTTGGGTAGGCGAGATGAAGGATTTCCTAGAAAAGAAGGAGTTGCCGCTTGATGAAGATAAGACCAAGTTGATCAAGAAAACCTCATCGAGATTCACTGTTCAGGATGGAATTTTGTATAGAAGGTCCTTCTCCAAGCCGCTGATGAGGTGTGTTGAACCTGATTTGATAAATAAAGTTCTGTATGAAATACATGAAGGAGTTTTTGGGGGACATCCAAGTGCAAGAACTTTGGCTGATAAGATTTTGTTTCACGGATAGTACTGGCTGACACTGAGGTGAGATGCAGAAGCGTATATGAGGAAATGCGATAAGTGTCAGAGACATGGGAACATTCCAAGACAATCAGCAACAGACCAGACCCCTATAGTGGCGACATGGCCTTTCGACATGTGGGGGATCGACTTGATTGGGCCTTTTCCTAAGGCCAAGGGTGGATGTCAGCATGTGGTGGTTGCAGTTGATTATTTCACAAAATGGATAGAGGCAAAGGCGTTGGCGACAATCACGGAGGACAATGTAATCAAATTTGTGCAGGAAAATATATGGTGCAGGTATGGACTCCCAAGGCAATCGTTTCGGACCATGGTACTCAGTTTGGAAAGAAATTCTCAACGGAATGTGCGAGATTGAACGTCAAACATTGGAAATGAGCAGTGTACATGCCGCAATGTAACGGACTGGCAGAGGCGACAAACAAACAGATTATTGCGGCCTTATCTAAAAATTTGGAAGGAAAAGGCAGAGCATGGTTAGAAGAATTATCAACGGATCTTTGGTACGTAAGAATAACGGTGAAAGGCTCGACGGGAGAAACAACTTTTGCGCTTACTTATGGGTCTGAGGCAATGGCGCTGGCGAAAATGGCTCTACCGACTTACAGAGTCACATACTATGACGAAGTTAGAAATGAGCAAAGGTGGTGCAATGACCTTGATTTATGTGACGAAAAGAGGATGATGGCGAGAATGAGAATGATCAATTATAAGCAAAAGATGAAGTCGCAGCATGATAAAAGGGTCAACAAGAGATCATTCAACGTGAGGGATTGGGTGCTTAGAAGCATGGAAGCAACTGGACTTAGGCCTGGATTCTCGAAGCTTGATGAAAATTGGGAATTCCCGTTCCAAGTCGCCAAAGTCATTAGGGAAGGGACTTATCAGCTAAGGAAGAAAGATGGAGAAGAGCGGAAGAACGCATGGAGCGTGGATCATTTAAAGCGGTATTATCAATAGTTTGTCGCCAGTTTTATATGTTTTAAGTAGTTTGTTTTTCCTTTTTCTAAAATAGTAAAGGTTATGGAATTTTGATATTTTAGAGTAACATGTTTTTGATATAATGTCACCAAGTCTAAATGAAATTTCTTGACGTAATATCTTGCAAAGCTTGTAAAATTTTAACTTTGTGTTAATTTTTTTTTTGCATGAATTGATGGCGCAAACAAAACATGGACTTCGTGTGTATAAGGAAGGAATGAAAAGACGAAGGGAGGTTGCCGCCCTAGTAGGCACCCCCAAAATTTGATATTTTGATGGGAGGTTGCCGCCCTAGTAGGCATCCCCAAAATATTTGATGCGTTGATGGGAGGTTGCCGTCCTAGTAGGCACCCCCAAAATATGATGCGTTGATGGGAGATTGCCGCCCTATTAGGCACCCCCAAAATTTGATGCGTTGATGGGAGGTTGCCGCCCTAGTAGGCACCCCAAAAATTTGATGCGTTGATGGGAGGTTGCTGCCCTAGTAGGCACCCCTAAAATATGATGTGTTGATGGGAGGTTTTTGCCCTAGTAGGCACCCCCAAGATTTGATGTGTTGATGGGAGGTTGCCGCCCTAGTAGGCACCCCCAAAATTTGATGCGTTGATAGGAGGTTGCCGCCCTAGTAGGCACCCACAATATATGATGTGTTGATGGGAGGTTGCCGCCCTTGTAGGTACCCCCAAAATTTGATGCGATGAAGGGAGGTCGCCGCCCTAGAAGGCACCCCCAAAATGTGATACGATGAAGGGAGGTTGCCGCCCTAGAAGGCACCCCCAAGACAAGAAGGAAAGTCAAAGATTTGTAAAGGAAAAAAGGTCGCTGCAAAGATAAAGGTCGTTAAGGAGTAAGGCTGCCTAAAGACAAGCCTCACTCTATCGAAGGGAGTAGTGCGTATAGGGAAAGAAAGGTCATAAAGAGGAACTTTGATAAACTATCAAAGCAAAATAAAGTAGGCGACATTCAATATAGACCTTCAAAACAGATCAAAGAAAGCAAAACAACAAGCATCGAAGAAACAAATCATTCATAAACTAGAAAACCAAAGACAAAGCCGCAAACTGCGACAATTAAAGAAAGGAAGCAGTTAAATGCAGAAAAGTAAATTGTTTAGTACAGACCCAAATCAAATATCCAATTGTTCAAAAAAAAAATACCAAGTTCCTAAGCTGGGGGAGTGTTTTGATTGTCGCTGGGGGTGGCTTTGGCAGCTAGTGTAGCTCGGGCAGCCTTCTTCGCCTCGGTGAGTGTTGTCCTTTCTCGCTAACCAGGCCAGCCCAAAGATTCAGAGCATCGTTCTCGGCAATGGAGGGAGCCTCCTAAACGGGTTTTCCTAGAAGTTGATTCTTGTTCGGCTTTGGCCTGCACCCTAATGACATCTTGCTTAAGTTGAGCAATCAGATTATCCTTTTGAAGGTCGCTTTCCTTAAGTACAGTAACCTCAGCCTCAAGGCGCCTGTTCTGTTCTTCCAATCCAAGCTTCAAAGTCTCCATCTCGCCATGTAACTCTTTCTCAGTTTGATCAAATGATTTCACGGCTTCATCAACTTTCTCCTTCTCAGATTGAAGGGCTGCCATGTCCTGTTCTCGGTGCGCACGCCTCTTCTTATATTTATCCTTCTCATCTAAAACCCGCCGGTGAGATTTCTCACATGCCTCCAGCTCAGAAGTAAAAAATCTGCATCTATTTCGCAAGCCAAAGAGGGTACTTGAAATCTGTTAAGAAAAAATGAAGTTAGAAAAGGGAAAGAAGTAAACACAAAGTCAATAAACTCGTGAGAAATGAATAACTTACGCCACAAAGCTGCAAGCCAGCATAGTTAACGGAGAGATCTTCATCTTGCATTTCAATCTCATCCACTAGTTGCTTATCGCTAGATCGTTGAACAATGCCGCCCCCAATCAGACTGTATGAAGGATCCCGGGAGTAAACATCAAAGCCTGCTAACGCCGGCACTGCGCCAATCTCTTGGCTCAGCTCGAAAAGGCCGTCTTCATCAGAAGGCATTTGAAAACCTTCCTGAAGCCAACTCTCAGCCTTAGGTTCGTTTGCTTCAACAGAGGCACTCTCTTCAAAATGTTCAGATGGTGGGTCTTCAGAAGGGCGAGATCTCTTAAGAGGGCGAGAACCGCTATCTTTGCTTGGCTAAACAGTTGCAGTAGTTTGGTCAGTTGGGTTCACATCTTGTTCCTTCACTTGTCATTGATTTTCTTCTACCAGTTCTTCTTCATCTACAAGGTTAAGTCTGGAAGGTCGCAAAGGTGTTTTGGACTTCCTTTTCTTTTTTGACAGGTCAATAGCTTTCCCGGCGGCTTTCTCAAGGGCATCATTCACCTTTTCCTTCGCTATGGCAGCGACATCATCTCCATGAACGGAAATGGGAATTTCTTTCTCAGCTGTCTTGAGCAAGGCAGTCTGCTTAGCTTCAGCAAGCCGCTTACGGCGGCCATCAGCTCCCGAGAATGAATCTCGCCTGTCTGAGAGACTCATTGATCTGAATTCTGCAAAGGAAAAACAAGGAACCAATCAATTGAAGGAAAATAAAGATAAAGCAAAGTTTAAGGGGCAAAGGCGAGAAGCATACTGTGTACTTCGAACATTGCTTTACAACAATGGCCTTCTCGTTGGCAAGGCCCACAATCAGAAGCAAAGTGATTGCCTGAATGAATTTTCCATCCCGGGTAAGGGGAAGTATGTACAATGGTGATGCGAGATTCGTCCACGGGGCAGGTGAAATTAGGAAGTCCAAATTCTTGCAACAAGGAGGGACTGGAAAGAATCTCTCTCCATGAAAATAGGGACATGCCTACATCATTGGCGTCGGCGAGAACCTTCAGTATTCTGTCCTTTAAGCAATTATCGCCTGATACTAGGGCTTTCTTGGTTTCAATTTTAGGAATTATCTCCCTAAGGTCGCCAAAATGGGTCCAGCCAATGCGAGAAGTTATGAAAATATGCTTAGATTGGCAGTTGTGGACTTTGCGTGGAAGGGGAGTAAGGATCTTGGGTTTTCTATACTTTATGGACAAGCGATTCTCGACAATAACATCTCGCTTAGAGATGGCGGTATAGCCCTCGAGCAAGTGTACAAATAGGGAAACTGTGGGTTCATGCCTAAGGGCTCTACAAATTACAAATAGCTGGTTAAGATTCTAATGGCGTTAGGGTGAAGGTTGACAACATCAACTTGAGCCTTATGCATGACAGCACAAATAAAGGGATCCAGGGGAACCTAAGGCCAGCCTTTAGTTGCGAAGGATACGCGACAACGTCGTCCATCCTTTGTCGCATGGCGATAAGGGACATGTCACCAGTGTATGGTTTAATATGGTAGATGTTGTGATTTTTCCCGTACTTAATGTGTAAGGGAGTCTGGAATAGGGATGGCCAAACCGGACCGGAATCGGACCGGAACCCAAAAACCGGACCGGAAAAGCCCAGAACCGCCGTGAACCGTCACGAAAATCGGAACCGAGGTAACCGGAACCGTTTTGGATAAGGGCCGGTTAAGGTTCACATAAATGGTGAACCGGATCGGAACCGGTACCGGACCGAAAATTCCTTGTTTTTCAATAATTTTTAGCTTCTTTATTCATTATTGATCGGAACCGGACCGAAACCGGATTGTGGTAACCGGATCCGAGGTAAGCAAGGGCCGGTTAAGGTTCAACCTTTTGCCAAATCGGAATCGGCGGTTCCGAACCGGAACCGGACCCGGAACCGGTTTTGGCTATCCCTAGTCTGGAAGTCCAGAGAAGAAGAAGTGTTGGGCTCAGCGACATCCAATGATGACGGAATTTCAAATGAGGCATGATGCTGGGATGAAGTCTCAGCAGCTAAGGTGTTAGAAACATTATGACTTGAGGAGGAGCTTGCAGAAGACATGTCAACAATCTCGCTGGAAGAGGAAAGAACCTGTTTATAAAAGCGATGACTACGTAAATTGGGGGCTCTAGGATAGTAATTGTTCGAGAAATCAGAATCAAAGATAGAATGATAGAAGTCGCATATATGAGAACATAGTTCCCAAGTATTGAAGAAGGTCTTCATGGGTACTGACTTGTGCAAAAATGGGGGACCCCTAATTTCTAAGGCATCTAAAATGGAGACATCAGCGCCATTCTGCATAAGCATGAAATTGAGGTCCTCGCGTGGGATCCTAGCCCACACCCCCATGCCGATCCTATAAAACCCGCCGGTTTTCATATTTTGCCCAAACTTGATGGTTCTAACACACGACTTAGTTCTAGCCATTTATGAGAGATATAAGAGTTGAACTGAAACTGAAAGCAAGAAAAGTTTGAAAAAACTGAGAAAGTTTACCTGAGAATTGGAGGAAGACAGTGAAGACTTCAAGGCTTGGCCGAAATTTCAGCCGAAAACGATGAAAAGACAACAAAACCTTCATAAACGTACCAAATAAGCCCCAAAGTACAGCTTAATGACCGTAAAATTGAGGGAAAATGGAAAACGGTGGAAATGAACGGAAAATACGGACGGGGCAACGGTGGTAATGGCTTGAATAGGAACGATCGCCGGAGAAAGCTAAAGGAGTTGTGGACGCTGGGAGTGAGAAAGTGAGAAACTGAAAGTGGTAGACTGAAACCGACTTGAGCCAAAGAAGATGAAGGGATTTTGGGAGGGTTTCCAGAAATTAATTAAATGATGTCCAAATTTTGAATTTCCCCCTCATTATTGAAAACCAATCATCACGGCATGGATATCTAGGTAACCGTGCAATTCTGGCAAACCGCCCTTATCCGTCAACCAGGAAGCGACACGTGGACTGTAACATGTCAATTACAACCGTCATCTCGCCAAATCTTGCTCAAAAGGCGGGATGTCTAAGCGGCAACCGTAAATTTCTCGACTGAATCATGAATAATTCAGGTCTCGAACTTGGGGGCTACTGATGTGATCGCCTAAAAGAGATTTCGACCCAAACTGATATATGAGGCCCAATGTAGTGAATATGGTGTGAAAGACTGGGTAACAGGCCCAAAACAGGAACAAAGGTGACTAGGCAATTTCTGTTAGCACAGTGGCGGGAACCGGCGTTGGCTAGAAGCCAGCGAGAAGCCCATTGCAACCTGTTGTCGTCTGAAAATGATATAATCCCAAGGCTGGAATCCCGCATCAAGACGTTATATGTTGGCTACAACCACGGGTTGTCGCATTGTTGTGGTTATTGCCTGAATGCGACATATGCAAGCAGCGGCATTCCAGTAAGGGCCGAGGAAGCTACATATGGGCCATGAAGTCTGTTATGATAAGTAATATGTTCCGAAAAAGGTGGCATCTCCAATATGAATGAACATGCTCGGCCAATGAAAGAGGTACGTGTGGCTAAGAGATATGATTTGCATGAAAGCTATATAAATGAGGTCAGAAGGCAAAATCTGGTATGCTCTCTCGTTATAGTTTTTGGCCAGTTTTCAATTTGTTGGTTATCGTTTCTTGATCGTATACTTATTCTCACACCGGAGGGGCATAGTCGGAGACGCCCCCGGTTTAGTTTACGTGAGTTTTGTGTGTAAGAGACAACCGAAGAAGACGCCGGAATATTCACCATTTGACTACTCAAATCAGGCTCGTGCAACTATTTTGTGTGGCAGCATCAAGAACATATCTCAGCCATTGTAGGGATCCCATTAGTACCAAATCTATTGCATGAACATATCTCAGCCATTGTAGGGATACCATTAGTACCAAATCTATTGCATGCTTTTAAGCTTGGCTGAGCCAATCCAATCCAACACCTCCAAGCTGACTTCAGCCATACTTCTCTCTCTCTCTTAGTTGGCAAAAGATATGCCATAGTCTACTGGTGTGGTAAGACATACAGAAAGATACACCTAATGTGGATGTTTACGTAATTTAATTATTGTTAATATTATATTTAAATAATCAGCAATCCATGTTCTTTTGTCAAGGAAATTATTATTAGCGTAATAACCAAAATCCACATGCTCTCTCTTAGGGACTTAGAGTTCAGTCGTGCTTTAATTCTCATGTGTTTCATTTTTTAGTTGTTATTTTTAATAGTTTTTGAGTAATAATTTATATTAATTTAATTATTTTATAATAAAAATCTAAATATTATTTAAATAATTATTAAATTAACAACTAAAATATGAAAACATCATTTTGACGTTGAGGGAGTATTAAGTTTTCGAGAATAATAAGAGTTACTAAAGCTGGATTGTGCATAAAGCCAGGGGTGGAGCCAGGAATTGCCCGAGGGGGGGGGGCAAGATTACACAGGGGTTCGGGGGCAGCGCCTCCGAAAAAAAAATTTCGGGTCGGACAAATAAAAAATGGGTCGAATCCATGAAATACAATGTATTTTAGTTAAAAATGTAAAGAATTAAGAAAGTTAACAAAAATGATAAAAATAAGTAATTCAAAGAACGATTGAAATAATGTTGAAGTATTTAACGCAAACAATTTATTAAAATATATTACTCGTACAAAAAAGAAATTTAAATTTGCTAATTAAACTTGGGATAATAGGAAGAAAGACCAAAAACAAAAAAAATGGGAAAAGCCTAACTAATTAATTAAGATTGAAAAATGTGAGGAAATTAGGAGAAAGAGAAAAACAAAACTGTTAAGAGAAAGAAATGGAGAGAGAGAGAGAGAATAGCAAAGATGGAGGACAAATAAAATTAATTGAAAATGTAGGTAGCATGACTCGAACATGAATTTAAAAGGAAACACCAAAGGCTTTAACTTCACCACTTCTACCGCTGAACCACACCACTCACTAGTGTTAATTTTGAAGTTAATTATATATAACAAAAAAATATGGGGGGGGGTGTGATGTGCCAATTTTTCGAAAGAATGAATTTTTCGTTTCTTTGAAAATCAATCGAAAAAACCCGGAGTCGCCACGCCATTTTTGTTTTAAGGGCCAAAACTTTAAAAAATGCCCAAAATCGAGAGATTTGAGTTCGGAGGTCACGTTACACTCCGGGAAGAACGTTAGTGTTCACCCGAAGTGTCTCGTAAAACGAGTCTTTCAAGCTTAAAAACCATTTGTTTGCATGTGTGTGTGTGTGTGTGTTTTTTGGCCAAAATAAGTTCAAACTGAAAAGTAAAAATTGGGAACTCTTTGTAATACTTTGAAAAAATCCCATGAATTTTGGTTTGATTTTAGGGTTGAGTTTTGGTACTCAAAAGACCTTTTGAAGTTGAAAACCAATTCTGTCAGAATGAAAAAGGCAGTGGACACTTGATTTTGAAATGGACTTTAGAGCTTTAAAACTTCAGAATCTGGGGAAAGTCCGAGAATGAAAGTTGTTCAAAACACCTTAAATAAGGTTTCTACAAAAGGATTTTTCATTTGGAGGTGATTTAATAGACCAAAATCTTCTGGAAATCTCAGATGTGAAATCTGGATTTCCAGAGACTGATGAACTGACCTTTGAAAGATAATTTGAAAAAGGGAGTTAAACTCACGCAAAAAATAAAGTAAAAATATTTATAGAATTATAAGAATGTTGGCTACAAAAAGTATTTTGTAGTCAACACCCAATTCCAAGTTCTTCTGTGTCCAAAAAATTAGACCATGGACAGAGGTCTTAGAACAATGCTACTGGACAGCAAGATGTTCTTGAAGAAAAATGTGATTTTAAAGGGGGTTTTGCATCCATGCTTGTCCCCATTTCCTTAGGCTTTGATTAGTGATCACTATACATTTTAGTGGTGATCTACTATATCAAGCCATCCTTAGGGTACATTAGGACTTTAAGCATTTCATTTGCTTGGGAAGGGGATGATTTTGTAAAGATGAAATTAAAGAGACAAATCAACTAGAGATTTAAAATTTGGACCATTTGAGATGGTCATTCATGAAAGATGAACTTCAAGATGACCATCTTAGGTCAAGACTTAAGTTAAATTAGACATAAAGCAAATCAAAATAAGAAGAACAAGATGAACAAGCAATTAAAGGAGAGTTTTAGGGTTTAAAGAAGGAGGGTTTACCAATGATGGTTTAACCCTATCTTCCTAGGCTTGGAGCTTGGCTTGAGGAGTATCAAGATTTGGTGTTTGACTTGAGGAGTATCAAGATTTGGTGTTTTGGATTTGTGTTTGGGTGGATTCAAGGCTTGAATGTGTTTAGAGAGTGTTTGATGATAGAGTTGGTCAAAGAGAAAACAAGTAGATAACACTTAAGTCCTCTATGTTTTCTCTCTAATCTTCCTCTTGAGTAGTGATTTAAGCTTGAACTTGTGTATGTTTAAGAGTGATTTGAGAGTATTTGAAGTGAGATTGGGAAAGACTCAAGGAGAAAATGGTGGCAATCTAAGGATTCCCCTTTGTTTTCTCTCTATTTCGCCAAAATACGGCTTACGTGAGCAAAATGTGTTGTGTAAGGCGAGAGAGGAGGGTTCAATTTATAGCCCTTTGGTGAGGAGCATGTCCGCGCGGATGGGTCGTAGGCGTGCCTTTGTTCATCCGCTCCGAGGCTTTGGGCATGAGGAAGAATAAAATTCAAAAATTCCGGCGGTTTATGTTTTTCAACTTGCCCAATTCGGATTTTTCCAATTTCTTTTGATTTTTGAGATTCTTTTCTTGGTTTAACTTTAAATGGAAATCCCTAATCTACCCTTACTTTGTTAGAAAGGTTAGGAATTGTTAGAAATGTTAGGAATGTTATAACTTTCGTTAATTTTCTAACGAAAATACTAACAACTCAAATTGGAGCACTTACGGTAGCCCTCGGCGACGACGCTTTCGAAGGAAGCGGGGTCGTCGATAAGAGTAAGGCTCCATATTTGGCGAGGATGATCGAGTGATCGAGTGGTTGAACCTAAGCGATAGGCTACCTACGTATCCCTTACAGAATGGGAATCAAGCCGGCCGTAGTTCGGGTCTTTGACCACAGGAGATGATGGCGTTTTAGGATGCCTCGAACCTTGATGAGCGAGTTCTGCGATCGGTTCTTTGGAGAGAAACTTCTGCTGGGATAAGAGATGACCATTTTGGTGGGTGGCTAATGGCTGGGGATAGGAATGACCATCGGATGAACTAATGATAGGCTACCTACGTATCCTTAAGAGGAATCAAGCCGATCGTAGTTCGGGTTTCGACCATGTTGATCGTCGACCCTAGATTTGACTATTTTTGGGAAGCCAGCCTATGGTTTGACTATTTTTGGGAAGTCGCCCTATGATCTGACTATTTTTGGGAAGTCGCCCTATGGTCTGACTATTTTTGGGAAGTCTCCCTACGGTTTGACTATTTTTGGGAAGTCACCCTAAGATCTGACTATTTTTGGGAAGTCACCCTAAGATTTGACTATTTTTGGGAAGTCGCCCTATGGTCGAGCTATTTTTGGGGAAGTCACCCTATGGTTTGACTATTTTTGGGAAGTCGCCCTATGAATCGACTATTTTTTTGGGAAGTCACCCTAAGGTTTTGACTGTTTTTGGGAAGTCGCCCTATGATCGACTATTTTGGGAAGTCGCCCTATGGTTTGACTATTTTTGGGAAGTCACCCTATGGTTTGACTATTTTTGGGAAGTCGCCCTATGATCGACTATTTTTGGGAAGTCGCCACATGGTTTGACTATTTTTGGGAAGTCGCCCTAAGATCGACTATTTTGGGAAGTCACCCTATGGTTTGACTATTTTGGGGAAGTCGCCACATTAATGACTTCGGTTTTGTCGCATTAGGGGATGATTGCGATTTATCGCTTTCCTCGTGTTGTGTGTGATAGCGTTTTAGGTGCCTCGAGCCTTAATGATGGCGTCTTAGGTGCCTCGAACCTTCATGATGGCGTCTTAGGTGCCTCGAACCTTGGAGATGGCGTCTTAGGTGCCTCGAACCTTGATTTGAAATGATTTCCCTTTGGTGGTTTGGGATAGATGGTCTATTGGTGGACTTCATTTGAAGGGATCGGTCTTACGTTCTTTGCTGTAGGGAAAATGGATGATAATGGGGAAAAGAAACGGGATTCCGTTAAATTATTTGGGGATTTTGTTAGCCTTTGTTGGAGTTTAGTTCGGGAGTATGAACCTAAATGGGGACTTAGTTCGGGAGTATGATTCTAAGTCGAGGTTTAATTCGAGGTATGAACCTAAATGGGGACTTAGTTCGGGAGTATGATTCTAAGTCGAGGTTTAGTTCGGGAGTATGAATCCTAAATGGAGACTTAGTTCGGGAGTATGATTCTAAGTCGGGGTTTGGTTCGGGAGTATGAACCTAAATGGGGACCTAGTTCGGGAGTATGATTCTAAGTCGGGGTTTGGTTCGGGAGTATGAACCTAAATGGGGACTTAGTTCGGGGAGTATGATTCTAAGTCGAGGTTTTAGTGCTGAGGGAGACTATTTGAAGGTGTTCTCGGCGGGGAAGATTTTACGAGAACTATCGGGAAATGGGTGGCCGTATTGGTCAAGCGAGTGGACCTATGGTAGGCTACCTACGTATCCTTAAGAGGAATCAAGCCGGTCGTAGTTCGAAAGAAGCTTTGGGGACGGTATTTGGGAGTCACCAGAGGTTTGACTATTTTGGGAAGTCACCACTAGATTTGACTATTTTTGGGAAGTCACCCTAAGATTTGATGATAATGTTTTGTTTGAAAAGTAGTTGACTAAGATATGCTTTCATACTGTGTTGTGCTTACATGCTGCTTAGGAAGGGCGAGGCTACGGCTGATGTTGATGAAGAGTTGTTGGGTTGCGGTTTTACGCGACGATTTGCTATCTTTGGAGGCATTTTGACTGAAGGGGAGTTTGGTTGAGTGCATCTTCGGTGATCGTCAACCTTGTAGAAGTTGTTGAGCTTGTCTTCACATTGGGACTTCTTGCTTTTGAGAACTTGGTGTCTACGGCGATTTTCATTTGAGAACTTGGCGTCCACGGCCGATTTGTATTTTGAGAACTTGGCGTCCACGACCGATTTGTATTTGAGAAACTTGGCGTCTCGGCCGAATTTGTATTTGAGAACTTGGCATCTCGGCCGTATTATATTTGAGAACTTGGCGTCTCGGCCGAACTATATTTGAGAACTTGGCGTCTCGACCGGCGTATTTGAGAGCTTGGCGTCTCTGACCGAACTGTATTTTGTATTTGAGAACTTGGCGTCTCTGACCGAACTGTATTTGAGAGCTTGGCGTCTCTGACCGAATTGTATTTTGTATTTGAGAACTTGGCGTCCCTGACCGATTTGTATTTTGAGAACTTGGCGTCTCTGACCGATTTGTATTTGAGAGCTTGGCGTCTCTGACCGAACTGTATTTTGTATTTGAGAACTTGGCGTCACGGCCGATTTGTATTTTGAGAACTTGGCGTCTCGACCGATTTGTATTTGAGAACTTGGCGTCCACGGCGGTTGTATTTTGTATTTGAGAACTTGGTGTCACGACCGATTTGTATTTTGAGAACTTGGCATCACGGCCGAATTGTATTGGAGAACTTGGCGTCTCGACCGATTTGTATTTGAGAACTTGGCGTCTCGGCCGATTTGTAGACGGCTGGAGGCGGTCTTCATATGTTTATGGATGTTGGAGGTCGACTTTTGGTGAAGATCATCCTTGCCGAATTCACGCATTCGTTAGTGAAGAGGAAGATGCATATATGGCATTCATGATGACGAGATGCATGCATGGAACCAAAAATGATTATGAGATGATGCATTTATTTGCTTTCGAAGATGCACTTAGCCTACGCTTTTGGCGGGGAAATTACGATTTATGATTTTCAATCACTTAGGATTTTCCTATTGATTCAAGTTTTGTGCATGCTACATGAGCCCTTGGGAGATTTTTGTGATGAAAGGGGATGCGTCGGGATGTATGTGTCTGAAGCTGTTTGGAGCAGATTTTGAGCAAGTGGTGAGAGCCCTCGATCGCGATTTAAACGGTTGTTAATGAGTTTTGCGGTATCACATGGACCTCAATTTTGATGAGATTGGATTCGGATCCCGGGTCTTGATTGGAATTTTCTCTCTCAATCTTGGTCATTTGAAGTCTTGGCTCTTGCGAGGCTCTAGAGGCACGTTGATATGAGTGAAGCTTCTTTCATTTGGGTGAGCTGTGACCTCGGCCGAAACCTTGTTCGGAGAATGATTTGATGAAATTGCTAATGCAGGGAGAAACCCAGATCTTAAATCCCGATGCTACGGGAAGCTGCTATGTACCAAGTTCTGAAGCTGAAAATCTAGTTATTGATGTGACTAGACCTTTCTTGTGACTTGATAAAATTCAGATCCAAAGGACCAACTTGATAAAGTCCCCGGATCCTGAGTAGGCAAAGTCCAGATTTTGAAGAAGCGACTTGGCGAGTCTATCTCGTAGTGAAGAAACCAATGTGGACCCAAAGATGACTATAGAAGCCCCAGCTTGAAGAGGCGTACGAGGAGAACACAGGAGAACCGTTTAGCAAGCCCGGTGTGAAGAAATTCAGAAGCGGTCCATTGCGAGACAAAGTCTTCATGTGGCCGAGAAGGCACCCATCTTTTCAAATCTTAGTCGGCTTGATCGTGGACAAGACTCGAAACGTTTATGTGCGGGGGCACATCTTTCGAAAAGTGGGAATGAATCCCGATTTTGTGTATACACACTCGCTTTAGGTTTGACTCTTTTGAGAGAGTATAAGCATCACAAGGTGTGGAAAAGTGTATGGAAGCCCCTGGCGTGAAAGACGATGTTTGGCTCTATTTCCCTAAGATGGAGAGAGAAGACTTGTCGAGACACTTGAAAACTTGTCTTATTCATGATGATCACAAATTTGCTTAAAACCCTTTGTTAATGTTCGGGTTATTCAACCCTTAAATCTGATATGAACAACTATTTTGATTAATCACAAGGAGAAAACCAACTGATATCGAGAATCGAGCTCGGAAGGGCGGAAAGTGTACAGGGACGATCCTTGATGAGACCGGATTTTTTTTTGAGATTTGTTTGTGATTTCGACCGGACCATTTCTGGTTGCCTACGTTCCCTCCATTATGAAGAGCTCAGGTCGCCGTAGTTCGGGTTTATCCCGAATGAAAAGAGAACGAATGTTGAAGTTCGAGTATCTGAGGACCTTTGGGGATTTTGAAGATTTGGAGGATTGAATAACATATCCCCTTAGAGTGTCCATGAAAGACACGGATGTGAAGCCCCAGTGGGGCGTCCACGGCAAGTGTTTGTGGAGTAGAAATGAATTATGCTCACATCAGATTTGAATTTGCACAATCTTTGATTGATGATTTTGAACCAAGATGAATTAGATTCCAATTTAAGCGAGCAATGAAGCATTAATTTGATCTAGATCTTAAAGATTTTACGATGAAATTGCTATCTGATAGGAATTGCGGTGGGTTTTCGGGCTTCGATCGGCCATCGGGTAATTTTGGAAGTTATGACCTCTTAAAGTGAGAGGTCGGTGGGCCTTTTCTTGTTGAACCTCTAAAGGTGAGAGGTTGGCTTGCAGGGATGTGTTTGGGAAATCTATGGCGGGGAAGATTGATTGCCTCTAAGAATGAGAGGTCAAATTTTGACTTTGGCCAAAGGCGAGGGTAATGGTAATGGGAATATCCTCTAAAGGCTAGAGGATGGCTTGGGACTGGTTTTAAGGTAATGATGAGAGGAAGTCAAGCTATCGATAACTTTTGTGAACTTGCGAGAATTTAGGCTCCTCTTTGATCATTGGAGAGCTTCTTGAGAAGTCGGGGACTTTTCTTTGAATTGTGAGGATCGACGGTCCTTCTTTTTTGAAGTTCTTGCTTGGACTATTTCTTTCTTTTTTGTTTTTTTTTTGTTTTTTTTTTTTGCTTGGAAGGCCTCCTGAGGAGTTGAGGATTATCTTTGTCCTTCCCTCATGGCTTGGGATATTTTACCCATTGCCGACTCTCGAAGCTAACTTCTTGGCCTTGCTTGGATTTCTTTCAATGGGGAGCAGAAGTGATGGCTAAACAGGGTTTCAAAACATGCCGATCTTGAAATGAAAGGGTAGTGTTTAGTGAGGGTGAGGTAATGGCTTCCCTATGGGTGAAAGGCTTCAACCGCAATCCCTACCGGATGACCTAAACGGGATTAAGTCTTCATTGCTTGCTTAAGCTTTAAATGAGAAAAGATCCATGCAAATTCATCGAGCGATGAGATGATGATGATGATGAAAGGGATGTGAGCATATGAGGTGCAAGATGGGGAGTTGGTAAGTCCCAATTTGAGAAGGTTATCAATTGATTTTCTCACTTCGATTAATTTAAATATTAATCATTTCAAAGAATTAGTGGTTTAGCAGCACAAGTGATCATTTTGGATAGAACCATTTCAATTAAGTGTAACGTGGGTGCGCAAGTGATGTCTCGAGTCTAGCAAGAAAAGAAAAAAGACTTATATTAAAAGTTAGACATTTAACCACTATGTCCAGAATGGACTACAACGACAAATGTCCGGGAAGGACTTAGGTGAAAGAAAAGTACTAGAACCTACGAAGGTTGACTCAAAAGACTATTTTAAAGATAGGTAGCCCCCAGTCTAGCCGCTCTTTCCTATTGGACCATGCATCTATTCTTCGGCCATTTGGAGATGGGGGCTATTGCGGATCTTTCCATCAGCATTTCTTTGGCAATCTCTTGCTTAACCCAACCATTTTCATCATCTGCGATGGTCGGTCCACCGACCTCACAAAGGGGTGAGTCAAATTCCATTATGCCCATAAGTCTTGAATCACCAAACTCGACCATGTTGACATTCGGGTTGTTGTTTCTAGGGAATAGGTTACTGATAGTATTGGGCCCTTCAGGCACCTCTAACCTCCCTTGTTCAATCAAACTTTGGATTGCCTTTTTCAGGGGGACGCAATCATACTTAGGTGCCCGTGAGTGCGATGAAAGGCACAATGCTTGGAGGTATCCAAAGGAGCATTGGGGTTTCTAGGCGATAATTTTCCAAAGGCCGGAGCAAACCTTCTCTCACCAAACCTACGAAGATATCACTCAAAGGCATCCCAAAGTTTCTCAAATCTTGGAGCAGGGATCTGGATCTTCGGGTTTCTTGGGAACAAAGGAAGTAGCATTATTCTGATCTGTCCCGCATAGCTAATCACTTCTTTACCTTTTGGTTGGGCGGGAGGCTGTGTTGGAGGTGGAAGAAACCCGGTATACATGCTTGAGTGCGGCGGTCGAGCTGGCGATTGTAAGCCTTTTCGAACTTAGCCGGAATTAACCATTGCACGCAAGTCGGCGTAGGGGAAGTGGGCGAGGAAGCTCTCAAATGCGGCTTCAAGCATGGCGAAAGATGTCTAAGCTTGCTCCTCGTCGGAGGAGGAATGGCCATTTCACTAAGCTTCGGGTTCCACCTTCTATAGAAATCCCCAATATTCTCGTCGGGCGCGCACCGTTGTCTGTGAGTCAACTCTGTTTGTTTCCCATTCCAAGTTGGCTTTATACTTATTTGTGAAATCTTGTAATCTGTTCCCAGTAGCCCTAGCTTGAGTGCAATCGGAAAAACCATTTCAAAGCCCACGACTTCAAAGAGAGACTAAAGTAATCGGCCAATTGCTGGTTTGTGCATCCCTTAGCTTTCATTGCCAAAGTATAGGTGTCCAAGTGAGTTTTAGGGCATACACTCCCGTCAAATAATTTGAGAGTGGGCATCACAAACTTGTGAGGTAGGGGGGACAATCGAGTCGGGATACGTAGGCCGAAGAGCGGTGTTCTTTTGGCGGTCAATTCGGCAATCTGTGCTTTCATTTCCTTGTGTTGCTCCATAAACCAAGCCAATTGGGGATCCAAAGGTGGAGCGGGAATTCTGAGCCGATATTTGAGCTAGGAAGAGGACTAGGTTTGTTGGTGGTGCGTTGGTGGAAGGAATACTATATCCGGAGCATAGGTGAAAACTTGTCCTTGGCCCAAATTACCACAGGGAGCGTAGGTAGGAGCTTGGGTGAAGGGATAGAACCCGGCGACTTCTTTGTTGGCTTCCAATCGACGAGAGAAGATGGAGGCGAGATCTGAGGTAGCGGATGGCTTGTATTTCCGGAGTGAGGCCCATAAGTAGGCTTAAGTGCGGGAGGCTGCTTGTCCTGGTTGTTGAATTGCATGGTGGTTGTGGCGAGGATGCATAGCAGGAGGATCTTGTGGTCTGGTGATTATGATGGCCAGGATGGGGGCTTGGTAACCCATTGAACCCCTGAGTGAGAAATGGGTTTGCGGAAGGCTGTGTGAGGAGCGGTGAGCTAGCATCATTACGAGGAGGGCTCTGTGGCCCCGAGAACCGGACTTTGGCGGCATTCGGCTATGGTTTATTCTTTGTGAAGGTCCGGATTGATCGGTTCCGTCTTGAGGTGGGATTCCATTTTGTTGGGGCATTAGAGGTATCCCCAACCATGAGAAGACATTCCATGCGGCTTTGCCCCAGCTGAGGAGCGAGTCCGTCGAGTGCGTGGATCCGGTGGTGCGGTTGGGGATCCGGGTCGACCCGGAGATCGAGGAACATGGGTTACGGTGGTAGCACCGAAGGAGGTTGGTGGTGGCATCCTGGAGTAATCGGGCGACCAAGATTGGGATTGGGGTCCTCTTCTTCTTCCACGGTGAAGGTGCCATCGGGGTTGAGGCAGCGGCCAAACCATGACTCTTAATAGCCTCCATAAGGCTATTCATTTGTGCTTCTTGTCGCACTCTCATACATTCGCTAGCTTGATTCCCTTTGTTGTTACATTTGAGGCGTCCGGGAGGCGGAGTGACGTTGTCCCCATCGTTACCGGGCGATGCGAGACATTACGAAACCGGAGTCGGAAAAGACGGTGAAGGCGACGATGCGCTTGACTCTTCCCAACTGATCAAACGGTGACCCGGTGCCCGAAACCAAGCTTTGTGCGGAGCTGCGGGGGAAAAGACACGAGGGTTCAGATGGTGGGATTTGAAGGTGGGTAGGTGTTTGGGCTTTAGGCTCATGCAACATGCAGTTATTTGTTCTTGTTTACTTAAAACATGTTTTATTAACCTAATCGGTTGGAAAAGATTGCTCTTCTTTTTCGCAAACTACTCTGATTCCTGGATCAGTGGGCCCCGTCACTACGTCTATAAGCCCCTCGTATTCCACCTGTATTTCGATCTCCCAGGGTAGACAACCCCGGGCGAGGGTCCTATAGGGCAAGCGGGTCCCACCGATCGAAAAGAAAAACGATCCTAAAGTCTAGCAGGTAATCGTGTCTTAACGAGCATTCGATGTAAATTACGGACAAAGCTGACGTCAGAGTCAAGATCGTGTCCGAGGGCTCGACAAAAAGTCTGCATGGTTCGGACTGATAAATGTCCGCAGTTGATCTTGACTTGTCGTCAGTTATGCCGTAATTAGGCATGGAATAACCGTTAATCCTTGATGACTCAGTGTCATGCTGGGAGTCAGTGTATAATTTGTGCCAGTCAGAGCCAAAGTCAAGGCGCCGGTCAATATCTTGGTCAAAGTCAGCGGCGGAAAACTGGCATGACTTCGACTGATTAGGGACCCGAAAGATATTGAGTCGGTATGCCGACGAAGGCTTGAAAGGAAAGGTCTATACACAGGCAGGGCATGACACAGACCAGACTAAAAACCAACCGGGTCTCGGACAAAGTGTGTCACGGACAGGTGCATGGTCGACACGAGGCTCCAAGGGATGTTTGGGTAGTCCTGTGCTCGCACCGAGAGGCGTAATAAGACCAAACGGGCCGCGACAAGGATTTCCCCGGGTTAAGGACATAGTGTGCAGTGTAAGGCCACGTGCGCGTAGTGTGCAAGCATTCTATCTTCTTTTTCTGAGTAAAATAGAGAATTTTTTATGTGTCTTAAAAAGCATGATGCATGATTGATTTTTTTTTTTTTGAAAATTTTCTCTTTTGAAAATTTTTTTTTTTGAATTTTTTTTTTTGAAAACTTTATGAACACATAAGCACATAATCACAAAAATGCCAACAGTTAGGGACATTATTCCGACAGTCAAAATTTTGACTTTCTCCGAGGCGGCCAAAACGACACGAAAATGTGCAAACCCGGTACACACACACATACACAAAACAAAGGATTTTCAAATGTCGGGACGGAAGCTTGACCCTCAAAAGTTTTTCTTTTTTTTTTTGAAAAGATAAAACTTGTTTGTTCCCCAGCGGAGTCGCCACTGTGATGTACCCGATTTTTTTTTGAAATCAAACGGAGTCGCCACGCCATTTTTGTTTTAAGGGCCAAAACTTTGAAAAATGCCAAAGATTAGAGATTTGGGTTTGGAGGTCACGTTACACGCCGGGAAGGACGTTAGTGTGCACCCGGAATGCCTCGTAAAACGAGTCTTCCAAACATTCAAAATCATTTGTTTGTGTGTGTGTGTGTGTGTGTTACTTTGGCCAAAATAATTTGAAACTGAAGAAAGTAAAAATTGGGAATTTTTTATTAGACTTTGGACAGATCCCATGATTTTTGGTGTGATTTTTGGGTTAAATTTTGGTACTCAAAATATTTTTGGAAGTTGGGAACCATTTCTGCCAGAATGAAAAAGGCAGTGAACACTTAATTTTGAAATGGACTTTAGGGCTTGAAAACTCCAGAATATGGGAAAAGTCCGAGAATGAAAAATGTTGAAAACACCTTAAAAAAGGTTTCTGTAAAAGAACTTTTCATTTTGGAGATGATTTGAAGGGTCAAAACCTTCTGGAAATCTCAGATATGAAATCTGGATTTCCAGAAACTGATGAACTGACCTTTAAAAGAAAATTTGAAAAAAGGAGTTTTACTCAGACAAAAAATAAAGTAAAAATATTTCTGGAAAGATCTGGATGTTGGCTACAAAAAGTATTTTGTAGTAAACACCAAATTCCAAGTTTCTGTATGTCCAAAAAATAGGAAAATGGACTGAGATCTCAGAACATTGCTACTGGACAGCAAGATGTTCTTGAGGGAAAATGTGATTTTTGGGGGATTTGCATCTATGTTCACCCCATTTTCATCCCTAGACTTGATTCCACTACTTTCTGTTAAGTGGTTATCATATTCAAGTCATCCTTGGGAATTTTATGGGGTTTAAACATGTCCTTTGCAAAGGGAAAGGGGATATTTTGTAGAGATGAAATTAAAGAGACAAATCAACTAGAGATTTAAAATTTGGACCATTTGAGATGGTCATTCATGAAGATGAACTTCATGATGACCATCTTAGGTCAAGACTTAAGTTAAATTAGACATAAAGCAAATCAAAATAAGAAGAACAAGATGAACAAGAGGTTAAAAGGGAATTTTAGGGTTTAGAGAAGGAGGGCTTTACCAATGGTGACACCCTATCTTCCTAGGCTTGGAATTTGACTTGAGGAGTATCAAGATTTGGTGTTTGACTTGAGGAGTATCAAGATTTGGTGTTTTGGAGTTGTGTTTGGGTGGATTCAAGGCTTGAATGTATTTAGGGTTTGATGATAGAGTTGATCAAAGAGAAAACAAGTAGATAACACTTAAGTCCTCTATGTTTTCTCCCTAATCTTCCTCTTGAGTAGTGTTTTAAGCTTGAGATTGGTGTGTTTAAGAGTGATATGAGAATGGTTGAAGTGAAATTGGGAAAGGTTCAAGAGAAAATGGTGGCAATCTAAGGATTCCCACTGTTTTCTCTCTATTTTCGCCAAAATGCGGCTTACGTGTGTAAAATGTGTTATGTAAGCGAGAGAGGAGGGTTCAATTTATAGCCCCCTGTGAGGGACAAAGATGTCCGCGTGGATCCGATTGACGCGTGCCTTTGTTCACTTCGGCTGCTGCAGCTTTGGACGAAGGAATATTTTCAAAAATTCAAACGGTTTGTTTTTCAACTTGCCCAATTCGGGTTTTCCAATTTCTTTTGCTTTTTGAGATTCTTTTCTTGGTTTAACTTTAAATGGCAATGCCCACTTTACCCTTACTTTGTTAGAAAGGTTTAGGAATTGTTAGAAATGTTAGTAATGTTATAACTTTCGTTAATTTTCTAACGAAAAAGCTACCAACTCAAATTGGAGCACTTACAGGCTGCTGACCCTCCGGGGGAGGTTAGAGAGTTCTTGGTTCAAGCGAACGGTCTCCTTGATCTCTTCACGGTATACCACACTCCTTTCCTTCTTGCTGAGCATGCTCAGGGCATTCTGGAGTTGGGTTTTGCGATATTCATGGTTTGCTAATTTTCCTCCACTCTTGGCCCAGATCAACTTTCTTGCAGTAGAGCCTACGTCGAGAGTTAGCGTCTGCGTTTCTTCCCATGTGAGAATAGCCAGTGCTTCCTTGAACTGCATGCGGCAGTCTAGATAAACTTCCATTGGGGAGAGCTTTCCCTTCTACTTTATCTAAGTGGCGGTTATGTCGGAAGGTGAGTACACGGCTTCCCGAACATCTGCCATGTAACTGGCTGCTGTCCCAGTTGATCGTTTCTGTAAACGAATGCCGCGGTCTGTGAGTAGTTGCTGGAGATGTATTTCCATCTTTCTTTTCTTTTGAATAGACCTTCCTCCCTCAGTTGGCCTTTTAGTTTGAGAGAGGAAATGATCCATCCCCATCCTCCCAGGACCCTTGGGATTTCGATTTTGTTGACTTCATGCTCGGCTTGGAAGAGAATGGTTTCATCGTCTTCGTCGTCGCTTTCGCAGAGAACTTGCTTTCCTCGGGGAGGTAAGCGCTGGTACTCTTCCTGCTGCGCCATTCCATATCCTAGGTCGTCGGGATCGTTGACCGCCCTCCCTGGCCAGAGGGGGTTGGTCCCTGTAGGTCTTTTGAGCTTGGTTTTCGTCCCAGAGACGATTTTCTTGAGCGGCTAGTTCCATGAGGGCTTTCCTTGCGAGAGCTAGACAGTCTCCGTAGGTGCGCGCCTTCTGACTAGTGTCTAGAACTGTGATCACATCCAAATCTCCGAAGGGTGGAAACACTCTGATTATGTTGACGAGGGAAGTCGGGCTGGGACATTCCATGCGGCCTTCCTTGATCTCGGTTACCAAGAAGTTTGCCCATATCTGCTTGATCGAACCCACGGGGGTGTTGAATTCTGCGATGTTGATAGTCTCGTAATCTTGCTGAATCGCCAAGTCTATCAGAGCTAGCAGTTTGCTGGCAGGATGTCTGAGTCAGTGGCCGTGATAGCTGGGAGCAGGATCAAACTGGAGCATGTTGATGGTGAGGTGACCATTCCTTTCTTCGGAAGCTGGATCTGTCTTGCGGGGAAGACTCTTACAGATGTTCTCAGGGTGGCTACTAGAAGCGTTCCCGAGGTTGATCTGATTTGTGACGGGGTGAAGAGCTTCGTCTCCCTTGCTGGTGCCTTCGACCTTGGCGGCGCTTGCGGCTGTGAGTTTGACTGACTACACGGGCCGGTTGCCACTGGGGCTGGTAGTCAGAAGTGATGATGAGCTCTGAGCTCGATTAGCCAGGGCCTCGTTTATCATGAGCAGGCAGTCGTCGAGGGTAACTTTGGCATTGCAGAATCTGATAATAAGGACCGGATCCTTGGTATCATCGGGATATCTTGAAAATATAATGTTGACGAAGTCGTCGTCAGTCACTTGATCGGAGGGGTTCTTTGTCGTGTCAACCAGTTGTTTCCAATTGTCGAATAACTGCCTGTACTGGACGTTGATCTTGACAATTTCCATGGTATTGGAGCCCTGGTCGTAGGTGACCTGATCGGAATGGGTGCCGTCCTCGAAACTGAGCATATGGATATAGGGATCTTCTTGCGGGTCTGCCGCGTCCTCGACTTCGGAGAGTCCTGATTTGTTGTCGTCTGATGGCTCAACCCAGACATAAGGACACCTCGCGTCCTGCTGCGCTGCTGGAGCTGCTAGAAAAACATCATGCCCTTCGCTTGAGAAGAGGGGCTCGGCGGGCAATTCCTCATGGAGGACGGCCCATACGACTGCCATACATTCATCACGAGTGTGACGATGCTTGTTAATCTTTATCACGAAGATTTCCTCACCTGGCGGGGCCAGAGAGTAGGATTGAAGGATGCTGACAAATCTCCGATTGAAGACAGGGGGTTTACGTGCCCGCATCATTGCAATGCTCAGGGTTTCTTTCCAATCTGCTTCCAAATGTCAGAAGCGGCAGTTGAACTTGATGAACCTGACTGCTTCAGGGTCTGCCTGCTCGAGGACGTTGATATAGTTAGCATCTCCGGACTCTGAGGGGTTCTGATGAGATTTGCCCCGATAGTCCCTTAGTCGGCTTGAAGGAGGTAGCCCCGGTGCCTGGCTGCGGGCACGCTTGGCTGTTGTCTCGGCTTCGTTTCCTATGAGGAAACTGTCCCCTCTGATGACTTCGAGATCTCCTTGGAGGTTAATGAACTTGACGCACTGATGAAGAGTGGAAGCTATGGCTTTCATGTGGTGTAGCCAATGGTGTCCCAACAGAGCTGTGAATTCGAACGGAATGTCCATCACGTGGAATTTTGCTGGCACCATTTGGGTTTCGAACCAGAGCTCCAGAGTCACCATCCCCAGGATGGGATGAGACGTGCTGTCGTAGGCCTTGATAGTTCGGGCAGATAGGATCATGTGGCATTCGTCGATGCGTAGGGCTCGCATCATGTTGAGAGGGAGAACGCTAACTGATGATCCGTTGTCGACCAATACTCCAGGGAGAGATATGGTGTTGAGCCGGAGAGTGATGTAAAAATCTTCATTGTGCCCTGAGGCATCTCTCGGCAGGTCTTCGTCACAGAAAGTGAGCATACTGCCATACAGTCGTGAATCGTAGATCTGATCTCTTTCTGGAGAAGGAGAGTCATCAAGCCATCTGTTTCCTGTCTTCCTCTTGCGAGGTAAAGCCTTTGGTGGTGCCTCGGGATTGTGTTGAGGCTGCTTGTGGCGGTGGCCGCCCTTGGTTAGCACGTTGATTGAGTGCGAGTGCCAAGCTGACTTTGACTTTCCTTTGCCGGCTCGTGCTCTGAAGCTGGGCAAATTGAAACTTGGTTGATCCCGCGGGGGATTAGGCTTCTGACTGGCAGTGAGATCGTCAAGATATGAGGTATTCTGGTGTCCTGAGGCCTGAACTCTGGTGTCAGCAGGAATTTTCGGCTTTCCCACCCCTGTCTGCTCTAAAGCTGCATGGCCTGGCAGAAGGGAGGACTGGCTGGAGTAGAGTACGTAGTAATCGAACTCCCGAATGGCTCTCCGAGTGTACCCACACTGGTGTCTCCAGCTTCATATCTTTCTCTCAGTTTCTGTTGAGAAGACTTCTTCTTCTGCTTTCTAGGAGGATTACCCCTGACCATGTCTTGGGAATCGTACTCCATGCATGCGGAGCAGTCACAAACATCGTAACTAATGTGGACATTCGATGAGGACCGGGCTGGAAGAAGCGGAGGAACTGGCTCTGCGGCAATCTTCACTGGCACCCATTCGATGGAATTTACACTGTTGTTGTTCGGAAAAGGGTTTCCGACTGTATTGGGTCCACGGGGACGCTCCAATTTCCCTTCCTCTATCAAATTCTGAATTTCGTACTGTAACCCCACGCAGTTGTCGGTGGTATGGCCATGATACTGAGGGAAGGCGCAGTACTTGCTCTTGTCAGCGTTGACTATAGGATTCTTGGGTTTGTAGTTGGCAACGGGTTGGAGGAGGCCTTCCTTGATCAAACCTTCCAGCATCTTACTTAACGGCATGTCCAACTTGTCGAAGTGTACGGCAGGCTGCTTCGAAGTGGAGTTGTTGCTTTGTGGGACTGATTTTCTGTTGCCCGACTGCTGTCCCTGATGGATGTAGTTGACAGACGTATCTTTCCCTTTGCCGGGGCCAGTGCGGGATTGAATGCAACTGCTGATCGATATCTGTATGGCTGCGCAGTAGCCAGTTTTTCCTTGAGATCCTTCTAGAACTGTGAGCCGGCATTGACCATGGCCCGGAGATCTGGGAAGAAGTGATGACTGATGAGAGTTCTGATGGACGGTCTTAAGTTGGACTTGAAGATCCGCATCTGTTCATCCTTGGAGAGTGGCTCCATGATCTCGAAATGTTTCCAGCTCCACCTCTTGTAGAATTCTCCGACGCTTTCATTTGCTTTCTGCTCGGTGGTGATTAAGTCCTCACGACTTGTTTCCCACTCTAAGTTGGATCTGTACCGTTCTAGGAAGATGTTACTGATCTGATCCCAGGTGTGGCGATCTGCAGGCTTGACTCTTAGGAGCCATTGTAACGCTGAACTCTTGAGCGTATGCTGGAAGTGATCGGCCATTTGCTGGAGGGTTGCTCCTTTAGCTCTCATGCCGAGAATGTAGGTGTCCACATGCGTTTGAGGGCACTCGATTTCGTCGAATCGGTCCATCTCTGGCATTCTGAACTTGCAGGGAGAGGCGTGACCATTCCCGGATCTGTGGATTTGAGCGTTTCTTGCTTTGAGCTGCTCATGGTGGCTTTCAGATCTTTCATCTGTTCGACCATCTAGGCTAAAGTTGGGTCCAGCGGTGGACTTTGAGGCTCGGTGCCGGGTGCTACCATGTGAGCGATAGTGATTGGAGGTGGAAGGCTTGATATATGGGGATATATGGGAGCCTTTTCTGGACTGTATCGGGGTTTGTTCCCGGTGTTTTGGGATTCGTGTATAGGCAACAGGATGAACCCAGGAGGGTATTGGAGGATATTGGCATCTGTTTGAGATGGTCCAGTGGTGCGCTGGTTGTACTGAGTGATGTGAGTAGCACTGGCTTGGCCGTATATGACAGGGTTGCCCTGAGAGGTGGCCACATGGAGCCTAGGTCGGCTGTTTCCTTGGTTCGAAGGCATCCCGTAAGTCGGCGGGAGAGGAACTTGGTTGAAGGTTTGAGGAACTGGTTTCGGGGAATTGTCGTCCTCGACTAGGACGAAAGTACCGTCTGACTGGGGGATAGATGCTATACCTCGTTCATTCAGAAGTTATACCACGAAATTCTGCTGATCTTCTTTTTGCCTCTTGTGAACCTCACAAGCCCGGATGGCTTCTTCCAATGTCATATACATTACTGCGAGTGGCGGGAGTCCGTCCCCGTCACGATTTCTCGGTGAGCTAGACATGTCGGATATTACAGTGAGGCCGAGGGAACCGAAGAAGCTGTCCGACGCCCCAGAATCGTGACTCGCGGCGGCGGCCGGGTCGAACCACTTTACGCTCATTTGCGAGGAACGAAAGGCGGGGTTTAGGCTTCGGAAAAGGGTATTTGGCTCAAGGTTTCGGGCTATTGCAATGTGCGATTACCGATTAATGTTTACTTAAAACGCGTTTTCTCAGAGTCCTAATCGGTTGAAAAAGATCGTGTCTTCTTTTTCGCAACTAACCTAAGGCTCTAATCAGTGGATCTCGTCACTACGTTTATAAGCCCTTCGTTTCCATTTGTAGATCATCTTCTTGGGACGGACAATCCCGAGCGAGGGTCTATAAGGCAAGCGAGTTCCACCGACAAAGGAAAAAGTGAACTTAAGGCTAGCTGATCACGCAAAATTCCAACGTATGTGACGCACAGGCCACGGTCGAAGTCAACGTCCTTAAGTTAAGGCGGGGATCGTGCCAAAATTTTGGCATGACCTCTCCTGACTCTCTTGCGCGAGAGGCCTTAGCTTTTGGCGTTGGCCAAGTTGTGGCTGGCACGGTGCATACGGGGAGGGTTTGGTGACACGGTGTCACATTGAACCTTCGGGTATATTTTTCGGCAGAGCTGCACGTCAAAGTCAAGGCTGAAAAGCTCAAGACTTCGGGTCGGGAACGACCTTCGGCCTCAACCTTTCGAGCTTGACTCGTAACGGAACCCGGCGTAAAAAACATACACTTGGGCTTTATGACACGTACTAAGCCAAAAACCAACCGGGGTCTTGGACGAAGTGTGACACAAAGTGTGCATGGCTTACACGGGCTAGGATGGGCTGTTTGGGATGACCCTGTGCGCGCTCGAAAGGTGTTTGGCAGACCAACCGAGCTGCAACTGAACGATCATCCTGGGTTACGGGTCGTAGTGTGCAGTGTACCAAGGCAGCAGGTGCACATGAAGTGCGGTGTACCGAGGCAGCAAGTGCGAGTAGTGTGCGGTCACTAAAATTCTTTTTTTGAGTAAAACAAAGATTTTTTAGAATGTGTCTTAAAGAATTTTATGTGCAGTTCAAAATGTAGCATGAAAATCAAGTATGAACGGGAATGCACGAACATGTTATGATTTTGAAAAAGATACAAATGTAACGCCCTTTTGAAAAACCGTTCGAGGTTTAAAGTAACACACGCACACAAAAACGAGGAAGGGTAAACGAAAGTTTGACCCACGGAAGGCTTTTTTGAAAACAACGGCAGTTTTAAAAAAGTATCCAAGTCCCCAGCGGAGTCGCCAACTGAAATTACCCGGATTCGCGCGAGCGAAGCGGTTGTCTTTCGCGGATGTTGGTGGTGTTTGAGACCTCGCTTTCGGGAAGGAGAGGAGTCGCCACGCGGTTTTGTATTTTGAGCCCAAACGTTGAGAAACAGCTTTTTGTGAAAATGGTGTCGTTTTTATTGGCAGCAAAAACTTAGGAAAAAACTTTGAAAACGGGGGGTCATTTTTATTGGTAGCAAAAACGAGGAAAAGGATTTTTTGAGTACCAGAGATTGTTAGGTTCGGAGGTCACGTTACGTTTCGGGAAGAGTATTTTGAGATCACCCGAAATGCCTCGTATGACGAGTCTTTCTACCTTTCTCGAAAATGTGTGCGTGTGTGTGTGTGGGTTTGCATTTTTGAAATGGGGGCTTGAATGACAAGCTTAATCTTGGTTTGAATGTCAAATGTTGATTTTTGCGATTCCGTTTGAAAAGGCGAGCGTTTGAATGACAAACGTCGGTTTTGAAGTTTTTTTAGGAAAAGTGGCACGAGTGCTAATTTTAACTGTTTAACTTAATTGTCAAATGTTGAATTTTAAGAAAAGAGCGTTTGAATGTCAAACGTCGGATTTTTGAGTTTGAAGATGATCGTTTGGATGCCAAACGTCATTTCACGCGTTTTTGAAAGAGAGTTCGAATGTCGAACTCCGATTTTGAACCGGGCATTTCATTGTTAGCAATTTTACGGGAAAAGAGCATTAAATGATTTTTTGAGTGTCAAATGTCGGCTTTTTAAGTTTGAAGATGATCGTTTGGATGCCAAACGTCATTTCGCGCATTTTTGAAAGAGAGTTCGAATGTCGAACTCCGGTTTTGAACCGGGCATTACATTGTTAGCGATTTTACGGGGAAAAAAATTAAATGATATGCGATCAACGAATCGTTTTTGCGACTCGAACTTTGATAAGTAAATACTATCACGAGCCAAACGGCTCGGACTTGTAAATGACAATATTTAAAGTGAGGTATCGACGGAATCAAACGACCCGGAATTGTAAAGTGCGTTCAACGAGCCAAACAGCTCGGAATTGTAAAGTTGCATAAAAGTAAATGACGATCGACGGATCAAATGATCCGGAATTTGTAAATGACATGAAAGTAAATGACGTTCGACGGATCAAACGATCCGGAATTGTAAATGACATTAAAAGTAACGGAACGGGGCCGGAACGCCGTTTTAATCCGAGATTACTTCTCTTACGGGAAGAGAAGAGGATCAAGGCCTAAAACGTATCAGACCCCATTAGACGGTGTCGTCTACATTTCAACAACGTTCGTCCGAAACAGTTGTAGCGACTGGCGCGTAAACCGAGACGAAACGAGAGTTTAGAGAGAGAGAGAGCACTACCTATGGCTAGGGCCAGCTCCTTTGGCTTGGTGGGCGTATACGGGATATGAAATGGTGTTTGGAACGGTGTTTCAAGGTGGTGGGGGTTGTATTTGGTTGAAATATGGAGTTTTCACGCAAATCGAGGCGAAACGGGGTCTCGGGAGAGGGTGAAAAGGGTTTGGGCCGTGGCTTGAGAGGGAAAGGGTGTAATTTTTGTGTTGTCAAAATGTTTGACAGCCCTCTGTATTTATAGGGTAATTTTGCAAAAGTGTCAGGACGGACTTAGGTTGAATTCCAGGGTGTTTTGTGAAACTTTGGAAATTGGAGGGACTTGCTGGCAATTCTGGATTGTCTGCAAATGAGTCCGGCCGGACTGGGACTGCAAACCAAGGATATTTTAGTCTTTTCACACTGAAATGTTATTGAGGTTGACAAGGGAGCTATGGCATGCGTGCCACGTGTCCTGTGACTCGCCAGGTTCATGGGATTTCGTGCCATTATTCCCGGTTTTGTCCGTTTTTTTAAATAACTATCCGGAAAATGTTCGAAATGCCCCCGAAAAGTGCCGGAAAGTGCGTTTTTCAGGAGAAGCTGTACTTTTACGTACGACGACGTGTGTTGAGTACACTTCGACGTTAGGATGCACGGGGCAGTCCCGAGACGTCTGGTTGGCTTGAGAACAGGGAGTTTAACGGGTTCCGATTAACCTGGAGCGGGCCAGTTAACGGATTACGGTTAACTTCTAACGGATTTTGGCGATCCGGATTTGGGTACTTACAGTCTTTCTTCCCCTTTTGAAATTACTTGGGGTTTCGTGCAATGCGAAATGCGGTTGTCTTTCGCGGAGGGTTGGTGTCTGAGACCTCGCTTTTCGGGAAGGAAGAGGAGTCGCCACGCGGTTTTTGTATTTTGAGCCCAAACGTTGAGAAACGGCTATTGATTGAAAAAGGTGTCATTTTTATTGGTAGCAAAAACTTAGGAAAAGGCTTTGAAAATAGGGGGTCATTTTTATTGGCAGCAAAAACGAGTAAAAAGCTTTTTAGTACTAAAGATTGTTAGGTTCGGAGGTCACGTTACGTTTCGGGAAGAGTATATTGAGATCACCCGAAACGCCTCGTATGACGAGTCTTTCTACCTTTCTCGAAAACGTGTGCGTGTGTGTGTGTGTTTGCATTTTGAAATGGGGGCTTGAATGACAAGCTTAATCTTGGTTTGAATGTCAAACGTTGATTAGGTGATCTTGTTTGAAAAGACGAGCGTTTGAATGACAAACGTCAGTTTTGTAGTTTTAGGAAAAGTGGCGCGAATGCTGGTTTTAACTGTTTATCTTAAGTGTCAAATGTTGACTTTTAAGAAAAGAGCGTTTGAATGTCAAACGTCGGATTTTGAGTTTGAAGATGAGCGTTTGGATGCCAAACGTCATTTCGCGCGTTTTGAAAGAGAGTTCGAAGGTCGAACTCCGGTTTTGAACCGGGCATGTCATTGTTAACGATTTTACGGGAAAAAACGTATTAAATGATTTTTGAAGGTCAAAATTCGGCTTTTAAGTTTGAAGATGAACATTTGGATGCCAAACGTCATTTCGCGCGTTTTGAAAGAGAGTTCGAAGGTCGAACTCCGGTTTTGAACCGGGCATTACATTGTTAGCATTTTTACGGGAAAAAGGCATTAAATGATATGCGATCAACGAATCGGGTTGCGACTCGGACTTTGAAAAGTAAATACTATCACGATCCAAACGGGTCGGACTTTGTAAATGACAGTATTTAAAGTGTGGTATCAACGGAATCAAACGATCCGGAATTGTAAAGTAAGATCGATGAGCCAAACGGCTCGAAATTGTAAATTGCATGGAAGTAAATGACGTTCGACGTATCAAACGGTTCGGAATTTGTAAATGACAGGAATTTAAATGACGATCGACGGATCAAACGATCCGGAATTGGTAAATGACATAAAAGTAAACGGAACGGGGTCGGAATGCCATTTTAACCCGAGATTACTTCTCTTACGGGAAGAGAAGAGGATCTAGGGGCTAAAATGTATCGGACCCCGTTAGACGGAGGCGTCTACATTTCAACAGTGTCGTCCGAAACGGTTGTAGCGACTGGCGCGTAAACCGAGACGGAACGAGAGTTTTAGAGAGAGAGGGAGCTACCTATGGCTAGGGTCGGCTCCTTTGGCTCGGGGGCGTATACGGGATACGAAAGTGTGTTTGGAACGGTGTTTTGAGGTGGCAGGGGTCGTATTTGATCGAAATACGGAGTTTTCACGCAAAATGAGGTAAAATCGGGGCTCGGGGAGAGTGGAACCAGTTTAGGCCGTGGCTTAGGGTGAAAATGGAGTGAGTTTTTGTTGTTGTAAATGGCTTTGACAGCCCTTGTATTTATAGGTAAAATTTCAGCATGAGTCCGGACGGACTTAGGGTGAAATCAGGGGGGTTTTATGAAACTTTGGAAATTGGAGGGGCTTGCTGGCAATTCCAGATTGGGTATTTTTGTCTTTTCACTCTGAATTTGATTGAAAGGTGATGGGGGAGCTTTGGCATGTGAGCCACGTGTCCCTGTGACTCATAGGCCATGGGAATTTAGGCCATTATTTCCTGGTTTTATCCGTTTTTAAAATAACAGTCCGGAAAATGTCTGAAATGCCCCCGGAAAGTGCCGGAAAGTGCGTTTTTCAGGGAAAGCCATATTTTTACGTGCGACGATGTGTGTTGAGTACGCTTTGATGTTGGGATGCTCGGGGCAGTCCCGGGACGTCTCATTGGCTTGGCAACGCGGAGCTTAACGGGTTCCGGTTAACCTGGAGCGGGCCAGTTAACGGATTCCGATTAACTTTTAACCAATTTTGACGATCCGGATTTGGATACTTACAGTTAGCCCCTCAGCGACGTCACTTCCGAAGGAGGTGGGGTCGTTGAAAAAGATAAGGATCCAAATCGGGATGCCTTACTTTGAAAGAGACCTGGGGTGTCAGCTGGCTGGACCCTTAGCGAAAGGATTCCTACGTATCTCGAGCGAGAATCAAGCCGATCGTAGTTCGTAGGTGCAAGGAGCCGCACGTGGGGACCTTGACCTTTGCGAGACTGTTGGGAGGCGTCTAAACCTGAAAGAGACCATCGCGAGGTACCTGGACCTGAATGGAGACTATTGTGAGGCGTCTGAACCTGGGATTTCTGAAACCTTCAAGGGCGTGTGGCGCCTCAGACCGAAGTAGCTGAATTATACGAGGGCATGTGGTGCCTCAAACTGGAGTTGCTAAATCATACGAGGGCGTGTGGCGCCTCAAATCCGAGTTGCTGAATCATACGAGGGCGTGTGGCGCCTCAAATCGGAGCTGCTGAAACATATGAGGGAGTGTGGCGCCTCAAACCGGAGCTGCTAAAACTTTCGAGGGCGTGTGGCGCCTCTAATCGGAGCTGCTGGATGCGTTTATCCTGGGACGAAGGCGTTCGTGCCTTGAGTGCTGGACTTACGATGACGGCAAGGTTTATCCTGCTGGGGATAGGGTGGCAATGATGGGAAAGGTTGTGTTAAACTGGCGTTATTAACAACTCGGAAGGATTGACGTTTCTTCTTTAGAATCCTGCTAGGGATGAGCGTTCGGGCTTACCTTGATGGCCGAAGAGGGATTGTTGTGCGGGCTTACCTTGATGGCCACTGAGGTGGGACGAGCGGGCTTACGACTGGCGGCCGGGGAGGTGAACGATGGTGAAAACCACTAGAAATTTTAACGTCAGGAGACAGAATTGTAACTGGAATGTCCGGAGATAGGATTGAGCGTTTGAATGTCAAACGTCAACTTGAGACGGGAGTGATCGTTTGAATGTCAAACGTCAACTGGGGATTGAGAATTTAACGTGCGGAGACGGCGTTAGTGAGGACTAGCGGGAATTTAACGTGCGGAGACGGGCGTTAGTGAAAACTAGCAGGAATTTAACGTGCGGAGACGAGCGTTAGTGAAAACTAGCTGGGAATTTAACGTGCGGAGACGGCGTTAGTGAAAACTAATTGGGAATTTAACGTCGGAGACGAGCGTTAGTGAAAACTAGCGGGAATTTAACGTGCGGAGACGAGCGTTAGTGAAAACTAGCGGGAATTTAACGTCTGGAGACGAGCGTTAGTGAAAACTAACTGGGTATTGACCTCGGGGGAGGGGGTGTTAGAAATGTCTAACTTTGGGGAAATTTTACACTTTTGAGGGCCAAAAGGGGTAAAATTAGAACTGCGAGAAGTTGAGGGGCTGAATTGGCAAGGAATCTTTCTGCTGCAGAAAGAGTCCGGCCGGACTGAACCTGAAGTTGACCAGGTTCATTCCAGCGCCGAGGCAGAAGCAATTTTGGCCATTTTCTTCCATTTATTCCGACGAGAGGGAGAGAAAGGAGGAGAGAAAAACCAATCCAAATTGTGAGGTTTGCTCAAATTTGTGAAGGAAAATCAACATGGAGGGTGATTTGGAACCAATGGCTCGTCATGGAAGGACCGATGACGAAAGAACGCGGTTGGTTCGGACCATTCGAACCATTACTCTTCCATTGAATCCGGCGGAGTTCTACCCGGCTAGGGAGAACCACAAATCCAAAGGAGGGATCGAGAGACAGGTAAACTTCCTTCAAATTCCATTAATTTTAAGAATGTGCATTCTTTAAATGTTAGAAATTTGACTAGGAATGAGTTAGGGATTTTGGTGCCCGGATTGGGGCTTTTGACTTTGCTATGTGCCTTTGTCGAAATTGACTAGAGTGTAGTTCAATTGACACTACGGGTAGATGACATAAAAATTTTGGTTGCAAAATTCCATGCCTAGATGTGTTTTCCGAATTTAAAGCATGTTTAAATCGGGACGGAGTAAATTTTCGAAATGTTCGAAAGGATTTGAAAGTTCCGAATTCGACGGAGTTTTCGAAGGGCTTTGAAAGTTCCGGATTCGACGGAGTTTTCGAAGGGCTTTGAAAGTTCCGGATTCGACGGAGTTTTCGAAATGCTTTGAAAGTTCCGGATTCGACGGAGTTTTCGAAATGCTTTGAAAGTTCCGGATTCGACGGAGTTTTGAAATGCTTTGAAAGTTCCGGATTCGACGGAGTTTTCAAAGGGTTTTGAAAGTTCCGGATTCGACGGAGTTTTCGAAATGCTTTGAAAGTTCCGATTTCGACGGAGTTTTCGAAATGTTTTGAAAGTTCCGGATTCGACGGAGTTTTCGAAATGCTTTGAAAGTTTCGGATTCGACGGAGTTTTCGAAATGTTTTGAAAGTTCCGGATTCGACGGAGTTTTCGAAGTGCTTGGAAATCTTGGACCGTTAATACTCCAACCGGGATGGAAATATTTTAGGAAAGGAATGAGAACTGTATCTGCATTGCATCATTTTGACATGCGTTCGTACACTCTGTTGATGTCGCTTTTGTGCTTAACGTATTTTGGCTTGTTCACCTGCAAGGGCAAGGGACGGTTGATGTTCACAACCGGAAGAGTCGGGAGCCTTCGAGCGTCGGCGTTGTGGGAGATATTCCGGACGAGGCTCGGGACGGAGAGAGGAGTCACGGCGGCTTGTGGTTGACTCCGGCTTGGCTGGATTTATCGGCGCGGTAGCCGCGGTGTGGCGCGAGAGGGCGAGGTCCATGTACGTAGCTACGAGCGAGTGCGGTGGGATACGACCCACACTTTTCATTTCAGGTGGGGAGGCGGCGTGACTCCTTCGACTTTCTTTGCTATCATTTGGGTTGCCGACACAGGGCAACGCGGCGGGTGTGGGTGGATGGTTATACCCGGGCGGTTGTCGGAGGCTGCTGGGTTTTGATATCACCGATGCCGGGGGCTTAGGTATTCGGTACGAGCCGATGGAGATGCATGCGAGGACGGGCATTGCGATTATGGGGAGGGTCCCCGAGGATGACCGGCGAGCGTACGCTCGAGGGTTCCTATGGTTCGCGTTGTCGGCGACTCTGTTCCCGACTTCGACACGTCTGTCACTTCCCTCTGCTCGGGTCGGCGACAGGACTTGGATGCCGTGAGGGGTATGCATGGGGGAGGCTGGGTGGCCGAGCTCTACCATGCCTTGGATAGGTTCTCGCGGGGAGAGGAGAACTCCTTGTCTTGTTTCTCGTTTGCTTTGGATGTGAGTTCACGTCTTTTTCTCTTCCTTGTCTCATTTTTGTACTCGTATGTATACGCTTTGTAGGCGACATAACTTTCCATTTGCTTGGCAGTGCAGTGCTATGAGGTGTTCGGCCGCGGCGGTGGGAGATTAAGGAGGCGTACGGTCCTTGTTCCACTGCCATCTTGTCTTGGCGAGAAGAAGGCGAAGGCGGTGTCGTCGAGGAGGGCACTCGGTTGTCGTACGAGGAGGTGTCTCGGGCCACGAGCCGGGAGTTCTCGGCGGATCAGTGACTGGTGGAGCCGGATTCACGTTGGCGTGGTTCGGGTTGCTAGTGAGGTTACGCGGCGGCGGAAGGCTGGCTGGTGGGACTTGCTGCGATGCGATGTATGCAGGGGAGAGGGTGACCCGTCAGCATGGCCCGGGGTCACTTGCGATGGTGCCGGTGGATCCGCCTCTGCACATGCAGCATCCTCTGTCGATGCCGATGGAGGAGTTGGAGCGGTATAGACGGGGTGTGTTCTATGCAGAGTATGTCATAGCGGGAGCCGACTATGACACTTTCTTGAGGATGAGGTGAGGAGCCCGCGGGTGCGGCACGGGGAGGGCGAGGGCCCTGGATATCCCCGAGAACTCCCGCTCCCATGCGCTAGGTTGGCGTACGAGGGGCTGGACGGTTCGCGCAGGCGGCTGGTGATCCCGATCTCGGAGGAGCCGAGATCTCAGTATAGGGTGGACCCCAACGCTTCGGTGAGTGCCTTTGATTTTCTGCATTTGATAGTAGCATTCTGCAAATGTTGCATATGCGTACGCTTGTCTTTTGATGACTTTCTGGTTTGCGGGTGTCGGCCGTACGTATAATGAGGCGGTGAGACAGTTGGACGGGTGGGCCAACTACGCTAGGAGGCTCGTGGAGTTCCTGAGGTGCAGTTCCCGGAGGAGCGTGGATGTTCGTGAGCCGAGGCCGTCTAGGCCGAGAGGTTCGTCTGCTCCCACGGCTGGTGGAGAGGACTTTGTGCAGGGATTTGGCCAGTTCGCGGGCGGAACGGCTGGGTTTGGAGCTCATCCTCCTTCGCACTCGGGGCACGAGAGGGGAGAGTCTTCGAGTTCGCAGGCGCAGAGGAGGCCTTTCGCGTATTCCCGCCTGGAGGAATTCAGAGATTTCTTGTTCTCGACGGATCCGGCTGCTGCGGAGCAGTGCATCGAGTGCTCGGATGACGAGCAGGACTCGGAGTAGTCCTCCTTTATTGCTTTTTAGACAAAATGTATGTATTGTCCGGAACAATTTGATTTGAACTGCATTTGAAAAGGCGCCCTTGAGGCGGAACCTGTACTTTGCACATCTATTTAGTGATTACCTTCTTTTTATTTTGGCAAATAAGCAAGTAGGTTGATCAAAAATAAATAATATGAAACATGCATGAAAAATTGAACGGGTCAAAATTTATGCCTATATGCACTGATATTTAATTAATTGCACTGTTGCACGAGCCCGCGGCGGAAGAGATGTTGGCTTTGGTTAATTGAAACCATGGGAGCACGCAGATTCATAAAAGCATGAACAAGGCTTGGTTTGGAATTGTTTCCAATTTAAGAAGCGGTAGGCTGCAGAGTTGACCAAGTCAACTGCAGAGAGAGTCCGGCCGGACAGAGGATGAAATTCCAGATTCTTTTAAATTGCAGTTCCAGCTTTGCAATTTGTAAGAACTGCGCATTTGCCTTAGTCCATTAGCTGAATTCCTTTCAAATTCCTAAGGTTTCCTTCACTTTCTTTCATGGTTCCCTTTCCTAAGCTATCATCTCGGATGCAAGAGCGATACTTGGATAATTTTCGATCGTGGAGTACGGAACCACACGAGGCAAAACAAGGGGTTTTCGAAGGCATTACGGGATGAAATCTGTTTGGGCTTTGAAGGAGCTCATGCAGGATTGGGATCTTTTGAGAAGCGGCTCGCTTACAGGACGTACGGAGGAATGTGTACAACTTTTCGTACAACGAAATCACTCCTACGTTCGAAGATTTCCGGGCCATGCAGGAGGACACGAGACGGAACGGCTAGTTCTTCCCTATCTTTGGTGGCATGGCCCTTTGTTGAGAAGCTAGTGTCTACGCTTGGTATCTCGGCGGGAGAAGCATACGGGATGCGATATTGAACAGCGATTATGTCGACATTTCGGGTTTGCCAGATAGATTTCTTGGTAGTGAGGAGCGTCTTCGCGTGGGACGCGTTTGCTCTGTGCGCGATTGCTACTTTGTTCACATTCACGTCCACAGGTGTGTGCCATCACGGTGTCTTGGACTGGTGAGCGGTGCCGGAGCAGGGGAGACATCGTGCCTTTGGTCTTGGGCGAGACGTTCTGGGCATAGGTCGGATGGCGGCCGGCGGCCGATACATGTGGGGAGGGAGTCCCGCTATGCTTACCATGTGGTTGAGGAGAGGTTGCGAGATGATGCCCGAGGTGCCAATGTCTTGTGACGCTTGGTCCTTTTCTCGGCGTCCTCTGGTGATAGGGGCAATCGAGTGGCTGGAGCTCTGGATGGCCGAGACTCCGCACGCATCACTTGCGATGGTGGGTTCCCAGCTGGAGATTCTGAGACTTGTCGGACCGCTCGGGGGTCTCTTGGTTGTTAGAGTGCGGGGCATCCCCGAGGCGTCTTTCTACATTCCATCGTTGGTCTTTGCGACGATGCAGTTTGGAGCGAGGTGCCATTGACGGGTTTGAGTTCATGCTTTGCTACCTTCGAGGTGGGATCTCTGGCGATGGAAGATCCTTCGACGCTATTGCTTGCTCACGCGGTTGTGGCAATACACGTCCTTTCTGCCCGGGGTTCTCTTTCACGGGAGAGGGGCCATTACTGTCGTGATATACGAGCTGGTATGAAGAGTGTATGGGGAGACACGAGATGGCTATCTTGTGGAGACGGAGTGGTGTTGGGTGCTTGATCACCTTGACGGCTCGACCTTGAGGAGGACCGAAGCGGGGGCTAACCCTCGGAATCGTGCTGGGAACGACATGGGCGACTATGAGGCCAATGCGATCGGGAGGCCAATCAAAGCACGGTTATGATGGCTCGAAGAGAGGCGGCTCAAGACGAGCTAGGGAAAGGGCTGCGTTGGCGGCTACGAGGCTTGACGGAGGCGTCGGGAAGGGTCCACGAGCCGAGGTAGAAGGACTACGGAATATTCCTGTGAAGGTGAAGAACACTCGCCGTGGGAAAGGGAAGGGGAAGAAGGATGAAGGACCCAAGTACGGGAAACTAGGTTGACCTTCTTTGTCAGTATCCACCTTTGTCATTGCGAGACACATTAAGCGATTAATGTTTTATTGTAGTTTTGCTAGCGTGTAGCGAGTCAAGAGTTGGCCGTGCTTGAACTCATCAAAGATTGTTTTAACCGTAATGAATTTGTAGGTTAATTGAAAAGAGTTTTCGAAACACGAAGCAATTGATGCTTATTATTATTATTTTTTTGAGATCGAACCAATGATGGCTGCCTACGTTCCCCTTTTACAATTGGACTAAGGGGCTCAGGTCACCGTAATTCGACACTTTAGGTGAATTTGAGAAAAACAAAGACAAAAGAAGTGCGACCCTGTTTTTACTGGATCATTAGCGGGAATGTATCCGGTTGGGTATTACTCTTTTAGCACTTTAATTTTACTGAGGGGTGGTGTATGGGGAAGGAGAGTTGACTCGTGCTCTTCCTCAAACGAAGTATCTGCGGAGCTTGCTTCCGTTCACGGGGTTAACGAAAGGGTTCCCGTCCAAATCTGCTAACTTCATGGCTCCTCCGGAGAAGATTCTTTGTACCACGAACGGTCCTATCCAGGTAGGCTCCCACTTTCTGAGAGGATTGGTGCACGTAGGAGGCTTTTCCTTTAGCACCATGTCGCCTTCTCTGATGTCTCGGATCTTGACTTTCTTATCGAATGCTCGGGCCATTATGCTTTGGTAGGCTCGAGTGTGTTCCATGGCTTTCAATCTGCGCTCGTCGAGTAGAGCAAGTTCGTCGTGACGGCTCTGTAGCCATTCGACTTCATTGATCCCGTTTTCCAAGAGGACTCGGAGGGATGGAATTTCCAATTCCACGGGTAACATTGCTTCCATTCCGTAGGTAAGTGCGAACGGAGTCTCCCATGTGGCGGTTCGGCGATGTTACGTATCCCCGAGAGGGCTAGATGTAGCTTTTCGGGCCGGTCCAGACCTGCGAGTGGTCATCTTTACGATTATCATGGCGAGAGTCTTGTTTCTTTGCCTCTCTTGCACCATTGGTTTGTGGTACGTAGGGAGAAGACTTGTGACGTGTGACTACGAATTCGGTCAGCAGTTGGTCACAATCTCCTTCGAAGTGGGTCCCATTGTCGGATATGATCTCGTTGGGCACTCCGTATCGGCACATGATGTTCTCTTTGATGAACTCGGCCACCTTCTTAGAATTCGGTACCTTGTACGATCGGCTTCTACCCATTTGGTGAAGTAGTCGGCTGCGACTAGAATGAACTCGTGACCATTGCTCCTGGTGGAGTGATCTTGCCGATGACGTCGATTCCCCATGTGGCGAAAGGCCATGGTGTAGTCAGGCAATAGAGTTCATGAGGAGGGATGTGATTGAGGTTTGAGAGCCGTTGACATTTGTCGCGGCTTCGGACGGCTGGATGCGATCTGTTTCCATCGATATCCAATAGTATCCCATACGGAGAATGATACGTGTCAATGCTCGGGCGTTCATGTGCGGACCGCGGGTTCCGTTGTGAACTTCGTTCATTAGCTCGTGGCTTTCTCTTTGTTTACACGAAGGAGTGGCCCTTGGTGGCGCTTCTTGTACAACATACCCCCGAATGACGAAATGGGATGCCGGGCATTTTAATGCCATCATGTTTTTGGCTTTGATCCCTTCTTTGTATTTTCCATCTTCATTTGTGAAGGAAGCTTCTCCATTTTGGAAGTCTTGGTAGATTTGATTGTACCGGGGTTCGTCGATCGTTTCATTTTTTATTTCGATCTCACGGCAATAGGCGGGTGTTTCCCGTCTGCCTATTACGAGGGTTTGCGATTTCCCATCGGGAATTTCGACAAGAGATGCTAGGGTAGCCGGGGCATCTGCGAAGCGGTTCTGTCTCTTGGCAAATAATGGAAAGAGATGTCCTTGGGCGAGCAATGAGCTCCTCCATGTACGTGTGGTACTTACGAAGGCGAGAATCTACCGTTTTCCATTTGTTGGACACTTGATTGATGATCAATCTTGAGTCTCAGTATACTTCCGGTTACGAGATGTTGCGCTCGAGGCGGCTTCGGGCCAGGCTGCGCGAGCTTCGTATTCTGCGGCATTGTTGGTTGTTTCAAAATTCGGCTTGATGGCTATGGGAGTGTGCTCGTCCTTGGGATCGACAAGGAGCATTCCAATACCATTTCCCTTCTTGTTGGCTGCCCCATCGAAGAAGAGTTGCCGGCGGTTTGCGTTGTCGAGTGAAAAGATTCCGTCGTCCGAAATTGCGGATCGGGACCCTTAGGTTCCTTTGCTTGGGAAGTACGCCGGTGATGCGCCATTACTACGCCCTTCGTTGATTTTCGACCATGTACTTGATGTCGAACTCGGCCGGGAAGAATGACCACTTGGCTAGTCGCATTGACGGGGAGGATGGCTTGTCGAAGAGATATCGGACGGGGTCCATTTTGGAGACCGGGAGCAGAATGTGGTTGCATGTAGTGTTTCGGTTTCCCGACTACCCATACCAAGGCGGTACAAGTTTTCTCTAATCTTTGAGTATTGAGTTCACTTCCTTGAAGCTTCCGGCTTACGAAGTAGATTGCATGCTCAACTTTGGAATCTTTACTGTTCTTGTGCCGGCATTGCTCCGATTGACGTGTACATTCTTGTCGGATACGGGAGTAGTGGCTTGTCTTCATGTGGCGGGCACGAAATTGGGGGATTCACCAAGTATGTCTTGATTTTCTCGAAAATTTGTTTGGCACTCGGAGTCCCATTTGATGTCGGCATTCTTCTTCATCGGTTTGAACATTGGCTCGCGAGAGAGATGTCAGCTGGTTGATGAAGCGGTGATGTCTTGAAGTCTTCCCATAAAGCTTTTCACTTACGAGGGTGCGAGGCGGCTTCATGTCGATGATGGCCTTGATTTTCTTGGGATCGGCTTCGATACCTCTTTGCGTAACCATGTACCCCGGTACCTTGCCACGCTTGGCGCCGAAGGTGCACTTCGCGAGGTTCAATCTCATGGAGTGCTTTACGAGTACATTTGAAGAACTTTCTCGAGATCTGTCATGTCTTTGCATGTCGATCCTCTGGAGTGGATGATCATGTCGTCGACATATACTTCGATTTCTTTGTGAATCATGTCATGGAAGAGGGTTGTTGCGGCCAGTAAGTAGCCCCGGCGTTCTTCGGACCGAACGGCATGGCCGTGTAGTAGTATGTCCCCACGGAGTGGTGAAACGATCTTGGCTTGATCTTCCTCGGACATTTTGATACTGGTTGTATCAGCGAACCCATCCACGAAGGACTTTACTTGAAATTTGCCGTGGTGTCGACTAGCATGTCGATGTTAGGCGATGGGAAATCATCTTTAGGGCTGGCCTTGTTGAGATCCGGAAATCCACACGGCATCGACCTTTCCATTGGCCTTGGTGACCGTCACGATGTTGGAGAGCCAAGTCGGGTACTCAATCACTACGATGAAACCAACTCGGAGCATTTTCTCAATCTCTTCTTTCACTTGCAAGGACCACTCTGGCTTGATCTTGCGCGGCTTACATTTGACGAGGCTTGGATTCGGGATCCGGGGAATGTGCTCCACGATCGAGGATCGAGTCTGGCATGTCTGGTATGACCGAGGCGAACACGTCAACATACTCCGGAGGAGGCTTATCGGGGCTTCTTTTACGCATCGGCGAAGAAGCGCCCGCTTGTGTCTCTTTAGGCTCTTGCAGCGACCCCGGGTTCACTTTGGTCATAACCTCTTCGGCGGCTTGGGCCGGTTGTCCTCTTGGTCAACTACACGCTTGAGAACTTCTTTAATGTATTGTTCATTTAATGTGTACGCTTCTTTATCAATTGAGTTATTAACGTCTTTTAAGTTGTTTGTTAACTTATCGGTTGTTAAAGTGGCAATGAGAGGATACTCGAAAGGTCGGACTTTTCATTAAACGAGAACGGAAATACATGGTTGGCTACATTATCATAGTCTTCGGCGTAAGGCCGTTGGACGACTCGGAAGGGCTGGACTTTTACAAGGAGGCGGCTCGAGAGGGTTCGAGACCGGGTTTAGGGAGATGTGGGTGCGAGGCCCGGCTTGTCTTCCATTTACATGCGGCTTGCCCTTGGTCCGGTGAAAGTTACCCGGTTCTTCGGTGGCATTCTTGGATGCTTGATGAGGGTTCGGGGATCGAGAGGCTTGGCCTGCTGTCCCAATCATGGCGATCATGCTTTGTTTTCGGAGCCCGGAGTCAATCGGGTTTGGCACCTCCATGACTTCTTCAAAAAGACTACGTAGAAATTTGGTCCTTTGAGAGCGTCTTCTATGAATTACGGTTCCTTACGCTTTGGAGTTCTTGTCTCGAATGTGGCCTCGGCGGTGATCCGAACAATCTGTTTCCCGTGAAGAGTATCTTGAGTTGCTCTTCCGTATGCAGGATTCCCTTGAATGTGTACTCGTCTTTGGTGTGGTGGCGGTTGGTCAGGTAGAGGCTGTGATGTCGAGGAACGCTCCCCTTATCGGATTAGCCTTGAGTCCTACGAAACGCTTGAGGTCCCGTGCTAGCTTTTCCATCCTTTCTGTAGTCTCTGTGCGACTATCCTGCTTCTTTCTCATCTTCATCGGTTCCTTGTCGGTCCCCTCGGTTCTGTCGGTTCATGTCGGTCCCCTCGATTCTGTCGGTTCCCTTGTCGGTCCCCTCGGTTACGCTGTCGGTTCCACTTGTCGGTCCCCTCGATTCTGCTTGTCGGTTCCCTTGGTGAAGTAATGAGCGAGGTCGAAGCTGTAAGGTCGGAGGTTGGGTGTGCCGTTGGAGGTTCCCCTTTTGCGGGCTGCTTGCCTTGGTGCGGGCGAGCCTTTTGTCTTCCACGATGTCGGCGGTGTTGGCACATAGCGAGCCCCTGGACCGTGGTGTGGTCCTTGACTTCGATGACTTGGTGTTGGCCTTGTAACCTTTTGCGAGCCGGATCACAGGATGAAGTTCATGAGTTTCATCATCTTCATGGCGGGAGGAATCTTGTCTTGAAAGCAGTGGAAGGTCCACGTTGCATATTTGGATCTTGGAGGTCTCGAGTGAATCCGGTTAATGCCGTGTCGTCATTATGCTTGATTTCTAACCTTTGGAATGTCGTTGGTCTTTGGTCCCCTCGGTGGTGGCCTTGTCGCCGTAGGCGTGGTTAGCTCGTTGCCTTGCATGAACTTGAGGCATTGGTGAAGGGTGGATGCCACGCCATTGATTTGATGCGGCCGGGGTCGCCCCGGGATGGGCTGTGAAAGTGATTGGAATGTCCAACACTTGGAATTCGGTGGGGATCATCCGCTTGCCGAACCGAGATATTAAGAGTAGCAACCCAGAAGCTGTACGGGAAGTAGAGTCATAGGCCTTGACGGTGTGGGTGAAGGCTTCGGATCTGTAGGCTTGATGTCAAGCGGAGTCCATCATCTTGGCGGGCAAGACATTCATTAGGAACCTCCGTCTACCAACACGCGGGGAAGCGACGCTCGTCAAGCGGGCGTGATGTAGAGTGGCTCATTGTGATCGGCCCCAAATTTTGGAAGGTCCAAATACTGTGAAGGTGATAATGTTGCCGTAGTGGATGTTGCCGATCATCGAATGACTTCGTGCGGGGTTGCGTCCACGGGGACCATGGTACGGGCCGAGACTTTCCTCTAGCTTGAGCTTGTGAGGATATGAAGATGTGGCGAGGACGAGGGAAATGTTCGCTGGGTTTGCTTGGTGAGTGAGGATCGGGTCCTCTTTCGGGGAACTTGCGTCTTCGGGTGGCCGGGTTGCGGTTACGGCTCCGTCGGCTTTTTGGTGGCCTTAGGTGGTAATGCATGGATTTGACCCGATCGGGTTAGAACGGCGACATCGAGGCTTGGTCCCTTACGAGCAGGCTGCTCTAAGTTGAGCCATAGTTAGAGGAGGATTCCTCGTAGCGTAGGGCCATATGTCTTCCCTCAATTCATTGATTGTAGATGTGTTCCGGGAGCTTCGGCGGCTTTACGGATTACGTCCCGGGATACGGCTTGGGTGCCTCCGTGGGGAGGTAGCCTACGGTTTGGCCTAGGCTGTTCGAACGTCGGTGCGCAACGGTGGTTATCGAGAACCGAGCGTGCGTTGCTTGACCCTCAGGGGAGGTCGGAGAGTTCTTGGTTCAGGCAAACAGTCTCCTTTATCTCTTCACGGTATACCGCGCTCCTTTCCTTCTTGTTGAGCATACTCAGGGCATTCTGGAGTTGGGTTTCGCAATACTAGTGGTTTGCTAATTTTCCTAAACTCTTGGCCCAGATTAACTTTCTTGCAGCAGAGCCTGCGTCGAGAGTTAGAGCCTGCGTTTCTTCCCATGTGAGAATAGCCAGTGCTTTCTTGAACTGCGCGCGGCAGTCTAGATAAACCTCCATTGGGGAGAGCTTTCCCTTCTTCTTTATCTGAGTGGCGGGTATGTCGGAAGGTGAGTACACGGCTTCCCGAACATCTGCCCATGTGACTGGTTCTTTGTCCCAGTTGATCGTTTACGTAAGCGAATGCCGCGATCTGTGGAATCTCCTTGGCGGTTGTTGGAGATGTATTTCTATCTTTCTATTCCTTTTGAATAGACCTTCCTCTCTCGGTTGGCCTTTCGGTTTGAGTGCGGAAATGATCCGTCCCCATCCTCCCGGGACCCTTGGGATTCGGTTTTGTTGACTTCATGCGGCTTGGAAGAGAATGGTTTCATCGTCTTCGTCGTCGCTTTCACGAGAGAACTTGCTTTCCTCGGGGAGATAAGCGGGTATTCGTTCTTTGTGCCATTCCATCTCCTAGGTCATCGGGACCGTTGACCACCCTCGTTTGGCGAGAGGGGTTGGATGAGAACAGACGGTAGTCGAGGAAGTTGCCGTGAGCAAAACCCTTGAGGTCGAGCTGGTCTAGAGTGGCCTCTAGCTTTACATGCGAAGTTTGCTTGTGACACTTTAAGGGCTTGGTCCTGTGGGTCTTTTGAGCTTGGTTTTCGTCCCGAGAGACGGTTCTCTTGAGCGGCTAGTTCCATGAGGGCTTTCCTTGCGAGAGCTAAACATTCTCCGTAGGTGCGCGCCGTCGACTAGTGTCCGGGCTGTGATCACATCCAAATCTCCGAATGGCGGAAACACTTGGATTATGTTGACGAAGGAAGTCGGGTGCAGGACATTCCATGCGGCCTTCCTTGATCTCGACTACCAAGAAGTTCGCCCATATCTGTTTGATTGAACCCGCGGGGTGTTGAATGCGATGTTGACGGTCTCGTGATCTCGTTGGATCGCCAAGTCTATCGAGCTAGCGGTTCTTTGGCGGGATGTACGAATCCGTGGCCGTGACGGCGGGAGCGAGAATCGAACTTGAGCATGTTGATGCTAAGGTGGTCATTTCCCTCGTCGGAAGGCGGCTACTGTCTTGCGGGGAAGACCTTCTGAGATGTTTTCGGGGTGGCTGCCGGAAGCGTTCTCCGAGGTTGATCGATTTGTAGCGGGGTGAGGAGCTTTGTCTCCTTATTTGTTGCCCTTGGCCTTGGCGGCGCTTGTGGCTTTAAGCTTGGCGACGGCACGGGCCGGTTGCCCAGGGCTGGTAGTCGGAAGTGATGATGAGCTACGAGCTCGATTAGCCGGGGCCTCGTTTACCATGAGCGGGCGATCGTCGAGGTAACTTTGGCGTTGCAAAATCGATAATAAGGACCGGATCCTTGGTATCATCGGGATATACGGAATAGATGATGTTGACGAAGTCGTCGTCGATCACTTGATCGAGAGGGTTCTTCGTCGTGTCAACCGGTTGCTTCCAATTGTCGGATAAGCGCACATCTTGGACGTTGAGCTTGACAATGTCCATGGTGTTGGAGCCCTTGTCGTAGGTGACCTGATCGGAACGGGTGCCGTCCTCGGCGAGCATGTGAATGCGAGAGATGCGCCGCGGATGCGCGCGTCCTCGACTCGGAGAGTCTGATTCGTCGTCGTCGACGGCTCAACCCAAACGTAAGGACGCCTCGCGTCTGGCTGCATTCTTTGGAGCAGCTAGGAAAACATCATGCTCTTCATTGGAGAAGAGGGGTGCAGCGGGTAATTCCTTGTGGAGGACATCCCATACGACGCCCATGCATTCAAGGCGAGTATGACGGTGCTTGTTCACCTTTATCACGAAAATCTCTTCGCACAGGGGGCGAGAGAGTTGGCTTGAAGAATGCGACAAATCTCCGATCGGAGACGGGGTTTATGTGCCGTATCATGGCGATGCTCGGTGTTTCTTTCGATCTGCCTCCAAATGTTGGAAACGGCAGTTGAACTTGATGTATCGGGCTTGCCGGGTGCACTTTTGCTCGAGTACGTTGACGTAGTTAGCATCTCCGGACTACGAGGGATTACGATGAGATTTGCCCGGTAGTCCCTTGGTTGATTTGAAGGAGGTAGCCCGGTGCACAGGCTGCGGGCACGCTTGGGCTTTGTCTCGGCTTCGTTTCCTATGAGGAAGCTGTCCCCTACGATGACTTCAAGATCTCCCTGACGGTTGATGAACTTGGCGCGATGGAGAGTGGAGGCTATGGCTTTCATGTGATGTAGCGAGGCGTCCCAACGAGGCTGTGAATTCGGATGGAATGTCCATCACGTGGAATTTTCTTTGGCACCATTTGGGTTTCGAACCGAGTTCGAGTCACCGTCCCAGGGATGGGGCGAGACGTCTTTGTCGTAGGCCTTGATAGTCGGGTTGACGGAATCGAGGTGGCTTTCGTTGATGCGTAGGGCTCGCATCATCTTTGAGAGGGAGGACGTTAACGGCTGACCCGTTGTCCACCAATACTCCGGGGAGTGATATGGTGTTGAGCTTGAGAGTGATGTCTGAGCTTCATTATGCCCGAGGCATCTCTCGGTAGGTCTTCGTCACGAACGTGATCATGCGCCATACGATCGGGAATCGTAGATACGGTCTCTATCAGGAGAAGGAGAGTCATCAAGCCATCCGTTTCTGTTTTCCTCTTGCGAGGTAAAGCCTTTCTTGGAGCCTCGGGATTGTGTTGAGGCTGTTTGTGGCGGTTGCCGCCCTTGGTTAGCACGTTGATCGAGTGCGAGTGCCAAGCTGACTTTGATCTTCCTTTGCCGGTCCGTGCTCGGAAGCTGCACAAATTGAACCTTGGGCGATCCGCGGGGGTTAGGCTTACGGCGCGATAAGATTACCAAGATGCGAGGTATTTCGGTGTCCCAAGGTCGAACTGCGGGTGTCGGCGGGACTTTTCGGCTTTCCCACCTGTCTGCTCTAAAGGCTGCATGGCTGGAGGAAGGAGGAAGGTGGAGTAGAGTACGTAGTAGTCGAACCTCCCGGATGGCTCTCAGAGTGTACCCACACTTGGTGTCTCCGGCTTCGTATCTTTCTCTCGGTTTACATTGAGAGGACTTCTTCTTGTTTTCTCGGAGGATTGCTCTGACCATGTCTTGGGACTCGTACTCCGGGCGGGCGGAGCGATCACAAACATCGTAGGCGATGTGGACATTTGATGGGGACACAGTGGAAGAGGCGGAGGAAGCGCTCTGCGGCAATCTTCTTGGGCACCCATTCAATGGAATTCACATTGTTGTTGTTCGGAAAGGGGTTTCCTTGTATTGGGCCACGGGGGGCGCTCCAATTTTCCTTCCTCTATCAAGTTACGGATTTCGTATCGTAACCCCACGCGGTTGTCGGTGGTATGGCCGTGATGCGATGGAAGGCGCGATACTTGCTCTTGTCGGCGTTGACTACGGGATTCTTGGGTTTGTAATTTGCAACGGGTTTAAGGAGACCTTCCTTGATTAACCCTTCCGGCATCTTGCTCGGCGGCATGTCCAACTTGTCAAAGTGTACGGCGCGCTACGAGTGGAATTGTTGCTTTGTGGGGCTGGGTTTTGTTGCCCATTGCTGTCCACGATGGATGTAGTTGACAGACGTATCTTTCCCTTTGCCGAGGCCGGTGCGGGATTGAATGCAGCTGGCGATCGGTATACGTATGGGTGTGCGGTAGCCAACTTTTCCTTGAGATCCTTCTCAAGCGTGAGCCGGCATTGACCATGGCCGGAGATGCAGGAAGAAATGATGAGCGATGAGAGTTACGATGGACGGTCTTAAGCGGGACTTGAAGATCCGCATCTGTTCATCCTTGGAAAGTGGCTCCATGATCTCGGAGAGTTTCAAACTCCACCTCTTGTAGAATTCTCCGACGCTTTCATCCGTTTTACGCTCGGTGGTGATTAAGTCCTCACGACTCGTTTCCCACTCTAAGTTGGATGCATACCGTTCTAGGAAGATGTTGCGATCGATCCCAGTGTGGCGATCCGCGAGGCTTGACCCTCGAAACCATCGTAACGGTGAACTCTTGAGCGTATCTTGGAAGTGGTCGGCCATTTCTTTGGAGGGTTGCTCCTTTCGCTCTCATGCCGAGAACGTAGGTGTCGACATGCGTTTGCGGACATTCGGTTCCGTCGAATCGGTCCATCTCGGCATTACGAACTTGGCGGGGAGAGGCGTGACCATTCCGGATACGTGGATTTGAGCGTTTCTTGCTTTGAAATTTGCTCATGGTGGCTTTCGGAGTCTTTCATCTGTTCGACCATCCAGGCTAAGGTTGGGTCAGTGGTGGACTTTGAGGCTCGGCGCCGGGTGCTACCATGTGAGCGGTAGTGATTGGAGGTGGAAGGCTTGATATATGTGGATATATGGGGGCCTTTTACGAAGCTGTATCGGGGTTTGTCCCCGGTGTTTTGGGATTCGTGTATAGGCAATGGGATGAACCCGGGAGGGTATTGAAGGATATTGGCATTTGTTTGAGATGGTCGGCGGTGCGGTGGTGGTATTGAGTGATGGGAGTAGCTGGCTGGCCATATATGGCGGGGTTGCCACTGAGAGGTGGCAACGTGGAGCCTAGGTCATTTGTTTCCTTGGTTCGAAGGCATCCGTAAGTTTGCGGGGAGGAACCTGGTTGAAGGTTTGAGGAGCTGGTTTCGGGGAATCGTCGTCCTCGACCGGGACGAAAGTACCGTCGGCGGGGATAGTTGCTATACCTCGCTCATTCGAAGGCTGTACCACGAAATTACGCGATCTTCTTTACGCCTCTTGTGAACCTCACAAGCCCGGATGGCTTCTTCCAAAGTCATATACATTACCGGTGGCGGGGTCCTTCCCGTCACGATTTCTCGGTGAGCTAGACATGTCGGATATTACATTTGAGGAGCGAGGGAACCGAAGAAGCTGTCGACGGCCGTAGCTTGTGATTACGGCGAGGCGGCCGGAAATCGAACCACTTTACGCTCATTGCGAGGAACGAAAGGCGGGGTTTAGGCTTCGGAAAAGGGTATTTGGCTCAAGGTTTCGGGCTTGTGCAATGTGCGATTACCGATTAATGTTTACTTAAAACGCGTTTTCTCGAGTCTAATCGGTTGGAAAAGAGCGTGTCTTCTTTTTCGCAACTAACCTAGAGCTCTAATCAGTGGATCTCGTCACTACGTTTATAAGCCCCTCGTTTCCATTTGTAGATCATCTTCTCGGGACGGACAATCCCGAGCGAGGTCCTATAAGGCAGGCGAGTTCCACCAACAAAGGAAAAAGTGAACTTAAGGCTAGCTAATCACGCAAACTTCCAACGTACGTGACGCACGGCCCACAGTCGAAGTCAAAGTCCTTAAGTTAAGGCGGGGATCGTGCCAAAATTTCGGCATGACCTCTCTTGACTCGCTTGCGAGAGGGGCCTTAGCTTTTGGCGTTGGCCAAGTTGTGGCTGGCACGGTGCATACGGTGAGGGTTTGGTGACACGGTGTCACATTGAACCTTCGGGTATATTTTTCGGCAGAGCTCCGCGTCAAAGTCAAGGCTGAAAAGCTCAAGACTTCGGGTCGGGAACGACCTTCGGTCTCAATCTCTCGAGCTTGACTCGTGGCGGAACCCGGCGTAAAAACATACACTTAGGCTTTATGACACGTACTAAGCCAAAAACCAACCGGGGTCTTGGACGAAGTGTGACACAAAGAGTGCATGGCTTACACGGGCTAGGATGGGCTGTTTGGGACGACCCCGTGCGCCCTCGAAAGGTGTGCGCGAGACCAACCGAGGTGCAACTGAACGGTCATCCCGGGTTACGGGTCGTAGTGTGCAGTGTACCGAGGCAGCAAGTGCACGTGAAGTGCGGTGTACCGAGGCAGCAAGTGCGAGTAGTGTGCGGTCACTAAAATTCTTTTTCTGAGTAAAACAGAGATTTTTCAGAATGTGTCTTAAAGAATTTTGATGCGCAGTTCAAAAGATAGCATGAAAATCAAACATGAATGGGAATGCACAAACATGGTATGATTTTGAAAAGACGACAATGTAATGCCTTTGAAAAAACCGTTCGAGGTTTAAAGTAACACACGCACACGAAAACGAGGAAGGGTAAATGAAAGTTTGACCCACGGAAGGCTTTTTTGAAAACATCGGCAGTTTTGAAAAAAGTATCCAAGTCCCCAGCGGAGTCGCCAACTGAAATTACCCGGGATTTCGCGCGGCACGAAATGCGGTTGTCTTTCGCGGAGGGTTGGTGTCTGAGACCTCGCTTTTCGGGAAGGAAGAGGAGTCGCCACGCGGTTTTTGTATTTTGAGCCCAAACGTTGAAAAACGGCTTTTGTTTGAAAAAGGTGTCGTTTTTATTGGTAGCAAAAACTTAGGAAAAGGCTTTTTTGAAAACGGGGAGTCATTTTTATTGGTAGCAAAAACGAGTAAAAAGCTTTTTAGTACCAAAGATTGTTAGGTTCGGAGGTCACGTTACGTTTCGGGAAGAGTATATTGAGATCACCCGAAATGCCTCGTATGACGAGTCTTTCTACCTTTCTCGAAAATGTGTGCGTGTGTGTGTGTTTGCATTTTGAAATGGGGGCTTGAATGACAAGCTTAATCTTGGTTTGAATGTCAAACGTTGATTAGGTGATCTTGTTTGAAAAGACGAGCGTTTGAATGACAAACATCGGTTTTGTAGTTTTAGGAAAAGTGGCGCGAATGCTGATTTTTAACTGTTTATCTTAAGTGTCAAAGGTTGACTTTTAAGAAAAGAGCGTTTGAATGTCAAACGTCGGATTTTGAGTTTGAAGATGAGTGTTTGGATGCCAAACGTCATTTCGCGCATTTTGAAAGAGAGTTCGAAGGTCGAACTCCGGTTTTGAACCGGGTGTGTCATTGTTAACGATTTTACGGGAAAAACGTATTAAATGATTTTGAGTATCAAATAGCGGCTTTTAAGTTTGAAGATGAGCGTTTGGATGCCAAACATCATTTCACGCGTTTTGAAAGAGAGTTCGAAGGTCGAACTCCGGTTTTGAACCAGGCGTGTCATTGTTAAAGATTTTTACGGGAAAAACGTATTAAATGATTTTGAATGTCAAAAGTCGGCTTTTAAGTTTGAAGATGAGCGTTTGGATGCCAAACGTCATTTCACGCGTTTTGAAAGAGATTTCGAAGGTCGAACTCCGGTATTGAACCGGGCATTACATTGTTAACGATTTTTACGGGAAAATCGTATTAAATGATATGCGATCAACGAATCGGGTTGCGACTCGGACTTTGAAAAGTAAATACTATCATGATCCAAACGGGTCGGACTTTGTAAATGACAGTATTTAAATGCGGTATCGACGGATCAAACGGTCCGGAATTGTAAAGTACGATCGACGAGCCAAACAGCTCGGAGTTGTAAATTTGCGTGAAAGTAAATGACGATCGACGGATCAAACGATCCGAAATTGTAAATGACAGGAATTTAAATGACGATCGACGGATCAAACGATCCGGAATTGTAAATGACAGGAATTTAAATGACGATCGACGGATCAAACGATCCGGAATTGGTAAATGACATAAAAGTAAACGGAACGGGGTCGGAACGCCGTTTTAACCCGAGATTACTTCTCTTACGGGAAGAGAAGAGGATCGCGGACTAAAATATGTCGGACCCCGTTAGACGGAGGCGTCTACATTTCAACAGTATCGTCCGAAACGGTTGTAGCGACTAGCGCGTAAACCGAGACGGAACGAGAGTTTTAGAGAGAGAGAGGGAGCTACCTATGGCTAGGGTCGGCTCCTTTGGCTTGGCGGGCGTATACGGGATACGAAAGTGTGTTTGGAACGGTGTTTTAAGGTGGCGGGGGTCGTATTTGATCGAAATACGGAGTTTTCACGCAAAACGAGGTAAAACCGGGGCTCGGGGGGAGTGGAACCAGTTTAGGCCGTGGCTTAGGGTGAAAATGGAGTGAGTTTTTGTTGTTATAAATGGCTTTGACAGCCCTTGTATTTATAGGTGAAATTTCAGCATGAGTCCGGACGGACTTAGGGTGAAATCAGGGGGGTTTTGTGAAATTTGGAAATTGGAGGGACTTGCTGGCAATTCCAAATTTCCTGCAAATGAGTCCGACCGGACTGAGACTGTATATAGGGGTATTTTTGTCTTTTCACTCTGATTTTGATTGAGAGGTGATGGGGGAGCTGTGGCATGTGAGCCACGTGTCCCTGTGACTCACAGGCCATGGGAATTTGTGCCATAATTTCCCGGTTTTGTCCGTTTTTAAAATAACAGTCCGGAAAATGTCCGAAACGCCCCCGAAAAGTGCCGAAAAGTGCGTTTTTCAGGGAAAGTCGTACTTTTACGTGAGATGACGTGTGTTGAGTACGTTTCGACGTTGGGATGCTCGGGGCAGTCCCGGGACGTCTCGTTGGCTTGGCAACGGGGAGCTTAACGGGTTCCGGCTAACCTGGAGCGGGCCAGTTAACGGATTCCGATTAACTTTTAACGGATTTTGACGATCCGGATTTGGGTACTTACAATATGTTCTAGTATTAAATCTGAAGTTCGTTGTGTGCAAGAATTACACTTGTGAGTTGTGATACGAACTCTTGATTATCTCAATCGATCCTGCAATCACTAACTCTTCTCGTCCAATCAGTGGATATTGATTATGTATTTCACTCTCAAATCTAAAGCTTTCGATGGTAGCTTATAATAGGCAATCTAGTCGAGATAATATATGGAGCAGGGATATATTTTGCACGTTCTATATTATGAGAGTAAAGACCCTTTATATAGTTAACTTGGTCATAGTCACAATCCTACTAAGATTGTACTATACCAATCTTATCCAACAAAAACTTGATAGTATCCTATTTTGAACGTATCAAGATAGGTATCAAGAATCCAATTCCAACATCTCGCACACGTTCAAAATGGGAATGCCTCTTTTACCATAATACATTCTCAAGACCCATGCAATGTTGATCTCTTTATACATGAATTAAGGTGTGCGACCAGAAGAGAAAAGTATAAAATGGTAGGAGTGATATATCAAATACCATCTACCAACATAGCACGTACTCGTTAGTCCAAAAACTCGTCAATGACCAAGATAATATGATTACATCAATTTAAACACCTTTAACCCCTCATAAACGATGCTCAAACCCCAATCAGTTTACATGCTCAAGATCAACCTTTTGAACTGTATGTTTAATATGATCGTCCGTACATTGAGTCACTAAAAATAGATGTATATCATAATTTTCTTCCTCAGACCTTCATGTCAATCATCTTTACATTAACAGCTTTCCCAAGCCGACTATTAGTACAAAGCCCTCAGGGAGGGAAGGCAAGCCAAAACAGCGTCATTAATCTTTAGATCATTGATCTAGTTCTAATTCACATTGGGCATAAATGTGATCACCTATTGATCACTAGAACTCACACTGTGATGAAGCAGGGATTAATTATCCAATCACTTTCTTAGGTCGTATTATAGTCACATACAATATGAAATGTATGCTACGATGAAACTCCCACTCGAATTGGGCATGCCATACTACAACATCGTACGAATATTAGTCTAGGTGCCCTTATGGCATCTAACCTGAGTTCTCGAAACAAGTCACTCTCATATTGCCTCTTTAAGGTCTCACATTCGGACTATCACAATGACATTCGAAGTTATGAACCAGACACTTCGAATTGATCTATATAAAATAGGTCTCATCTTAACCGCATGTTAATGCGATATATGATAATGTCATTTGCACACTCTCTTAATAACAAGTGTCAAATAAATTATTATCTCATCTTGCTTGCACACAAATATCATAAAGTCCCTCTAGGAGAGTGTTAATCATAGGGCATATCAAAACATTATTTGTAGGAATATATTTTAGAAATGAATTCACTATTGCAACAAATAAACCAGCGAAACGACATCTAATCTAAGTGTGATTGGTAATAATTCTCGAGATCTCTTTTGAATCTCTAACTAGTCAAACACACAATTAATGACTTTTCGACCATTCACATTTTGTTTACCATTTAGATGTTACAAAAATCTTTACCGATCATATAGTTTTCTGATTATTAGAAAAATACTTTCAAATACTTCTTTGCTTAACCAAGTGATGGAGGAAAACTCCCTCTTGTAATAAAAATACCGAGCAAGTGTACTCACTACCGGTGTAGCAGTATGCAAATGCAGGGGTCGAATCCACAGAGACTCGTTGGTAAACAAGTAAAGTAAAAGCAATGAATTTTGTAACCAAAGTTTATATTGATTTGATTTAGAACTAAGAACATAAATTAAATAACAAACACTAACTAAACGAGAAAACAGATTATGAGCAGAGATTCGTAGATTGGATTTCACTATACCATCATTCTATGCAGAATTTTACTTAAGAAACATTAACTCAACTTCTAGGGTTCATTCACTTTTGCTAGGATCGACACGGTTAGATGGCCGGATTACAATCCTAAATACTCTTTTTAATATTATGGTTTCTATTACGATTCCACAATACACCAAGAATAAATTAAGCACGAAAGAATAAAAGAACCTAATATTGATCCGCTTCTATTACGGCACAGACCAAATTATTCAATTAATAGTGGTCTATGTATAAATCGCCCAAATTAATGGCTCGATAAATACCCAATTATTCAAAGATGAGTTCGTATCTTAACATACGTCTCGAATCTAAGAAAAAGAAATTAAAATCTATTATTGAACAAGAAGGAATTAAATAGAAAGAATTAAAATATTATTGCATAGAAATCCGGTAAAAGTTCGACCAATCTACAAATCTAAAGAATTTAGCTACTCATAATTTACAAAGATAAAAACCTGAATTGATGAATAAATCTTCTCTTCAATTGATCCAAGAAAAGAAAAGAAAATAAAACTCTAAAAAAAATAATAATCTGATATGTGATATGTTCCCTCCAACTGCCGTGGCTCTGTAGAATTTATATAGAGAAAATAATAGGGCAACAGTGGTCCCAGGCGTGGAAAATACAATAATGCCCTTGAGTTGAACGTCAAACTGTTGCTGAAAATTGGCCAAGCGCGGCCGCCCACGTTGTTAGAGCGTCCGCCCTAATGCACCGAAAGTTTGGCCTTGTTTTGATGCTTCTTAGCGCGGCCGCTCAGCTGTGAAGCGCGACCGCCCTTGTTTTTCAGTTTGTTGCAATGCCTTGGCCCAATTCTCTCCGGCCTTGGCCCCAACTGCCTAGGCCATGGCCCTACTTCTCTCGGCCAGCAACAAGCAGTGGCCGGCCACCTAGTGGCCGGCCACCTTGAGTCTTAGAAATGGCCTTGATTTGTATTAATATATATTCGTTTCGTCCCGCTATCTTGCAGTCGCACTTTGACCACTTTAATGACTTCTTCTGTGCTTCGCTCTTTAGACTTTTATTTTTCATTTTATCCCACGAATTTTTATATATTAAATTCGTCCGAAAATTCCATATTCTCAGTTCAGTCCTTGAATTTTCCAATATTTTCAATTTAGTCCAAAAGCTTCCAAATGCCAGTTTAGTCCTTGAGCTCGTAATTTCAGTTTTTTTCCTTCTCTGCTCCGCTCCACTTTATTCCTTTTGCACTTTTTATCCATAAAATACACATTTAATCATACCTACCCCGTACTCAATAAATACTCGCAAACCACATCAAATATACATAAAACTCGGAATCAAACTCAAGGAAAGACTAAAAGTGCATCATTTGGATGGGAAAATACACATCCATCAAACACCCACAAACTAACCTTTTGCTCGTCCCGAGTAAAACAAAACTAAAAGAAGTAAAATAAAACTACTCTAAATACTACTAATAAAATATTAAAACAAAATAATTATTTTTGGGATGTTCTATCACAGATGATTCATTGGCCATACAAGTCTCAGATTCTTACCAATACACATAATCAACAAGTGTCACCACAGTAATGGGATTACAATCACATTGAAGCATAAAACTCACAATTTTCCACCGCGGCCTGAATGATGAATGAATTATGGGAGGTCACTGCCAACAACCTAAGATTGTTTATGGATTCACTAAGTGATGCTCTAAACCAATATGTATAAACAGTACAACCCAAAAAGGACACTCATATGCATATTTAACACGATTGTCAACCCGGTTACTCGATATTGAAAGAATAATATGGCTTAAAAGTTAAGTGCGACAATTCGCAAGACTAGGTTCAGGGTTACAAATGAAGGTAAAGACATACGAAAAATAAGAAAGTGAAACTAGAAAGTCTTCTTGTAACAATACATCCCCACTTTGATGATAATTTCTCCACTCACCCTTAGTACTTTCCAATGTGCCAACCCACAAACTAAAACTTTTTCATACATTGACATGGGGTTGAGCACATTCCACTACTTCCTTTAGTCACCTTGAAATACAATTTCACTTTTGATATTAGAGAGGGCTCGATTTTTTTTTTTTTTTTTTTTTTTTTTTTTTTTTTTTTTATTATTTTTTTTATTTTATTTTTTATTTTTTATTTTTTATTTTTTTTGCTTTTTTTTTTCTTTTTGCTTTGCACAATTACATCACGAAGAATGTGCATTCAATATTTTTCTCAAGCCCCTCTTTTCATTACATAACATGACCCACTTTTTTATTTTTGTGACCAATTTCCACTCAATCCTTTGATTTTCATAACATTCCCCAAAATATCCACATTCTTTCCCTAGTTTCACTTTCTTGAAAAGGTGCGAAAATAGTGTATAAGTTAAAAGGGTGGGATAATGAAGGTACAAATGAAGGCGAATGGTGGTCTAGGATAACCTCCCACTTTGTGAGAGATTCCATTCTTTTTCAAGCTCAAAAAGGGGTTCTAGTGGCAAATATTTAGTGACTAGAAAGTTTAAGGCTTACAAAAAGGGATTCAAAAAAATAGCCATATATATCAAGTAACCTATTGACGTGTTATTGACAATCATGCAAACATGTTCTAGGGACCCCGAAAATACACAAAGTGATCCCATAAAGGGCACCTAAGTTGATGACAATGACCAAGAAAATGATACGGAAGTGAGAGGTGGTGCAATCATAATTTAAATGTTTTAATGCAATTCCAATCACCACACTAATAATAGCACATGTGATTCTAAAATTAAAGTACACTCTAATCATCACAGACTTTGGCCAACATCCCAACTATGAAAAGAACAAAATTTTTAAATTTTTCTATTTTTTTAGAGGGTGACACTATATACACTCCTATAAACCCACAAACTCGGAGAGTTGCCCACCCCCAAACTCAAAACATGCTATGTCCTCAGAGCAAAGAGAACAAAAACGTGCCTTGGGCTTAACGGAGGGCAAGACACTACTAAACAATAATTAAGACAAAAATAAAACATACCTCATTGGGTTGCCTCCCAAGCAGCGCATTTGGTTAAAGTCGTTAGCCCGACTATGGTCCCAAGCTTACTTGGCCTTTGCTTTGCGGCCTTTGGACCATCTCTTCTCCTCACGGGCACAAACGCCCTTCTCTTTCCACTTCAGCTCTCCATTGTTAACACGTAGGGGTAAAGCCACATTTATTTTTGAAACTTTACGCTTGTGCTTACCCCTCTTTCTTTTCTTTTTATTGGGGTTTCCACCCCCAAACTCAATCTTTTCTGCAACCTGCAGAACACCATTCTCACAACCAAGATCAAGAGAGTTATCATGCACAAAAATAGTAGCAAATATAGAATCAGATAAATCACTATAACTCTCCCCACTAACTTTACGTTTTGAAGGCCCTTGTGGTAGATGTGATGGAATCGACTCTTTATGGGAGTCGTGTGGGGTGTGATACGATCCGTTACTCCTAGAGTATTGGTCGGCCTTAATGTTACTAGCCATGGGATAAACGTCCGCATTATCCCCACTTTTCTCACATCCATTCACATCATATTTGACAATCGGTAAATCGGTTATGGCTCCTACAAAACCATCTTCGGGAAAGGGTTTCTTATCATTTTTAAGCATACAAAACTTACATTCCTCCCCCATAGCTCTCAATGACACCACCCCTTGACACACATCAATGGTGGCCTTAGTGTCAAACATAAATGGCCTCCCAAGTAGAATGGGAGTTTTCAGTTGTTCCTCACTTGATCCCTCCATACACATCACATAAAAGTCAATGGGGATAATAATTTTATCAATTTTAACCAACACCCCTTCAATAACCCCTAAGGGCCTTTTGATTGAGAGATCCGCCAATTGCAAGTCTCTCATGGGTGGTTTCAACTCACATACCCCCAAACTTCTAAAAACATGAAAGGGCATCACATTGACACTTGCCCCAAGATCCAACAAACCTTTAAAATTTTGACCCCCTAACGAAATTGGGATAGTGAAACATCCGGGGTCTTTTTGAACATGTTTGATTTTTTTAAACTCTACACCACTCGGGGATGTGGTTTTTACAACATTAGGGAGAGGGGTTTCTAAATTTAATGCAGAAAATACATGTTGAATCTCCCCACTCTCATCCTCATTAACCTCATCATTATTATCAAAATTATCAAGAGAAGATAGAAATACCTCCTCAATTTCCTCACTTTCATCCCACACTATCGTGATTGACTTTGCTTGCTCAGGTGGGTTTTTCTCTTTCATCAACTCTTGGGCCACCTTCACAAGTTGCTCTACTTGTGTGCCCATCTTTTCAAAAGCAGCATCTGTATTTCTATTACTTTGCTGCATCTCCATCCTTAAGCTGCTTCTTGCCGGCTCCAAGGCTCTTTATCATGTTGTCCAGGTGGTGGCACATGAAGAGGTTTCACTTGCTGATTATGATAGCCACCCCATGGATTGTAGTTGCCATATTGGTTGCCTTGGGGTGGTGGCCTTGGTGCATATCCATTGAAAGCATGTGCCTGTTCAGGATTATACAAGAAATTTGCTGCACTTGGACACATATTAGTCACATGAGATGATAAACCACAATTTGTACAATAATCAGTAATAACATTGGCACCAACGAAGTGCCACAGCTGATCAATTTATCAAATTTACTACTCAAGACTGCAATTTGCTTAGAAAGATTATCAGTAGCAGTCAAATCTAATACCCCCCTTGTCCTACCCCTCGAACTCTTTTGTTGAGAATTAGCACTCAACATCTCAAATAAAGCCTTAGTCTCATCCGGGGTCTTGGCTCCAATTGAGCCTCCAGCAGCATTGTCAACCATTGATTGACCATTGTCATTCAAGCCATCATAGAAGGCTTGGTTCAGTGAGGGTAGTGTGAAATTATGATGGGGACATTGCATTATCATCGTATTAAATCTTTCCCATGCCTCATGAAAGGGCTCCCCCACATCTTGGGAAAATGTCATCAATTTCTGTCTAAAGCTAGCCAACAGATGATGTGGGTAATATCTTTTAAGGAACACATCTTGCAATTCTACCCAAGTACTAATGCTGCTCGGTGCAAGCATCAGCAACCATGTTTTAGCCACTCCCTTAAGAGTGTAAGGAAAACACTTCAGTCTAATTTGCTCCTCAGTCACTCCCTGTCTTAACAAAAATTGAGCAACAACAATAATATACTCTTTAAGGAACGTGAGTGCATCCTCGCCAGGCAATCCTTGAAAGCTTGGCAACATGGCAAAGTATTGTCCTTTGACCTCTAAATTTTTGGCTGCATCGGACAGCACTATGCAAGAGGTAGATGTGTCTACCCTAGGTCTCAGGAAATCATTCATAGTTTGTGCCGGTGGTACTGCCATCTCGGCTTTCTCTTCCTCTACCTCGGTGGTGGAGGGAACAGAGACTCGTTGGTAAACAAGTAAAGTAAAAGCAATGAATTTTGTAACCAAAGTTTATATTGATTTGATTTAGAACTAAGAACATAAATTAAATAACAAACACTAACTAAACGAGAAAACAGATTATGAGCAGAGATTCGTAGATTGGATTTCACTATACCATCATTCTATGCAGAATTTTACTTAAGAAACATTAACTCAACTTCTAGGGTTCATTCACTTTTGCTAGGATCGACACGGTTAGATGGCCGGATTACAATCCTAAATACTCTTTTTAATATTATGGTTTCTATTACGATTCCACAATACACCAAGAATAAATTAAGCACGAAAGAATAAAAGAACCTAATATTGATCCGCTTCTATTACGGCACAGACCAAATTATTCAATTAATAGTGGTCTATGTATAAATCGCCCAAATTAATGGCTCGATAAATACCCAATTATTCAAAGATGAGTTCGTATCTTAACATACGTCTCGAATCTAAGAAAAAGAAATTAAAATCTATTATTGAACAAGAAGGAATTAAATAGAAAGAATTAAAATATTATTGCATAGAAATCCGGTAAAAGTTCGACCAATCTACAAATCTAAAGAATTTAGCTACTCATAATTTACAAAGATAAAAACCTGAATTGATGAATAAATCTTCTCTTCAATTGATCCAAGAAAAGAAAAGAAAATAAAACTCTAAAAAAAATAATAATCGATATGTGATATGTTCCCTCCAACCGCCGTTGGCTCTGTAGAATTTATATAGAGAAAATAATAGGGCAACGGTGGTCCCAGGGCGTGGAAAATACAATAATGCCCTTGAGTTGAACGTCAAGCATTGCTGAAAATTGGCCAAGCGCGGCCGCCCACGTTGTTAGAGCGTCCGCCCTAATGCACCGAAAGTTTGGCCTTGTTTTGATGCTTCTTAGCGCGGCCGCTCAGCTGTGAAGCGCGACCGCCCTTGTTTTTCAGTTTGTTGCAATGCCTTGGCCCCATATTTCCTTGGCCCAATTCTCTCCGGCCTTGGCCCCAACTGCCTAGGCCATGGCCCTACTTCTCTCGGCCAGCAACAAGCAGTGGCCGGCCACCTTGAGTCTTAGAAATGGCCTTGATTTGTATTAATATATATTCGTTTCGTCCCGCTATCTTGCAGTCGCACTTTGACCACTTTAATGACTTCTTCTGTGCTTCGCTCTTTAGACTTTTATTTTTCATTTTATCCCACGAATTTTTGTTGTTGTGAAAATCACGTTCTTGCGCAGCGGAATAACGGATCAAGCCTTGAGAATGAATAAATAAGATGCAACACACACGAAAAGTAAATCACACACAAAGGAACACACAAGAATGTTAACCCGGTTCGTTGCAACAACAACTACGTCCGGGGGCGCTACCAAGCCAAAATATTCTCACTATAATATTTTCAGATGTTTACAATCACAGAACCCATTTGTTTCTAGGCTACCACATGTATTTATAGGATACAAGAAATCAAATCCTAGCAATAAAAGGATTCCTAACTTAAGAAAGTATTCTTCTTCCTTAACAAGTCTTCCCAAAATCTTGCTGTCACAAGGAATCCCAAATCCAAGAGGAAATCTGATCAAAATAGGAAACTGAATCAGTCCAGAGTTGTACCAAGCGCGGCCGCCCTCCCTACAAGCGCGTCCACGCTAATATCCAGAAACTCCAGCTCCTTGCTCGACACTCCAGCGCGGCCGCTCTGGCCCTCAGCGCGGTCGCGCACATGGTCAGAAACTGCTCCTGCGAAATTCCTTCACGATTTGACTCCAAACCCAACAATCTCCCACCTGGAGACAAACCATCCATGATACCTCGTCTTGAAACAAACAAATCTCAGTTTTCAGTGGCCAGCTAATGCGTTGGTAGCGCCCGACCTCTTGTCTAGTTATCCAAGTGAATTGAAGCTGAGCAACGCTTCAACATAACTGTCGGTTCTACCATGCTCCGAGTCTTCATTCCGAATGATCCTCCCTGCACATCCCCGCTCACTTGCGTGCTAACTATCGATCCTGAACAGCGCGAATCCACGTGCCCCACACAATCACAAGCTTGGAACCTTTGTGTGTTCTTTGCAACCCATCGCATCACCGTTCTAGATCCCGCTCCCATGTTGACCAAATTGGCTCCGCGTCGGCCGACTTCATTACCCAATTTTCTATCAACATACCGTTTAGTGAAATTTCTCCCACCATGGCGATCTCGGCCACCACCATTCATCATTGGGATTCGCCTTCGTTTCCCCCAACGACTCATGTTGCATGTGGTATACAACATATTTTCCACCCCGCCACGAGCCACCAAGCTAGCTCCGCGGTTTATCTTCCATGTCCCACAACCGAAGGTCACCACACAACCCTCCTTATCAAGTTGCCTTATGGAAATCAAGTTCCTCTTCAAATCCGGAATATGTCGCACGTCACGTAGCCGCAAAACAGTCCCATCCGTTGCTTTGACCCGAACTACCCCCTTTCCTATGACCTTGACTGGATTATTGTCCCCCAAACGAACAACCCCAAAATCACCCGGAATGTACTGCTCCATCCTTTCTGCACTAGTGCACGAATGAAACGTCGAGCCCGAATCCAAAACCCACGAATCCGTTGAACTGCTCCCACCCAAGATTAATGCATCCGCTAACTCTTCAGCAACATTCAATTCCTTCGCTCTGCCTGACCGCTTCGGACAACTTCTCCTAATACACCAAGAATAAATTATTCAAGTACCCTCCAAGTCAGCGCGTCCGCGCTACAGTCCAGAAAGTCCAACGCCTCATTCAATCCTCCAGCGCGGTCGCGCACGAGCCTAGCGCGGCCGCCCTCATGACCAGAAACTGCTCCTGCGATTTTCCTTCATGGTTTTGGCACATTGGAAAGTACTAAGGGTGAGTGGAGAAATTATCATCAAAGTGGGGATGTATTGTTACAAGAAGACTTTCTAGTTTCACTTTCTTATTTTTCGTATGTCTTTACCTTCATTTGTAACCCTGAACCTAGTCTTGCGAATTGTCGCACTTAACTTTTAAGCCATATTATTCTTTCAATATCGAGTAACCGGGTTGACAATCGTGTTAAATATGCATATGAGTGTCCTTTTTGGGTTGTACTGTTTATACATATTGGTTTAGAGCATCACTTAGTGAATCCATAAACAATCTTAGGTTGTTGGCAGTGACCTCCCATAATTCATTCATCATTCAGGCCGCGGTGGAAAATTGTGAGTTTTATGCTTCAATGTGATTGTAATCCCATTACTGTGGTGACACTTGTTGATTATGTGTATTGGTAAGAATCTGAGACTTGTATGGCCAATGAATCATCTGTGATAGAACATCCCAAAAATAATTATTTTCTTTTAATATTTTATTAGTAGTATTTAGAGTAGTTTTATTTTACTTCTTTTAGTTTTGTTTTACTCGGGACGAGCAAAAGGTTAGTTTGTGGGTGTTTGATGGATGTGTATTTTCCCATCCAAATGATGCACTTTTAGGCTTTCCTTGAGTTTGATTCCCGAGTTTTATGTATATTTGATGTGGTTTGCGAGTATTTATTGAGTACAGGGTATAGAGCTGATTAAAGGTGTATTTTATGGATAAAAAGTGCAAAAGGAATAAAGTGGAGCGGAGCAGAGAAGGAAAAAAACTGAAATTACGAGCTCAAGGACTAAACTGGCATTTGGAAGCTTTTGGACTAAATTGAAAATATTGGAAAATTCAAGGACTGAACTGAGAATATGGAATTTTCGGACGAATTTAATATATAAAAATTCGTGGGATAAAATGAAAAATAAAAGTCTAAAGAGCGAAGCACAGAAGAAGTCATTAAAGTGGTCAAAGTGCGACTGCAAGATAGCGGGACGAAACGAATATATATTAATACAAATCAAGGCCATTTCTAAGACTCAAGGTGGCCGGCCACTGCTTGTTGCTGGCCGAGAGAAGTAGGGCCATGGCCTAGGCAGTTGGGGCCAAGGCCGGAGAGAATTGGGCCAAGGAAATATGGGGCCAAGGCATTGCAACAAACTGAAAAACAAGGGCGGTCGCGCTTCACAGCTGAGCGGCCGCGCTAAGAAGCATCAAAACAAGGCCAAACTTTCGGTGCATTAGGGCGGACGCTCTAACAACGTGGGCGGCCGCGCTTGGCCAATTTTCAGCAACAGTTTGACGTTCAACTCAAGGGCATTATTGTATTTTCCACGCCTGGGACCACTGTTGCCCTATTATTTTCTCTATATAAATTTTACAGAGCCACGACAGTTGGAGGGAACATATCACATATCAGATTATTATTTTTTTTAGAGTTTTATTTTCTTTTCTTTTCTTGGATCAATTGAAGAGAAGATTTATTCATCAATTCAGGTTTTTATCTTTGTAAATTATGAGTAGCTAAATTCTTTAGATTTGTAGATTGGTCGAACTTTTACCGGATTTCTATGCAATAATATTTTAATTCTTTCTATTTAATTCCTTCTTGTTCAATAATAGATTTTAATTTCTTTTTCTTAGATTCGAGACGTATGTTAAGATACGAACTCATCTTTGAATAATTGGGTATTTATCGAGCCATTAATTTGGGCGATTTATACATAGACCACTATTAATTGAATAATTTGGTCTGTGCCGTAATAGAAGCGGATCAATATTAGGTTCTTTTATTCTTTCGTGCTTAATTTATTCTTGGTGTATTGTGGAATCGTAATAGAAACCATAATATTAAAAAGAGTATTTAGGATTGTAATCCGGCCATCTAACCGTGTCGATCCTAGCAAAAGTGAATGAACCCTAGAAGTTGAGTTAATGTTTCTTAAGTAAAATTCTGCATAGAATGATGGTATAGTGAAATCCAATCTACGAATCTCTGCTCATAATCTGTTTTCTCGTTTAGTTAGTGTTTGTTATTTAATTTATGTTCTTAGTTCTAAATCAAATCAATATAAACTTTGGTTACAAAATTCATTGCTTTTACTTTACTTGTTTACCAACGAGTCTCTGTGGATTCGACCCCTGCATTTGCATACTGCTACACCGGTAGTGAGTACACTTGCTCGGTATTTTTATTACAAGAGGGAGTTTTCCTCCATCAAGTTTTTGGCGCCGTTGCCGGGGACTTGTTGCAAGTAAACAAGTAGGTTAGGTAGTGAATGCAAGGTCGTCGTTCTTTGAAGCCTACATTGGTGCCATTGAATGACAACATAAATAGACTTAATAAAGCTAAAGACACTAAGCTTCTTGAGGAAGTATTTGAGGGCGATCCCCTCTTTAATCCCCTTTTCTCGGATTCTGACACTGAATCAGAACCCTCCACCACCGAGGTAGAGGAAGAGAAAGCCGAGATGGCAGTACCACCGGCACAAACTATGAATGATTTCCTGAGACCTAGGGTAGACACATCTACCTCTTGCGTAGTCTTTGTCCGATGCGGCCAAAAATTTAGAGGTCAAAGGACAATACTTTGCCATGTTGCCAAGCTTTCAAGGATTGCTTGCGAGGATGCACTCACGTTCCTTAAAGAGTATATTATTGTTGTTGCTCAATTTTTGTTAAGACAGGAGTGACCGAGGAGCAAATTAGACCGAAGTGTTTTCCTTACACTCTTAAGGGAGTGGCTAAAACATGGTTGCCGATGCTTGCACCGAGCCATTAGTACTTGGGTAGAATTGCAAGATGTGTTCCTTAAAAGATATTACCCACATCATCTGTTGGCTAGCTTTAGACAGAAATTGATGACATTTTCCCAAGATGTGGGGGAGCCCTTTCATGAGGCATGGGAAAGATTTAATACGATGATAATGCAATGTCCCCATCATAATTTCACACTACCCTCACTGAACCAAGCCTTCTATGATGGCTTGAATGACAATGGTCAATCAATGGTTGACAATGCTGCTGGAGGCTCAATTGGAGCCAAGACCCCGGATGAGACTAAGGCTTTATTTGAGATGTTGAGTGCTAATTCTCAACAAAAGAGTTCGAGGGGTAGGACAAGGGGGGTATTAGATTTGACTGCTACTGATAATCTTTCTAAGCAAATTGCAGTCTTGAGTAGTAAATTTGATAAATTATTTGCTGTGGCACTTCATTGGTGCCAATGTTATTACTGATTATTGTACAAATTGTGGTTTATCATCTCATGTGACTAATATGTGTCCAAGTGCAGCAAATTTCTTGTATAATCCTGAACAGGCACATGCTTTCAATGGATATGCACCAAGGCCACCACCCCAAGGCAACCAATATGGCAACTACAATCCATGGGGTGGCTATCATAATCAGCAAGTGAAACCTCTTCATGTGCCACCACCTGGACAACATGATAAAGAGCCTTGGGAGCTGGCAGTCCAGCAGTTAAGGATGGAGATGCAGCAAAGTAATAGAAATACAGATGCTGCTTTTGAAAAGATGGGCACACAAGTAGAGCAACTTGTGAAGGTGGCCCAAGAGTTGATGAAAGAGAAAAACCCACCTGAGCAAGCAAAGTCAATCACGACAGTGTGGGATGAAAGTGAGGAAATTGAGGAGGTATTTCTATCTTCTCTTGATAATTTTGATAATAATGATGAGGTTAATGAGGATGAGAGTGGGGAGATTCAACATGTATTTTCTGCATTAAATTTTGAAACCCCTCTCCCTAATGTTGTAAAAACCACATCCCCGAGTGGTGTAGAGTTTAAAAAAATCAAACATGTTCAAAAAGACCCCGGATGTTTCACTATCCCAATTTCGTTAGGGGGTCAAAATTTTAAAGGTTTGTTGGATCTTGGGGCAAGTGTCAATGTGATGCCCTTTCATGTTTTTAGAAGTTTGGGGGTATGTGAGTTGAAACCACCCATGAGAGACTTGCAATTGGCGGATCTCTCAATCAAAAGGCCCTTAGGGGTTATTGAAGGGGTGTTGGTTAAAATTGATAAAATTATTTTCCCCATTGACTTTTATGTGATGTGTATGGAGGGATCAAGTGAGGAACAACTGAAAACTCCCATTCTACTTGGGAGGCCATTTATGTTTGACACTAAGGCCACCATTGATGTGTGTCAAGGGGTGGTGTCATTGAGAGCTATGGGGGAGGAATGTAAGTTTTGTATGCTTAAAAATGATAAGAAACCCTTTCCCGAAGATGGTTTTGTAGGAGCCATAACCGATTTACCGATTGTCAAATATGATGTGAATGGATGTGAGAAAAGTGGGGATAATGCGAACGTTTATCCCATGGCTAGTAACATTAAGGCCGACCAATACTCTCGGAGTAACGGATCGTATCACACCCCACACGACTCCCATAAAGAGTCGATTCCATCACATCTACCACAAGGGCCTTCAAAACGTAAAGTTAGTGGGGAGAGTTATAGTGATTTATCTGATTCTATATTTGCTACTATTTTTGTGCATGATAACTCTCTTGATCTTGGTTGTGAGAATGGTGTTCTGCAGGTTGCAGAAAAGATTGAGTTTGGGGGTGGAAACCCCAATAAAAAGAAAAGAAAGAGGGGTAAGCACAAGCGAAAAGTTTCAAAAATAAATGTGGCTTTACCCCTACGTGTTAACAATGGAGAGCTGAAGTGGAAAGAGAAGGGCGTTTGTGCCCGTGAGGAGAAGAGATGGTCCAAAGGCCGCAAAGCAAAGGCCAAGTAAGCTTGGGACCATAGTCGGGCTAACGACTTTAACCAAATGCGCTGCTTGGGAGGCAACCCAATGAGGTATGTTTTATTTTTGTCTTAATTATTGTTTAGTAGTGTCTTGCCCTCCGTTAAGCCCAAGGCACGTTTTTGTTCTCTTTGCTCTGAGGACATAGCATGTTTTGAGTTTGGGGGTGGGCAACTCTCCGAGTTTGTGGGTTTATAGGGGAGTGTATATAGTGTCACCCTCTAAAAAAATAGAAAAATTTAAAAATTTTGTTCTTTTCATAGTTGGGATGTTGGCCAAAGTCTGTGATGATTAGAGTGTACTTTAATTTTAGAATCACATGTGCTATTATTAGTGTGGTGATTGGGATTGCATTAAAACATTTAAATTATGATTGCACCACCTCTCACTTCCGTATCATTTTCTTGGTCATTGTCATCAACTTAGGTGCCCTTTATGGGATCACTTTGTGTATTTTCGGGGTCCCTAGAACATGTTTGCATGATTGTCAATAACACGTCAATAGGTTACTTGATATATATGGCTATTTTTTTGAATCCCTTTTTGTAAGCCTTAAACTTTCTAGTCACTAAATATTTGCCACTAGAACCCCTTTTTGAGCTTGAAAAAGAATGGAATCTCTCACAAAGTGGGAGGTTATCCTAGACCACCATTCGCCTTCATTTGTACCTTCATTATCCCACCCTTTTAACTTATACACTATTTTCGCACCTTTTCAAGAAAGTGAAACTAGGGAAAGAATGTGAATATTTTGGGAAATGTTACGAAAATCAAAGGATTGAGTGGAAATTGGTCACAAAAATAAAAAAGTGGGTCATGTTATGTAATGAAAAGAGGGGCTTGAGAAAAATATTGAATGCACATTCTTCGTGATGTAATTGTGCAAAGCAAAAAGAAAAAAAAAAGCAAAAAAAATAAAAAATAAAAAATAAAAAATAAAATAAAAAAAAAAAAAAAAAAATCGAGCCCTCTCTAATATCAAAAGTGAAATTGTATTTCAAGGTGACTAAAGGAAGTAGTGGAATGTGCTCAACCCCATGTCAATGTATGAAAAAGTTTTAGTTTGTGGGTTGGCACATTGGAAAGTACTAAGGGTGAGTGGAGAAATTATCATCAAAGTGGGGATGTATTGTTACAAGAAGACTTTCTAGTTTCACTTTCTTATTTTTCGTATGTCTTTACCTTCATTTGTAACCCTGAACCTAGTCTTGCGAATTGTCGCACTTAACTTTTAAGCCATATTATTCTTTCAATATCGAGTAACCGGGTTGACAATCGTGTTAAATATGCATATGAGTGTCCTTTTTGGGTTGTACTGTTTATACATATTGGTTTAGAGCATCACTTAGTGAATCCATAAACAATCTTAGGTTGTTGGCAGTGACCTCCCATAATTCATTCATCATTCAGGCCGCGGTGGAAAATTGTGAGTTTTATGCTTCAATGTGATTGTAATCCCATTACTGTGGTGACACTTGTTGATTATGTGTATTGGTAAGAATCTGAGACTTGTATGGCCAATGAATCATCTGTGATAGAACATCCCAAAAATAATTATTTTGTTTTAATATTTTATTAGTAGTATTTAGAGTAGTTTTATTTTACTTCTTTTAGTTTTGTTTTACTCGGGACGAGCAAAAGGTTAGTTTGTGGGTGTTTGATGGATGTGTATTTTCCCATCCAAATGATGCACTTTTAGGCTTTCCTTGAGTTTGATTCCCGAGTTTTATGTATATTTGATGTGGTTTGCGAGTATTTATTGAGTACAGGGTATAGAGCTGATTAAAGGTGTATTTTATGGATAAAAAGTGCAAAAGGAATAAAGTGGAGCGGAGCAGAGAAGGAAAAAAACTGAAATTACGAGCTCAAGGACTAAACTGGCATTTGAAAGCTTTTGGACTAAATTGAAAATATTGGAAAATTCAGGGACTGAACTGAGAATATGGAATTTTCGGAAGAATTTAATATATAAAAATTCGTGGGATTAAATGAAAAATAAAAGTCCAAAGAGCGAAGCGCAGAAGAAGTCATTAAAGTGGTCAAAGTGCGACTGCAAGATAGCGGGACGAAACGAATATATATTAATACAAATTGGCCATTTCTAAGACTCAAGGTGGCCGGCCACCAGCTTCTTGGCCGAGAGAAGTAGGGCCATGGCCTAGGCAGTTGGGGCCAAGGCCGAGAGAATTGGGCCAAGGAAATATGGGGCCAAGGCATTGCAACAAGCGAAAAACAAGGGCGGTCGCGCTTCACAGCTGAGCGGCCGCGCTAAGAAGCATCAAAACAAGGCCAAACTTTCGGTGCATTAGGGCGGACGCTCTAACAACGTGGGCGGCCGCGCTTGGCCAATTTTCAGCAACAGTTTGACGTTCAACTCAAGGGCATTATTGTATTTTCCACGCACAGGACCACCTTTGTTGCCCTATTATTTTCTCTATATAAATTCTACGAGCCACGGCAGCTTGGAGGGAACATATCACATATCAGATTATTATTTTTTTTAGAGTTTTATTTTCTTTTCTTTTCTTGGATCAATTGAAGAGAAGATTTATTCATCAATTCAGGTTTTTATCTTTGTAAATTATGAGTAGCTAAATTCTTTAGATTTGTAGATTGGTCGAACTTTTACCGGATTTCTATGCAATAATATTTTAATTCTTTCTATTTAATTCCTTCTTGTTCAATAATAGATTTTAATTTCTTTTTCTTAGATTCGAGACGTATGTTAAGATACGAACTCATCTTTGAATAATTGGGTATTTATCGAGCCATTAATTTGGGCGATTTATACATAGACCACTATTAATTGAATAATTTGGTCTGTGCCGTAATAGAAGCGGATCAATATTAGGTTCTTTTATTCTTTCGTGCTTAATTTATTCTTGGTGTATTGTGGAATTGAATGTTGCTGAATAATTTATTGAGTATTATTCAAATCATTCATAGTTTGCGAGTATTTATTGAGTACAGGGTATAGAGCTGATTAAAGGTGTATTTTATGGATAAAAAGTGCAAAAGGAATAAAGTGGAGCGGAGCAGATGATGCAGTAGCAAAAGGTCTTCCTATTGAAGAGGCACAAACAGGGCAGCTTAACAGTCCAGAAATGGGTCAACTTAACTTGCAAGTCTGTACTGATTGGCTGAACCAAAAATTATGTGTGACCTATGCTTGGAAATCTCTGTGAATCTAGTTTCTAGAGAATTTTACGGTTTGTCATTTGGACAAGTATGGGGAGAGTTATGACTGCTTTAGTGAAGGGTGGTTTCTGTGGCAGATTCATCCGAATTTTGAGTTATAGTCATAATAGTTAGAAAATCTTTTGGTATTTCTATTTAATAAGTGGTTCATGTAACCTTATAGTATTCCTAGCTTGGAAGGATGTTCCAAGTATCCTATAAATACCCTCCATTTTCTCTTGGGAGGCAGGCTATGTTTTTGATTGATATTCATCAATAAAGTTCAAGTTTGAGCTTTTCTTTGTTCTGTATCTCTTTGGTTTTATTTTCCATTGAGTGGTGAACCACAATTCTGTATCTCGTTGGTGGATTCCTACGAGTGGTGAGTTGTTATTGCTCTGTATCTTCTTGGTGGATTCCTTGAAGTGGTGAGCACCTATCCAAGTTTCTTAGTTTGTTCATTTCATTAGTCCAGCCCCGTATCAGTTGGTATCAGAGCACTGGTTCAGATCATGCCTCCTCGTCGTCGTCAACCTAATGCAGCCCCTCGTGAAAGAGATTTGCGAGACATAGAGATGGATGAACTTCGGAGGCAAGTGCAACAGCTCCAAGAGCAAGTTGAACGTCTGCAAACCGTGGAAGAAGAACAAGTGCATCATGGAAATGGAGAAGGCAGCGGCGCTGATGAAGTCTATGATAATCCCTTTTATCAATCATCAAGTTCAGAAGATAGTGCAGGATCTCGTCCTCGTAGTCATGGGCGAAGAGATCAACGAAAGGAGTTTGATATCAAGGTTGACATTCCAGAATTTGAAGGAAGAATTCAGCCCGATGAGTTCCTTGATTGGCTTCATACTATTGAAAAGGTTTTTGATTTCAAAGATGTTTCGATGAACGAAAGGTGAAACTTGTGGCTTTAAAGTTGCGAAAGTATGCTTTGGTCTTTGGTGGGAGAATGTGAAGAAACAACGAGCTCGTGATGGTAAGCGTCCTATTCGTTCTTGGGAAAAGATGAAGAGAGAGCTCAAGAAGAGGTTCTTGCCCGAGCATTATAAGCAAGATTCTTTCCTTATGCTCCATAATTTGAAGCAAAAAGAGTTGTCGGTAGAAGAGTACACAACTGAATTTGATCACCTTATGATCAAATGTGATGTAGTGGAGCCGGAGGAACATACTATAGCTCGTTATCTTGGAGGATTGAAATCTGAAATTGGTAATGTTGTTCAACTTCAACCTTTTTGGTCCTATGATGATGTTTGCAAGCTGGCCATAAAAGTGGAAAAACAACAAAAAGAAGCTCGTGGAAGTGCCTCTCGTTTTCGCAGCAAAGAAGGTCCCTTTAACCAGGGGAGTACCTCAACCAACAAAGTCTCTACAACACCAAAAACTACAGCTTTGAAGTCTCAAGAGAAGGGTGAAGTTGCTGCTGGTCCTAAACAGCAAGTTACATCAAATGCAAGCTCTAGAAAGTGTTTCAAGTGCCAAGGTTATGGGCATATTGCATCAGATTGTCCAAATCGAAGGGTTGTTACTCTTGTAGAAGAAGAAATTGAAGAGGATCAAGAAGAAGATGCTGAAAATTCCGAGTATGAAGAAGTTATTCAAGGTGATCAAGGGGAGCTTCTTGTTTGTCAAAATCTCAATGTCCAACGTATTGAGAATGATGATTGGCTTCGACATAATATTTTTCATACAAGATGCACTTCTCAAGGTAAGGTTTGTGATGTCATCATTGATGGAGGAAGCTTTGAAAATGTTGTCTCATCAAAGATGGTGGAAAAGTTGCAGCTCAAAACGGAAGACCATCCACATCCATATAACTTGTCTTGGCTTGACAAGAAGAAGGAATTCAAGGTTAGTAAGCGTTGTCTTGTGCAATTTTCAATTGGTGAAAAGTATAAAGATGAAGTATTGTGTGATGTTGCTCCTATGGATGTTTGTCATTTACTTCTTGGTAGACCATGGCAAAGGTATGATAGAAAAACATTGCATGATGGTTTTAAGAATACTTATACTTTTGTGAAGGATGGTGTTAAGATTGTGTTGGTTCCTTTAAAATTAGGTAGCAGCCCTAAACCTTTAAAAGAAGAGAAAAGTGTTTTTTGTTCTAAATCTGAAATTTTAAAGGAGGCAGAAAGTGTAAAGGGCTGTTATATTCTTGTGGTTCTTGAAGAAAATGCAGAAAATCACGAGCATCCTCCTATTGTGCATCAACTCCTTATTGAGTTTGCAGATGTGTTTCCGGAAGAAATGCCACCGGGTCTTCCTCCTATGCGAGACATTCAACATTGTATTGACTTTGTTCCGGGTTCTTCAATTCCTAACAAAGCAGCCTATAGAATGAGTCCCAAGGAGTTCTATGCAATTGTCCGAGCATTGGATCATTGGAGTCAATATCTCTTGTCTAAGCCATTTCTACTCTATTCGGACCATGAAGCGCTGAAGTTTATTAATGGGCAGCATAAATTGAACAGGAGACATGCATTGTGGGTGGAGTTTTTACAAACTTATAGCCTTGTTATCAAACACAAGGCTGGAACGCAGAATAAAGTTGCTGATGCTCTAAGTAGAAGACACACATTGTTGTCCCAAATGCAAGTCAAGGTTGTTGGGTTTGAAGTAATGAAGGATTTGTACAAGGATGATCCATTTTTCGGTAGTGTTTGGGCTGAATGTTCTAAGGGACCGTACAAGCAATTCTTGCTCCAAGATGGACTTCTTTTCAAGGGAAATTGCTTATGTGTTCCTCAATGTTCTTTAAGAGAAGTAATTCTAATGGAGGCTCATGGGAGTAGTCTTGGAGGGCACTTTGGGAGAAACAAAACACTTGCTATAATACAAGGTCGTTTCTATTGGCCCAAGATGGAGAAAGATGTGATGAGATATGTGGAGAGGTGTGGTATATGTCAAATTGCAAAGAGTCGTCTTCAAAATACAGGTTTGTATACTCCACTTCCGGTTCCCCAAAGTCCTTGGCAAGATGTTAGTATGGATTTTGTTGTGGGACTGCCAAGAACACAAAGGAATAAAGACTCCGTGATGGTTGTTGTTGATCGATTTTCAAAGATGGCTCATTTTGTGGCTTGTAGCAAGACTATAGATGCTTCTCATGTTGCCGATTTATATTTCCGTGAAGTTGTGAGACTACATGGTATTCCTTTGACCATAACTTCAGATCGAGACTCCAAGTTTATGAGTCACTTTTGGCGGACCCTTTGGAGGAAACTTGGTACGCAGCTGCAATTTAGTACTACCGCTCACCCACAAACTGATGGGCAAACTGAAATTGTGAATAGAAGTTTGGGAAGCATGTTAAGGAGTTTTGTTGGGAAGAATATTCGTCAATGGGATACATTGTTGCCTCAAGTTGAGTTTGCTTATAACCATTCTCGTTAATCAAACAATTGGCTGCAGTCCATTTGAGGTTGTCTATGGACAAAATCTTATTAGCCCACTGGAGTTAGCACCATTGTCTATCTCTAATTCATTTAGTGGTGATGCAAGTGAAAGAGCAAGTCAGATTAAGAAACTACATGCTCAAGTTCGTGATCACATTATGAAACAGAATGAGAGGTACCGTAAGCAAGCTAACAAGCATAGAAGACATGCTGAATTTAAAGAAGGGGATCTGGTATGGGTTCATCTTAGAAGGGAGAGGTTTCCACAAGGCCCTCATGCTAAGTTAAAGCCAAGAGCAGCTGGTCCATTTAAAGTGTTGAAAAGAATTGGGGAAAATGCGTACAAGATTGAACTTCCAGCTGAGTATGAAGTCTCCGACACCTTCAACGTGTCTGATCTTTCACCATTTCATGGGGATCATGAGCTTATGGACTCGAGGACGAGTCTTCTTCAACCAGGGGAGTTTGATGCAGTAGCAAAAGGTCTTCCTATTGAAGAGGCACAAACAGGGCAGCTTAACAGTCCAGAAATGGGTCAACTTAACTTGCAAGTCTGTACTGATTGGCTGAACCAAAAATTATGTGTGACCTATGCTTGGAAATCCTTGTGAATCTAGTTTCTAGAGAATTTTATGGTTTGTCATTTGGACAAGTATGGGGAGAGTTATGACTGCTTTAGTGAAGGGTGGTTTCTGTGGCAGATTCATCCGAATTTTGAGTTATAGTCATAATAGTTAGAAAATCTTTTGGTATTTCTATTTAATAAGTGGTTCATGTAACCTTATAGTATTCCTAGCTTGGAAGGATGTTCCAAGTATCCTATAAATACCCTCCATTTTCTCTTGGGGAGGCAGTCTATGTTTTTGATTGATATTCATCAATAAAGTTCAAGTTTGAGCTTTTCTTTGTTCTGTATCTCTTTGGTTTTATTTTCCATTGAGTGGTGAACCACAATTCTGTATCTCGTTGGTGGATTCCTACGAGTGGTGAGTTGTTATTGCTCTGTATCTTCTTGGTGGATTCCTTGAAGTGGTGAGCACCTATCCAAGTTTCTTAGTTTGTTCATTTCATTAGTCCAGCCCCGTATCAGCAGAGAAGGAAAAAAACTGAAATTACGAGCTCAAGGACTAAACTGGCATTTGGAAGCTTTTGGACTAAATTGAAAATATTGGAAAATTCAAGGACTGAACTGAGAATATGGAATTTTCGGACGAATTTAATATATAAAAATTCGTGGGATAAAATGAAAAATAAAAGTCTAAAGAGCGAAGCACAGAAGAAGTCATTAAAGTGGTCAAAGTGCGACTGCAAGATAGCGGGACGAAACGAATATATATTAATACAAATCAAGGCCATTTCTAAGACTCAAGGTGGCCGGCCACTGCTTGTTGCTGGCCGAGAGAAGTAGGGCCATGGCCTAGGCAGTTGGGGCCAAGGCCGGAGAGAATTGGGCCAAGGAAATATGGGGCCAAGGCATTGCAACAAACTGAAAAACAAGGGCGGTCGCGCTTCACAGCTGAGCGGCCGCGCTAAGAAGCATCAAAACAAGGCCAAACTTTCGGTGCATTAGGGCGGACGCTCTAACAACGTGGGCGGCCGCGCTTGGCCAATTTTCAGCAACAGTTTGACGTTCAACTCAAGGGCATTATTGTATTTTCCATGCCTGGGACCACTGTTGCCCTATTATTTTCTCTATATAAATTCTACAGAGCCACGGCAGTTGGAGGGAACATATCACATATCAGATTATTATTTTTTTTAGAGTTTTATTTTCTTTTCTTTTCTTGGATCAATTGAAGAGAAGATTTATTCATCAATTCAGGTTTTTATCTTTGTAAATTATGAGTAGCTAAATTCTTTAGATTTGTAGATTGGTCGAACTTTTACCGGATTTCTATGCAATAATATTTTAATTCTTTCTATTTAATTCCTTCTTGTTCAATAATAGATTTTAATTTCTTTTTCTTAGATTCGAGACGTATGTTAAGATACGAACTCATCTTTGAATAATTGGGTATTTATCGAGCCATTAATTTGGGCGATTTATACATAGACCACTATTAATTGAATAATTTGGTCTGTGCCGTAATAGAAGCGGATCAATATTAGGTTCTTTTATTCTTTCGTGCTTAATTTATTCTTGGTGTATTGTGGAATCGTAATAGAAACCATAATATTAAAAAGAGTATTTAGGATTGTAATCCGGCCATCTAACCGTGTCGATCCTAGCAAAAGTGAATGAACCCTAGAAGTTGAGTTAATGTTTCTTAAGTAAAATTCTGCATAGAATGATGGTATAGTGAAATCCAATCTACGAATCTCTGCTCATAATTTGTTTTCTTGTTTAGTTAGTTTTTGCTATTTATTTATTTTATGTTTTTAGTTCTAAATCAAATCAATATAAACTTTGGTTACAAAATTCACTGCTTTCCCATTACTTGTTTACCAACGAGTCTCTGTGGATTCGACCCCTGCAATTGCATACTGCTACACCGGTAGTGAGTACACTTGCTCGGTATTTTTATTACAAGAGGGAGTTTTCCTCCATCACCAAGTAATAACAAAAAACTTATATATATATATATATATATATATATATATATATATATATATATATATATATATATATATATATATATATAATCGATTCGATCCAGTTTCATTCCAAGATCGTGTGTATATATATATATATATATATATATATACTCCCTCCGTCCCATTAAGCTTAAGAAGATTCCATTTTGCGCGGGAATTAAGGAATATTATTATAGTATTAGGAGAGAGAATGAGTGGAAGAAGTGTTGTGAGTGTGAAAAATTAAATAGGAGAGAGAATGAGTGGAGGGAATAGTAAATTATAATGTGTTGTGAGTATTAAAATAATGTAGGAGAGAGAATGAGTGGAGAGAATAGTGATTTAAGATTTCCTTTTTGGGATTTCTTAAGAGTTATGGGACGCCCAAAATAGAAAGTTTTCTTAAGACTTATAGGACAGAGGGAGTATATATATATATATATTTTAAATCAGGACCAAACCAAATAATCAATTTCATAAAAAATTAAAATCAGAACCAAATCAATACTATTGATTTAATCCGATTTTTAATGGTTCGTTTTTGCGGTTTCTTTTTTGGCCCTACCTCTTATAAGAAATTTTCTCTTTCTAGACTGTTCTGGCTTTTTGCCCCAAGAAATGTATATATTTGACCGTGACTTTTTTGCTTCTCAGATATTTGTATACATCCTTATCAAAATATATATAATAGAAAATATCTAACTGTTGATTATTGTTTTTCCCCCAGATATTTGTATACATCCGTCTTAATAAAAAAATCAGTTGTTTATTGGTGTAGGAAAAAATGGTTTTAACAAATAAATATTTGTTTGTTCTGAATGTCAGTGTTAATATTATAAATTATCAGTTTTAACGTTAAAAAGTTTAATTTTTATCAGTTTTAATATGAAAACGGTAAATTCTACAAAAAAAATCATCTATATATGTAAAAGAATACTAATTTTATGAAAAAATCCCATTTCTCGATATCTGATTTGAGATATACATGGCGTTAGTTCGTTCTCGAGTTATTGAATCGATTGAAGTGAGTAGAGAAACCTATCCCTTTACCTCTTTATCAAGGTATTAGAATTCTCGTCTATAATGACCGTAGATTTGAGATTATAAAAACCCGTACATTTGTTTCGATTAAGTTTTGAACAATTGGGAATCCCATTGTCTCTTTTCCTAAAAACTCCAAACTAAAGAATTTAGGTCTCACTTGATTATTAATTATTGAGGGGTTAGAAATAAAACGCCTTTATACACTCCAACTCCATGCTTGATAAAAATATCAGTTTATATGTTCAAAGTCATTTATACGAATCATGCCGACCATTATAACATTCAAACTAACAGTTTTTTAACAAGTGTCGGTTTGAATATTATAAAGTGTTAGTTATAAACATTGAAACTCACACATTTTAGATTATTAAAAGTGTCAGTTTTTTATGAGTTTTTTATGACGCCAAGAATTTTGGGGTCAAAGTGGTTGAAGGATATCTGGCAGGATATATTTGAGTGTATCTAGAACACAACAAAGGGAAGCACCGTTAAGATCAAAGTAGGAGGTTAATCTAACTCAGCCCTCGAGTGTGAGGATAAGATATCAAGAAGGATATAATAACCTGAGAATAAGACCTTGGAATGTCTTAGAGTGTGTGTGTATGTGTTTAGGGTTTAGACAATGACTTACAATATCAATTTTGTACTTACCCTGTCCAAGGGGACAAAGGTCTTCTATTTATAGGTGATGGAGAGGTGCTTGTTGAGGTAAGCCATGAGGTCAGCCCTAGAGGGCATCTTAGTCTTTAACCAGGTACACGTGTCCGCATAGGATTGGATCTATCAGTAAAGTTAGATTCACTTGTAGAGGGGATGTCGTTGATGTGGACAGAAGTCGTGTATCTGGCATGGCGCATTAAATGAGATAGTAGGCGCCTGAGTCATGCATTCAATGCGATGGAAATAAGCCGGCTATTTGCCTGTCAGAGCCAGTAAGTAACTTGCTCAGTAAGATTTGGTACTAACCGGGAGTCTGGTGAGATAACCGGGAGTCTGGGATGAGACCGCAGTCAACATCTTGGGGGCGGTCAATGATATTTGACGCGGGCATGAATGAGACGGTCATAACTCCCGCGGTTACCTGGCTGACGGTCTAGATTCCTTTGGTCTTGACTGGGACGGGGTGAGAGGAACGCGGTCTTGACCCTATGTGTCTATATGTCCGCGATCTTGACTCTAGCGGTCTAGGGTATGCCACATCATACTGGGCCTTTGGACCAGACCGAGCTTGGGCCCGGTCTAGCTGGTCCGGGCTCATCAGTGGCCCCTAGCTTCAAGCGAGTGATTATTTATGGTCTGAGCAAGGAGCTACAAGTTAAGCTCGGTTTTGTCAGATCGCATCTTAGGCAGGCCCCAGTGTTAAGTGTTTTTCGCTGGTTTTGCTCTGCCTTCCGTGCAAATAGGCACATGTGAGAGGCACGTGAGGAAGCTTGTAGAAGCTTTATTGCTCTGCCTCCCGATTAATCTGGTGGGCCCCTTGGCAGGTGAAGAGACAGCGCGTGACAGGTATGGAGGGTACGTGTCAATCATCCAAGAGGCGCCATAAATGCCGACTGGCGAAGTTTTGAATTTCCAAATGTTGGCGACGGTTCGTGGTTCGAGGGGGATGGTTTGTGGGCTATTTAATACGGGTCGAGCCATATAGGTAGGCCTATAAATATAAACCCTTCAACCCTCAAGACCCTTTTATCATTTTTATGCCCTCAAATTGCCATTAGAGAGAGAGAAATTGCTACCTTTGCTTACCGTTTTCTTGCTCCCGATCCTAATCCGTAGGTAATTTTGTCTTTAATTTCTTCTTCATCTCTTTCTGTCTCTTAGGACTTGATGACGACCCGTGAGTTTGGTTTAGTTCGTCCTGTAGAATTAGGAGATGGAACCACTCCAGATCTCTTTGTTGTTTGTAAACAATCAGGGGGCATCTATAGGAAGGTCGCCCACGCTTGGGTTAGGCTATCCATGGAGTGTTTCCAATATTTCTGCGAGAAATATCAATGGGGGCCTTTTGTCCCACCCCAGTTGTGGGAGGCCGAGAAGAAAGTGCTCGTGAACGGTGATATAGTGGTGTTGGGGGATACCAATAGGTAAAGAAATTTTGTGATGGGGGTTCTGTGCAGGTTTCCCCGAGAGAGAGATCAGGCCTTGTGTCGTTGAACTGGTGAGGAGAGCGATTCACAATCCCCGAGTGATATTTGACCGGAGAAAGTTGCCCTGTTGGATCTTGATCAAATGAATAAGTACCAGTGCCTGGGTGCGGAAGATTTGAGTGCTCCCCTAGACGTTGAGCCTTTGAACACCATTTTCCTCGAGGTCCAGATCGAGGCCCCTGATGTGCTCGTAGTAGACCTGAGTAGTAGTCATGATGATGGTGATGAAATGGAGGTGGCCGGAGGTGGAGAGGATGAAGCTGAGGTGGAACCCTGTAAGGGGGTCATTGTCTAGTCTCTTTGGCTCTCAGAGCGTGGAGACGGTGGAAGATAACCGCGAGGAGGAATACCACATGGCAGCGGGCACGGTCCAGAAGGCAACGAGGATCGTTGATGCCTTTGGGGAGGATACTGATGCCCGTGGCAAGAGTCATGCGGTTGAGGTAAATCCTGGCCGTAGCAAGAAGAGGAAAGGCAAGGAGGCGGCCCCTACTGACTGGGAGTCAGAAATATACACCACCTACAATGTTGACCCCAAGCAATTTCGTGTCCGCCCCCTTCAGGAAGTGGAGACTAAGAAAGGAAAGCTGAGACTGGAGACGGTAGCTGTTGTCCGCGAGGATAATAGGGCCTGTATTTTTTATGGGGTCCAGTTTGGGAACGGACTCAGGCTTCCTCTTGATCCTTTTATCAACAGTTTCCTTAATTTCTACCGGTGTCTCCCTATGAACCTGACCCCCAATACCATCAGAACCTTAGTCTCCTTTATAGCTATGTGCAAGCAATTTGGTTTTGAACCCACCATTTCCGGGCTGTATGTCTACTATCAGAATCAGATAACCAATGACAACCTTGGTCTGAAGGCTAAAAACAATTCTGTCCGCACCTTTTCTGCCCCAACAAATAAATTTGACCAATGGAACCAGAGGAACATCTTGGTCATAGTGTCTAGGTTTGGGTGGTCCTTTTCTAAACCTTCCAGCCCTGTTCCTGTTAGGATTGCTGCTAGCTCTTATCCTGACCCCGCTCCCTCCGAGGATCTCCAGATTACTCTAGCCCGCTACCTGGCCACGTTTGTGAAGGAGAAGGAGCAATCTGTTTTCGACGTGAGCGCGATCATACATAATGAGACGCTGCTGATCTATACCGGGGTGGCCCCCCGAGGGAAAGTCTTTATTATGCCTCTAGGGTAACCATTGGGCCCCAGCTTTGTGATCCCAACTGGAGGGTTCATGAATTTTATGATTTTGAAGCCGATTGCAAAACTTGCATGTTGGGCGCGGAATGTGAAACTCCGGAATGGATCGGTCTTTATTCTGTCTCTTGACAAACTACTTCTAATTGTTTCTGATTTCATGAACTGCTGCTTAATCAACTCTTTTTCCTTTCAGAGTAGACCCAGCTGAATATCTCGGAGATGGGTAAACCTAACCCCCAACAACTAAAAGCTAGGAAGCTAGCTCAAGAAGAGAAAGAAGCGGCGGCCAGGCAAGCTGCTTTGGGAAAAACTTTGCCGAAAGGCGTTACCTCGCCTATTGTTGATAGAGCGTTTGGCGCCCCTCTGGCCGCAGCAAAGGGGATCCCTCGTACCAAGGATCTGCCACTGCCTCCTCCCCTAAGGGACCTCCACCCTCGTCTGCCCGTGGCTGCAGCTCGGATGGCCACACCATTCCCTCTGGACACGTTAATTTGTCCCAAAAAAGGTCTGCCTCTGATTCTGAGACGGCGGGCAAAGATAAACAACATAAGACTCATAAGGGGAGATAACACATGCCCAAGCCTCCACTGCTCCTACAGCTCCTTCCACTTCGGGCAGAGGGAGGACCATTTGCTCTATATCCTACCCCGTGCATCCCAATGAAGCACGTGAGGCTGCCTGGGTCCTGAATGACAAGCTCGGGAAGGTGCCCGAAATCAAAGAGGTTGATCCCTACTTCCGTGGGGGATACAACTCTGTGATCTGGAAAGGAGCATTAAATAGGCTCTATGCTTTTATATGGGAGCGTAGTCTCCAAGATGAACTCTGATCCCTGTCCAGAGATATGGGCTTAATGGCTATCGAGGTAACAATCTTTTTGAAGCTCGAACCCATATTTCCCCTAACCGTACTGCTAACTGTTTACTTTTATGCTCGCAAATGGCCAATAAGACCATGAGAATGAGGGAGATCAACGACGAGCAGGTCACCCTATTGTCCGATCAAGCCAAGGCTTATACTGAAAAGTCTAAGGCCTTGGCCAAGGCTGAGGAGAAAGTGAATACCCTGATGGTCTCGCTGACTGAGAAAGAAGCAGATTTGAAGGGCTTCATAGATCAGCTTGATGCGGCCGATAAGGATTTGGATAAGGCCAAGAGGCAGCAGGATGAGCTCCGCGGGCAAAAAAACTGACCTCGAGAAGAGGAATGAAGAGTTGGCAGTCAAGCTGGAGGCTACCAAAAAGACGGTGCTGACCTTGGATCAGTCTAAGGATAAGCTGTCCGACGAGCTGCTTCCCCTGAGGCAGTTTCAATTGGAGAAGGATTATATTTTGAAGGCTGCTCGCAAGGAAGCAGTGGGGGAGTTTAAAAACTCCGAGGAGTCCAAGGAGATGATCCTGGATGAATCTTCTATTCAGTACGAGCTCGGATGCTTGATGCAGCTAAGAAACTTTGCTGCTAGGGGCAAGTTTTCTGCGGAGCAATTGGCCATAATAGGCTCTTTGATCTCCACAGATGCTCACTGCCTACCCGGGCACGCATTGGTCCCTCTAGCTAAGGACTAAATAGCCAAGTTGGAGCTCGTAGCGGCCTCCTCCTTGCCTCTTGTGGCCATGATCACCGTTCCAAGCCTCTGGAATAAATTAGACCGAATGAGGTTTGGATCAGAAGGCTTATCACTTAAAACCGTTGTTGCTAGCCTGTTTCCCAACGGGCCTGTAGTCAATGATCTATTCAGACCACGTTCAGCTCCAGCTCCAGCTGATCAAATAACAATTGCCCCAACTCCTGAGCCAATTACTGAAACAATTGAGGCTCTCCCTTCTCCTACTCCTGCCACCGAAGCTGTTAAAGAAAATGCTCCTTCTGCTCAACCACAATAGCTTAGGATTTTTTATTTTCTCTTTTTGTAATAGATTGTAGGATCTTTGTAAATCAATTTTTCTATTAATGAGAAGTATTTTTCTTAACTGCTCGTCTTTTTAGGCTGTTTTCAATTTTTGGCAATGTTTGAATACTTTGATACTTATATCAACACTTTAATTCAAGCTTGTATTCTTGCTTTTTCTTTTTTCAGCTTTAAGACTTGGAACAATTATTTTTTACTCAATGTCGCGGTTTATGGGCATGGTAGGCCTTCTGACCGCATTTATGAGATATAACTCTTTATTCAAAACTTCTTGAGTTTTTTTGTGAGAGTCAGCCCTTTTTTCTATGATCGCGTTTGTTATGGCCTTGGACAACTTTGAGGTCTTGGCCCCATTTCGTCTATTTGGCTTTTAAAACTTCTTTTATCACTCCCTTCCACTTACGCTTATTTAGATTTTCACATTCGTGGTGTAATTTTAAAAGTGCCAAGGCAAGCTACTTTCATTGGGCAAGTGGATTGTGGCCGTGAGGCTATAGTCCATGCAACAATAGGTAGGGGCATACTGGCCCTTTAACCTACCGGCATCTGTATCCACTATTGGTGGTTCACGCTGTTTGACTCTTTGGAGACTTGTGGCGATCATGTAACGGGCTCATATGTTGGCCTTTGTACATACAAGCGTGCGGTCAACAACCAACTAAGGCCTACGCGCATTTAGTGGGTACGGGCACTAGCCTTTGTCCCCACTTGCATCTATATCCACTTATTGGTGGTCCATGCGAACAAGACCGGGAGTCGTGTCCGCAATCATGTACGGGCTTGATGGCCTTTGTACACATATAGGCGTGCGATCTTAAAGGATATTTGCGCATCAGTGGGTAGGGGCTTCTATATTGGCCCTTGAACCCACTGGCATCCGCTCTTGCATTTTTTTTTATATTTTTTTTTCGGGCAGCCACTTTTGCTGTTTTCAGCTGGTGGGAATATTGCTACGACAGTTCTTACAATGTTTTAGAGAAAGATTTTGCCTTGATATTCATACATTTATTGCCTCTATCAACCTTACAAAATACAAAGAATTTAAAAGTAATACTTTCTAAGGTGATCGCTATTACAAGCGTTCTTGAGGTCTTTTCCTTTCTTTGTCCGCAATCTGTAGGTACCCTATTTGATTATTTTGGTAACTTCTTATGGACCTTCCCATTTCGGGGAGAGTTTGTGGAAACCAATTTGGGTCCCTTGTACTTCAACATTTCTCAGCACCCAATCTCTAACAGAGAAACTTTTCATATTCACTCTTTTATCGTGATGCTTTTTGGCTTTCTACTTGTAGTTCACCATTTTTTCGTTTGCCCGCATTCTCTTTTCTTCGAGATCGTCCAGGTCGTACCTTCTGTTTGCCTCATTTTGAGACTCATCGAAGTAAATGACTCTGTAAGATGACAAGGCTACTTCTACTGGTGCTACTACCTCTGATCCATATGTGAGTGAAAAAGGGGTTTCTCCAGTTGAATTTCTGATTGAGGTGCGGACAACACATAACGCGGTCTGGAGCTTGTCCAGCCATCGTCCTCCTCGTCCTTCCAAATTTTTCTTTAGGGTGGACAGGATTAACTTGTTCGCGGCCTCATCTTGGTCGTTCCCTTGGGGATAAGCTACTGCGGACTGGTGATGTTCAACTTTCATTCTCTCACATTCAGCTATAAATTTTGCAACATATTGAGTGCCATTGTCCGAGACTATTTCTCTTGGAACCCTAAATCTGCACCAGATGTGAGCATGGACAAAATTTATAACATTCTCCTCGGAGATGGTGGCCAAAGCTTTTGCTTCTATCCACTTTGTAAAATAATCCACGATCACTGAAACATATTTTATACTTCCTCGGGCAGTTGGGAACAGACCTATTAGATCAATCCCCCACGTATCAATCATCCACGATGGTATAACCAAAATCTGCTCCATTGATGGCAGTCTAGGAATGTCTGCAACTCGTTGACATTTGTCACACTTTCTTACGTATTCTTCTGCATCTCTCCTCATCGTCGACCAATAAAATCCCTGGAATTTAATTTTGTCCGAGAGAGTGCGAGCACCAGGATGTCCGCCATAAACTCCTTCATGGACCTCATAGAGTAAATTGGTGACCATGTGAGTTTTGAGGCATCTTAGCAAAGGCTTGGTGAATGATCTCCGAAATAGTACTCCGTCTAGGATGAGGTATTTCGCAGACACTTTTTTGATTGTTCTAGCCTTTGCTAGATCTTCGGGGAGGATTTCCTTCTCGATGTAATCCTTAATTTCATCTACCAGTCCCTTTCCTGATCCTCAATATTGTTTATCTGGACCTGATCTATAGCAGGTGCTTCTATGAACTTTATATGGCAGACCGAATCTAAGTCTATGACTTCTTGATCGGTTATTCTGGAGAGGAGGTCAGCTTCTGCGTTGTCCTCTCTCATCACTTGGTTCAGCTCATATTATATGAATTTTTGAGAAGTGTTTTGGCTAGACCGCAGTACTTGGCTAGCACTGGGTTGATCGTGTCATACTCCCCCTTTATTTAGTTTACTATGAGCTGAGAGTCACTATTTATCTCAATATTCTGAACTCCCAAGTCTCTGGCCTGTTCCATGCCTGCTATAATCACTTCATACTCAGCCTGATTGTTCGATGCTTCGAACTTGAATCTCAAGGCTCTTTTGAATTTCTCCCCGCAGGGTGCAATCAAGAGTATGCCCGCTCCACTCATTAACTTGCTCGCAGAGCCGTCCACGAATAAAGTCCAAACTTCTTCTGGATGCTCTTTGGGCTGTATAATTTCCGCTTCTGAGCTATCTTGGGCCTCTTGTAACTATGTTCGCTTTCTCTTTCCCAGGTCGCTGTCCGCTAGCTTAAATGACGTTTTTGCTACAAAATCCGCTAAGGCTTGCGCTTTGATTGTCCTTCTCGGGGAGTAGGTGATCTGGAGCTCAGTGAGCTCTATAGACCAAGCTAACATTCTCCCCGAGGAATCTGGTTTATGTAAAACCTTTCTAAGCGGGTCCTCAGTGAGTACAGTTATAGGATGTGCAGAAAAGTAAGCCCTTAATTTTCGAGTTGATACAAGCAAGGCGTAAGCTAATTTTTCTATATTTAGATAATGCCCTTCTACTACGGACAGTGCCTTAGATACATAGTAAACTGGATTTTGGGAGTTATTTTCCTCCCTTACAAGAACAGCAGCTACTGCCAGATCGATAACTACTAAAAATAGAAAAAGCTCTTCCCCGGGCACCGAGCTGCTGAGTAGAGGGGGCTGCCTGATGTATCTCTTTAACTCTTCAAAAGCTTGACCGCAGTCCTCGCTCCACGCGAACTCGTCAGCTTTCTTCCCCCCTTTTAAAGTTTTGAAGAAGGGGAGGCATCTCTCTGCAGACCGCGAGATGAAGCGGTCTAATGCGGTGATGCGCCCATTTAATTAGTTTCTGCACATCTTTTACGCAGGCAGGAGGTTTCATGTCCAACAGCGCTTGAATTTTTTCAGGATTAGCTTCAATTCCTTGCTGATTGACCATGAATCTGAGAAACTTGCCTGCTTTGACCCCAAAAGCACATTTCAGGGGGTTTAACTTCATGTTGTTACGGCGCAAGTTAGAGAAATTTTCCTCCACGTCGAGCTCGTAGGAGTTTTCTCTTGTCTTTATGACCATGACATCAATGTAGGCCTCCAGATTTCTGCCCAATTGGTCCTTAAAGACAATATTAACCATCCGTTGGTAGGTGGCTCCTGCATTTTTCAGCCCGAAGGGCATCATTGTGTAGTAGTACGTCTTGCCCGTTGCGATGAAAGCTACTAAGGAGACGTCTTCGGGAGCCATTTTGATTTGGTGATAGCCGGAATATGCATCAATAAGGCTAAGGACTCTGTGTCCGGCTATCGAATCTACCAAACGTTCTATGCGAGGAAGAGGGAAGCAATCTTTGGGGCATGCTTTATTGAGATCAGTGAAATCAACGCACATCCTCCATTTATCATTGGACTTTTTTACCATGACCACGTTTGCTAGCCACTTAGGGTAGGATAATTTTTTTTATTATCCCCACCTTTAGTAGCTTCTCGACCTCTTCTTTTATTGATATCTCCTTGTCCGAGAGAAGTACCTCGATTTTTGATGTATGTTCTTGAAGGTGGGGTCATCATTAATTTTATGGAGGATCACGTCCTCACTGATCCCCTGCATGTCCTCCACCATCCATGCGAACACATCACAGTTTTTTCGGAGGAATTCTATCAAGATCCTCCTCTCCTCCGGGTGAATTTCCAGCCTGACCTTAACTGTTTGCTCGGGGTAGTGGAAGTTGATTACCACCTCCTCGAGCTCATCGTTAGGCCTGAGGTCGTTGATTTCACGGTTGTAGAGGGAGTCAATTTCAATGGCCGGGGGGTTGACTCTTGCCTCGGGCAATGCGTCCATGGAATATATAGCCTCTCAGTCAATTTTTCCCAAGATGCCTCGGTCAATATATCCCCCTTCAATGGGGGCCAACTTCTTCGCCTTTCTGCTCATTTTAAGCTCCACCTTCGTGGAATGGAAAGAAAGCATGCCAACTAGTACGGGCGCCGAAATAATTTCTTTGGCTTTGCCCTTTGTTTGTTTATCCTTGCCTTCTTTCTGTGGGTAGGAAGTCTGGCCTTTATCCGCCTTCCTTTTTTCCTCCAACATCCGGAGGAGTCTCCCGGGCTGGTTCTTTATCTTAGCAACTCCGCCTGGAGTATTAAACTTGATTCTTTGGTGGGGGACGGAAGCAACTATTCCCAATGCGGCCTGTGCGGTCACACCTAGTATAGAATTGTATTGGGAAGGAAGATCAACCACTATAAAAGTGATTTTGGGTGTCTTCTGCATGGGTTTTTCCCCAATAGTCACTTTAAACTCCATCGTCCCCTTCACCCTCATGGCGTGGTTTGTGAACCCCTCGAGCATACCGGCGTAAGGAGTCAAGTGGGCCTCGGTCATCTTCATCCCTACTAAAGTATGGTAGTAGAGGATGTCTCTGGCCGCACCTGTATCAATCAAAAATTGGCCGATGTTTCCTCGGTTGATTCTCATACGAAGGGTAAGGGGCTGAGTATAATGAAAAAGGGTGGAGGCAAGTTCACTCCTTTTAAACCCAATTTTTTGCTCTTCTTCCGGAGCCATGGGGGGATCAAGAAGACTTTCTTCAAGGTCCTGACTGGAGGGAGAGCTGTTTGTTGGATGGAGGTTCTTCTCCAATGAAATTTATCTCGTAATCAGCCAACTCATCGTCGTCCTCATTTTCTCTCTCCTTCCTCTCGGGGCCACGTAGTGTTCGTGCCCGCTGGGTATTATTGGCAGTATTTTCATTATGGCCCTGTACCCATTTAGTCAACTCCCCATTGTTGATTTTCTGCTGAATGATCCATTTTAGCTGAAAGCAATCTTCTGTGTTGTGACCGTGGTCACTATGATAGTCACAGAATTTTACCCTACACCTCTCATTTGGCTTTCTGCCCATGGGTGGAGGAGTGGGAAATTCCATTGTTTTCAAGATGGCTGCTCGCGAATCATTGAGGGGAATGAAAATTGTCTCGTCCGTTATTTTTCGGACCTTGTCCGTACCGCGGCTACGATTTTTCCCTTAGTTATTTCCGCGGGCAGACCCCTGGCCTGTCTCGTACATCTCCTCCACGCTCTTGGGCCTGTCGGAGGCAAAATTCATTTTCAAGAAACTGGAGGAGAGGCCGACCTAAAAACAAATCCGAATATCACCCTCGGATAGGTATACGATCTGCTCGCTCACCTTTTTGAACCGAGAGATGTAGCTTTTCGTGGTCTCCATGGCTGATTGCTTGACTCGGACCAGGTCTATCTTAGGTCGGGCTGGCTCGCCTGCTCCAACAAATGCATTCAAGAATATGTGCCTGAACTGGTTGTATGTTCTGATGGACTTGGGCTTAAAGGCCAGCATTGATAAGTGACTATTATATAGTCATTTATCAAATCATTTATCAATCTTTCCCTTAGTTTTAATATCATTTAGTTTGCATTTTAGTTTATTTTGGCTTATTTTGTCATATATCTTCGATTTTATGATTTTGGTATATTTTATACTCTTAGACAGGTTTAAGAGTCAATTTATGATCAAATGGGAGCCTTGGAAATAATCAAGTGTCAAAGCCATGGAAGGGGAAGACCAAATCAAGCACACAGGCCAAAAACCAGCCAGAGCGGCCGTGCTCTAGGCACAAGAGCGGCCGTGCACATGACTTTTTTCCAGGCCAATTTTGGCCCCAAAACATGGAGTGGCTGAGCATTCCAGGCCAGAGCAGCTGAATGAACGCTCGCCGAAAAAAATAAAGGAGTCGCCACGCCGTTTTTAGAGGAAACATTGAAAACCTTTTTAAGAGAGAAAATGGGTTCGGGGGTCAAGTTACGTGTTGGGAAGAACCGAGAGTTCACCCAACACGCCTCGTCCGTAGACGAGTCTTTCTATGTTCAACATTCAATTCATTCAAAAGTGTATGCAAAGTTTGTGTAACAAGATATGTGTTAAAATGCATAAAATTGCTTTGTTTTATTACTCATCAAAGGGGAATACAACTCGTAAGCAATTGACTCTGGGAGGCTACAGATTACAACTGAAAGTGAACCTTCTACACAGGGCTTATTGTGTCGCATGACACAGGACCAGGTGGGTCAATTGTGTCGCGTGACACTACAAGGCGCTATGCAGAGGTTTTACAAATACTCAGACCACAACCACATAATCACCTCAGATGAGTGCAGATATTGAGGATCTACACTCTTTTCTGAGTGACAAACAAACAGGATCAACAAATTACAACTGAAATGATGATCCTCTGCAGATGGTCACTATGTGTCGCGTGACACAGGACATGCTTAGCATGATGTGTCGCGTGACACATGTTTACCGTTTGCAGGAACCTTACAAATTGATGAACAGAATCATAGATACCAGATCCAATCAAATCATCATACCAAATCAATTAAATACAGCACGAATCAATACCAGATCGGCCAAAGGAGTATGGATATGGGAGATCCACACTCCCTTGACAACCAAATTGCAATTACAAATAAGATCACATTATGAACACGCAATTGGATCACGCAAATCACATTTAAACAGAGAGATGGCAGTTGCCACCTGATAATTGAAGCAGATAGAGCTCAATTACCAGGTGGAGGGGGAGGAATTGCAATTAAGCAAGTAGTAAGCAAGAGAGAGAGAAAAATAGACTTGTTACCCTTGTAGATCCACCACCAATACACCAAGTTAGGTGTATTGGCCTTCAATTCAGCTTCTGGACGTGGAATCGAGCACAGGTGGAGTGCTAACCTTTAGATCTTCAATAGCTTGGGTTATAGAAAGGTAGGTAGGGTGAATTGGATGAGAGAGAGGTAGAATTGAGGTAGAATTGGTTGGGGTTTTGTGTAGAAGGAGGAGAGAGATTGGTTCTGGGGGGATTTTGACAGAGTGACTTTAGGAGGGAAAATTCGGATCCAGAAATGAGAGGCAGAGGGCTCCATTTATAGCTGCTGTTGATAGGCATGAAGTGTCGCACGACTTCACGCATCCACTTTCCATGCTTCGATCTGTCGCACGACTCAAGCAAGCAATAACTGTTTTTGGTGCCAAAAACTGCTTCTGGAACATTCCGAGTTAATTCCTTAAAAGTCCAAAGCAGTTAATTCCCTGTAGGTCCTTCTGTACATAAAAATGACTTAAAAGTACTTCCTTCGCGGGAAACTTATAAAAAGTTCCTGGAAGTCTCGGAATGGACCGGGAATTTACCAAAATGCCCCTTAATGCAATTTTATCATATTAAAATGCATCTGGAAAGGTTGCGAATTGGATTGGCGTACTTACAGAGCCCCTCAGCAACGTCACTTTTGGAAAAAGTGAGGTTGTCGATAAAATAAGGCCCAATCCCCATGAGCATCAAGGGATAAGGTAACGGGCTAGAGGGTGAATTTGGGAATCTGATGGCTGGACCTTTCTGAGAAAGGATTCCTACGTATCCCTTAAAAGGGAATCAAGCCAAATCGTAGTTCGGAAATTACCAAAACTAACTACAAGCAAGAAAGGGGTAGGGATGTGTCTTCATACATTTGCTGTGCTTACCTGTGACTTCTTGAGGGGTCAGTACTACTGCGGTTGGCTAGTAGCTGCCTTTGGTGCCAGATTGTAGCTGCCGGAGGGTCTCATGCTGCAACTGGTATTTGCGAGTAGCTGCCGGAGGGTCTCATGCTATCGCTGTTGACGAGTTGTAGCTTCCGGAGGGTCTCATGCTACAACTGGCCTTTGTGGATGCCGGAGGGTCTCACACCACTTTGTTGGTGCAGGGTAGTTGTCAGAGGGTCTCATACTACTGCTGCTTGTGCAGGGTAGCTGTCGGAGGGTCTCATACTACTTCTGCTTCTCTTCGTGGATGCCGGAGGAACTCATACCACTTTGCTGGTGCAGGGTAGTTGCCAGAGGGTCTCACACTACTGCTGCTTCTCTTTGTGGATGCCGAAGGGACTCATACCACTTCTTCTTCTGCTTTGCTGGGGATAGGTGTAGCTGCCAGGGGTCTCACGCTACTTCTTTTGCTCTGTTGAGGATAGGTGTAGCTGCCAGGGGTCTCACGCTACTTCTTTTCCTCTATTGGGGATAGGTGTAGCTGCCAGGGGTCTCACGCTACTTCTTTCCTACTCTTTTGTTGTTCTTTTGCCAGTTTTACTGCTGGACGGTTTTTTGTTGCCTGTTAATTTTTGTGTCCTGGACTTCTCTTGGTAAGCCGGGGACTCTGCTTTTGTCTGTGCCTCGAGGCTACTGATCTTTGGAAACTTTTGCTTGGTAAGCTGGGGGCTCTGCTTTCTGGGGAGTTGGCTTTTGTTTGTGCTTTGAGGTCACTAATTTGGGAACTTTGCTTGCCAGGGAGCCGGTTCTTCTTGGTGCTTTGAAATCACTGATATGGGAACTTTGCTTGCCAGGGAGCAGGTTCCCTCGGCGCTTTGGGACCACTGATCTTGGAACTTTGCTTGCTAGGGAGCAGGTTCCTCTCGGTGCTTTGGGGTTACTGATCTTGGAACTTTGCTTGCCAGGGAGCAGGTTCCTCTCGGTGCTTTGGGACCACTTGATCTGGGAACTTTGCTTGCCAGGGAGCAGGTTCCTCTTGGTACTTTGGGACCACTTGATCTTGCTGCGCTCTGCTTGGGAGACTAACATGGATACGGACTTTTTTTTTGTCTCGGTTATGTCTGAGGGCCGGTCTCCGAGGTTCGGTGATGCTTAGTTGGCTATTGTACCTGCGAGGGTGGATGTGGCTACCGGAGGGTCTTAGGCTATAACTGCTTAATGGGAGGTAGCTGTCTAGGGTCTCATGCTACCATTGGTTCTGCTGAGGGATAGGTTGTGGCCTCTGCCACTTGTCGATACTTGCTGGGTGGCCATTCACGGGACGTTCTTTACACAATAGGCTTTTGAAGTCGTCGAGACCGGTGAGCATTATTGTTTGGATTCTGGGGCAGTTGGGGCTCTTTTCTTGACAATCATTGTTTGAGGGCTGAGGCTACCACTTGTTGACGTTTGCTGGGGAGATTGACAGATGCGGACTCTTTGTCTCGGTTTATCATGCAGAATAGGCTTTTGAAGTCGCCGAGACTGGTGAGCCTTGTTGCTTGGATACTGGGGCAGCTGGAGCTCTTTTTCTTGACAATCATTGCTTGGAGACTGGGCAGTTGGAGCTCTTTCCGATGATGTTGGTGAGATCAGATGGCTGGACCTTTGGAGAAAGGATTCCTACGTATCCCTTAAAAAGGGAATCAAGCCGGTCGTAGTTCTGGGCCTTATGAAGATAATAGAGGCGGGGTCTGCCACCTGCAGGATTTGGAATCCTTGTCCAAGATTGTGATTCGAGGGGCAGTCCTCACGATCACATTACGATCACCTGATTATTGTACTCTGCGGGGGGAAAACACAACACTCCAGGCACTTTGCATTTTTATTCGACTTCTTTGCTTATACATTATTAATCTTTTGTTGCACAAGTCCATCTCAGCTGAGGAGAATAGGAAGTAGGGAGGGTTTTTGCACGGCTTGATGGGCAGATGTGTAGGTAGCCATTATGCTATGAGGGGTCGTGTATAGGAATGAAAGTGTTTAAGATGGGGTGGAACCTCTCCCATGAGTGATGGTGTATGGATGGTGCAGCTTAGGCAAGTCGGGGACGCTCCCGGGAGTGCAAATTGCAGCAGGTCCGTTGCTAGTGAGGACAAAGTGTATTGCGCATCTGAGACAGCAAGCAGCAGAGAACGATCCCGGCTTGGCGAAGCCCCAGTTAACAGTGCAAAGCAAACCTGGAGGGAATCTGGTAAGGAGAGCCGGAGGGATACCTTAACCAAAGCCCCAGCTTGAGGACATTCCATGCAGCTTCATCACAGGCAGAGTCATCTTGTGGCCAAAGAGGCAATTCATCATTTCAAACCGCAGCCAATCAGTCGCTGGACAAGACTCGGAAGTGTTTACGTGCAGGGGCATATCTTTCGAATGGTGGGAAATGAATCCCGAACTTCTGGATGACACTCTCGCTTTAGGTTTGACTCTTTTGAGAGAGTATAAGCATCGCAAGGTGTGGAAAAGTGTATGGAAGCCCCTGCTGACCGACACAGTGTTTAGCTCTATCTTCCTATGATGTAGCAAGAGAAGACTTGTCGAGACACTTGAAAACTTGTCTTATTCGTGATGATCACAAAGCTGCTTAAAACCCTTTATTGATGTTCGGGTTATTCAACTGCCAAAGCCGATATGAACAAATATTTCAATCAATCCTGAGGAGAAAACCCACTGATATCGAGAATCAAACTCGGAAGGATAGACAGAGTATAAGGACGACCCTTGCTGAGACCAGATTTTCTGAGATTTGTTTGTGATTTCGACCGGACCAGTTATGGTTGCCTACTTTCCCCTCCTTGGGAGGAGCTCAGGTCGCCGTAGTTCGGGCTTATCCCGAATGAGAAGAATGAATGATGAAATTCGGGGATGTTGAGGACTTTTGAGAATTTTGAGATTTGCAAAACATGTCCTCTTAGAGTGTCGATGGGAGACACGGATGTGAAGCCCCAGTGGGACATCCACGGCAGGTGTTTGCGGAGGATAAATGAAATATGCCCACATAAGATGTCGAATGAACGGATGAAACTTGCACAATCTTCGATTGATAACCTGAAACTGTTATCCGGTAGGAACTGCGACTGGGCTTCGGGATTTCGATCGCTCTTCGGGTGATTCAGGATATCATGACCTCTTAAAATGAGATGTCGGCTAGACTTTTTGCTGGTTGAACCTCTAAAGATGAGAGGTTGGCTCTTGAATATGTGTTTGGGATTTCTAAGGTGAGGGAAATCTGTGATTGCATCTTCAATGCCTCTAAAAATGAGAGGTCAATTTTGGCTTTGGCTAAAGGCAAAGGTAAGGGTAATGGGAATGTCCTCTATAATCGAGAGGACGGCTTGGGATTGGTTAGAGGTAATGGTGAGGGACATCCGCGCTGTCTCTTTATTCACTCTGAGACTCCTCTTGAGTAACGGCCGGATCCTTTGACTTTTGCTTTCGAGAGGATCGCTTGGGACTAGGCTCTCTTTCTTTTCTTTTTTTTATTCTCTTTTTTTTTGTATTTTTTTTTTGTATTTTTGTCTCTCTCTCTCTCTCTCTCTTTTTTCAATTTTGTTTTTTGAGAGGAGAATTTTAGCTAGTCCCCATGATGGATTATTGCTTTCTGTCATTCTTGAGCTTGGAGCCGGTCGATCTTCTTTTGAATCACGGGAGTCTCAAGGATAATCCCTCTTCTTCTGGAGATGGCTAAATGGGTTTCAAAACATGCCGATCTTGAACAGAAAGGGTATTGTTTGGTGAGGGTACGGTAATGGTTTTCCTAAGGGTGAAGGTTTCAACCGCAGTCCTTACCGGATAATCTGAACGAGATTAAGTCTTCATTGCTTTGCTTAAGCTTACTTTGAGGAAGATCCATGCAAATTCATCGAACAACGAGATGATGAGGATGATGAAAGAGCTGTGAGCACATTAGACGCTAGGTGGGGAATTGGTAAGCCCCACTTTGGGAAGTATATCAGTCAATTTTCTCACTCCGATCAATTCAAACATTAGCCATTTCAAAGCGTTGGTCGGTGAGCAGCACAAGTGATCATTTGGAATAAGACAATTTCAATTAAATGTAACGCAGGTGTGCAAGTAATGTATCGAGTCTAGCAATAATAGAAACAAAGATTTTTATCACTGCAAAGCAAAATTGGTCCAACTTGGACTTGACAGACTCATGTCCGACAGTGGACATTCTAGAACCTACTAGGACTGATCGACTGCATCAACTTTGGATGGGAGGAAGAGCATTGTTGGCATTGGTGCGGTGAGGACCCTTCTCAATCTTTCTGTCCTTCAAAAGTCGTCCTCCTTAGCTTTAACAATCTGAGCAAACAACCGGACCTCCCGCCCGCGAGGAAAAATAGCTTCAAGGGTAGCTCGCAACTTTTCGATGGATGCACCATTTTCACTCTGCTGACCCATGGGATATGAACTTCCAATCTGGCGGGCCATAATCTTCTCTGGATCGAGCATTTTGGATTCCGAATCAGATGGACGATCACTCGGGTACTTGAACTGCTTCCGCCTTGGGAATGTGGACCAATGAGCACCGGGAACGAGAGCACACACCCAACTTGCCATAGCCTTGCAGAGGTGAAGAGGTAAGAGCGTGTATAGACGGAGGGTAGAGAATTTTGAGAAGGTATGGGAGAGGGAAGAACGGGAATGGAGACGGACTCGTGCAACACTTATTAATGTTCAAGTAGAAATCAGTGGCTTTAAAGTCCTATGAACGGTTGGGAAAGGCTAATCCTTTATTCACGCAAACCAAATCTCGAGGGAACCTAGGGACACATCATCCACAAATACACCAAAGGTATTGGTTCAAAATTAATAATAGGCAATGATACCTAAATAAAACCAAAGCATTTATGGGACGGACGAGTAGCCTCAATTTGTGGAGAAATTTGGGCAGCATAACGGGTATTCCTGAAGAATTTCAAGGAAAAAATCCGGCATGACCTCTCGTTGGTGCACGTTGACAAAGCGACATGATCTCTAGTTAGAACATGCCGTGGGAACAACATGTCCTCTCGTGAAACCATGTTGCGATAGCAACATGCCCACACGTGCTAGGTTTTAGGGTAGGTACGAAAGTCTATTAAGAGTTTTAAAACAATCCATTTTAGTGTATTTGAAAATGTCGTGTCAAAACCAACCGTTTTGGGTGAGGTTTAAATGTGTGGCGCCACCTATAACGCACTAGGGGGATGGGTTTGACATTAGGCGCTCAATCGTAGGCGACATACATCACCGTCCGCGATGCCGTCAATCGCACCCGAGGGTTCTAGATCTACGTGGTGTAGTGTGCGGATGACTATGTTCCTTTATTTGCGAAAATGATTTTTTGTATTATTATTATTATTTATTTTTTTTTGAAAAGGGGGAGAAATGAAAAAAACTCACACACACATCCCCGCAGAGCATAATAATCAAGGATCAATAATTGATCATGGGGGACTGCCCCACAATCATAACCTGCACAAAAATCCAACTCCTGCAAAATGACCACTTATGTCGCGTGACACAGGAATGATGAGGTCAAATGTGTCGCGTGACATAAGGAGTCCCATATCCAGAATCTGAACAAAAACCAAATCAGCCCCAGCCTCCAAGCACAATGCAATGACTCAGCCCCAGCACTAGCACAATCTCAACAGGAAGCAAGGAAGGGGGAGGGAATAAAGCAAAGCAATAAAATGCATTTTAGGCACATATGATGTCACACAACCAAGCACACACAAATGAATGAAGTGAATGTTGAACAATAACGAAAGATTGACCCACTTTTGAAAATCAAGTTTCAAGTCCCCAACAGAGTCGCCACTGAATGAACGCTCGCCGAGAAATATAAAGGAGTCACCACTCCGTTTTTAGAGGAAACATTGAAAACCTTTTTAAGAGAGAAAATGGGTTCGGGGGTCAAGTTACGTGTTGGGAAGAACCGAGAGTTCACCCAACACGCCTCGTCCGTAGACGAGTCTTTCTATGTTCAACATTCAATTCATTCAAAAGTGTATGCAAAGTGTGTGTAACAAGATATGTGTTAAAATGCATAAAATTGCTTTGTTTTATTACTCATCAAAGGGGAATACAACTCGTAAGCCATTGACTCTGGGAGGCTACATCCCACTTTACATCGAGGATTGAATACAGATTACAACTGAAAGTGAACCTTCTACACAGGGTTTATTGTGTCGCGTGACACAGGACCGGGTGGGTCAATTGTGTCGCGTGACACTTGTGATGATGTGCCACCAAAATTTTTCCGAAAGGTTACTTTGAAATTTTCGTTTCTTTGAAAAACCAATCGAAAAGACCGGAGTCACCACGCCATTTTTGTTTTAAGGGCCAAAACTTTGAAAAATGCCCGAGATTAGAGATTTGGGTTCGGAGGTCACGTTACATGCCGGGAAGGACGTTAGTGTGCACCCGGAATGCCTCGTAAAACGAGTCTTCCAAGCTAAAAACCATTTGTTTGTGTGTGTGTGTGTGTGTGTTACTTTGGCCAAAATAAGTTTAAACTGAGGAAAACAAAAGTTGGGAATTCTTTATTAGACTTAGGACAGATCCCATGATTTTTGGTGTGATTTTTGGGTTGAGTTTTGGTACTCAAAAGATTTTTGGAAGTTGAAAACCACTTCTGCCAGAATGAAAAAGGCAGTGGACACTTGATTTTGAAATGGATTTAAGGGCTTTAAAACTTCATAATCTGAGAAAACTCAGAGAATGAAAGTTGTTCCAGACACCTCAAATAAGATTTCTGTGAAATAATTTTCCATTTTGGAGAAGATTTGAGGACCCAAAACCTTCTGTAAATCTCAGATATGAGATCTGGACTCCCAGAGACTGGTGATCTGACCTTCAAAAGAAAATTTGAAAAATGGAATTTTACTCACGTAAAAAATAAAGTAAAAATATGTATGGAAAGCTCTGGATATTGGCTACAAAAAGTGTTTTGTTGTCAACACCAAATTCCAAGTTTATCTGTGTCCAAAAAATTAGACCATGGACTGAGGTCTTAGAAAATTGCTACTGGACAGCAACTTCTCAAGAAGGAAAACATGATTTTAAAAGGGGGGTTTGGCATCCATGCTTGTTCCCATTTCCCTAGGTTTTGATTAGTGATCACTTGACATTTTAGTGGTGAATCAACTATATCAAACCATCCTTGGGGTACATTAGGACTAAGCACTTCATTTGCTTGGGAAGGGGAATTTTATCCTTTGAAAAAGAGATTTGATGTATGAAAATGATTTTTAGGGTTTTGAAAATGAGTTTTCTTTGCAAGTAAGTAAGAACACTTTGAAAATGATGTTGATCCTTGTAGAAGATCATCCATGGAGATGAACTTCCATGGTGATCTTCTTGGATCTAAAGCAAGAAGATGAACAAACTACATTTTGGAGTTTGAAAATGTATGCATGAAGGAGTTTAGGGTAAGGAGAAGGAGGGTTTACCAATCTTCTTTGTGTTTTGGAGTTTTTGGCTTGAATGTAAGAGTGTTTGAGGCTTGAATATGAGAGTGTTTGAGTGAGTGTGATTTTGGGTGAATAGTTGAGAAAAAGGTGACAATTCTAGAGAATTCTCACTGTTTTCTCACTATTTTCGCCAAGATGCAGTTACAAATTATGTTTCTTCTCCTCTTTTTTCTGAGACTGAAGGCCTCAATTTATAGCCCTCTGAAAAATGCAATACCATCCGCGCGGACATGATCTCGCAGCCGTAATCGTTCATTAATTACGACTTCAGGCTTTGGACACAAGGAATAAAATTCAAATTAAGCAACGTAAAATGTCCCAGCCATTTCTATTTCGGGTTTTTGACCATTTCTTTTGCTTTTTTGATTCTTTCTTTGGTTTATCTTTTTTTGGCAATCCCTAATCTACCCTTACTTGGTTAGAAATGTTAGGAATGTTAGGAATTGTTAGGAATGTTATAACTTTCATTAATTTTCTAACGAAAATACTAACAAGCTCAAATTGGAGCACTTACAGTAGCCCCTCGGCGACGGCGCTTTCGAAGGAAGCGGGGTCGTCGATAAGAGTAAGGCTCCATATTTGGCAGGATGATCAAGTGATCGAGTGGCTGAACCTATTTAATAGGCTACCTACGTATCCTTAAGAGGAATCAAGCCGGTCGTAGTTCGGGTCTTTGACCCTGGAGATGATGGCGTTTTAGGTGCCTCGAACCTGATGAGCGAGTTCTGCAGTCGGTTGCTAGAGAGAAACTCTGCTGGGGATAAGAATGACCATTTTAGGTCTGATGGCTATCCGCTCTGCTGGGGATAGGGATGACCATTTTGGTCTGGTGGCTGAAATTGTATATCCGCTCTGCTGGGGATAGGGATGACCATTTTCGGTCGGATGGCTATCCGCTCTGCTGGGGATAGGAATGACCATTTTCGATTGGATGGCTGAACCTAATGGTAGGCTACCTACGTATCCTTAAGAGGAATCAAGCCAGTCGTAGTTCGGGTCTTTGACCCTGGAATGACTATTTTGAGGCGTCAACCTGGAGATGATGGCGTTTTAGGTGCCTCGAACCTTGAAGATGGCGTTTTAGGTGCCTCGAACCTTGATGATGGCGTTTTAGGTGCCTCAAACCTTGATGATGGTGTTTTAGGTGCCTCGAACCTTGATTTGAAATGGCCTTTCGGTGGACTTTGTCTGCTGCCGAAGGAGGGGGTGACCGTTTTGGTCGAGGGGCTGGACCTAATGATAGGCTACCTACGTATCCCTAGTGGGAATCAAGCCCTTTCGTAGTTCGAGTTCTACTCGAGATTCCGTTGGCTTTTGGGATTCCGTTAACTTTGCTGGGGATTTTGTTAGCCTTTGCTGGGGAAAAATCAGACGTATTCGTCGGAGAAATCGGCCTTACGTTTTACTGCCGGGGAATGATTTTGAAAGAAACGGGATTCCGTTAACTTTCTCGGAGAGATCGGACTTACGTTTTACTGCCGTTGAATGATTTTGATGAAAGAAACGGGATTCCGTTAACTTTCTCGGAGAGATCGGACTTACGTTTGACTGCCGTGTGATGATTTTGTTGAAAGAGACGGGATTCCGTTATCTTTCTCGGGGAAATCGGACTTACGTTTGACTGCCGTGTGATGATTTTGATGAAAGAGACGGGATTCCATTATCTTTCTCGAGGAAATCGGACATACGTTTGACTGCCGTTTGATGATTTTGATGAAAGAAACGGGATTCCGTTATCTTTCTCAGAGGAGATCGGACTTACGTTTGACTGCAGTTTGATTTTGATGAAAGAAACGGGATTCCGTTATCTTTCTCGGAGAAAATCGGACTTACGTTTGACTGCCATTGATGATTTTGATGAAAGATACGGGATTCCGTTATCTTTCTCGGAGAAGATCGGACTTACGTTTGACTGCCGTGGGTGATTTTGATGAAAGAAACGGGATTCCGTTATCTTTCTCGGAGAAATCGGTCTTACGTTTGACTGCCGTGGAATGATTTTGATGAAAGAAACGGGATTTCGTTAGCTTTCTCGGAGAGATCGGACTTACGTTTGACTGCCGTTGATGATTTTGATGAAAGAAACGGGATCCCGTTATCTTTCTCGGGGAGATCAGACTTACGTTTGACTGTCGTTGATGATTTTGATGAAAGAAACGGGATTTCGTTAACTTTCTCGAAGAAATCGGACTTACGTTTGACTGCCGTTGATGATTTTGATGAAAGAAACGGGATTCCGTTAACTTTCTCGGGGAGATCGGTCTTACGTTTGACTGCCGTTGAATGATTTTGATGAAAGATACGGGATCCCGTTATCTTCCTCGGAGAAATTGGACTTACGTTTGACTGCCGAGGAATAATTTTGATGAAAGATACGGGATCCCGTTATCTTTCTCGGGGAAATCGGACTTACGTTTGACTGCCGTCGAATGATTTTGATGAAAGAAACGGGATTCCGTTAACTTTCTCGGGGAGATCGGACTTACGTTTTACTGCCGTTGATGATTTTGATGAAAGAAACGAGATTCCGTTAACTTTCTCGGGGAGATCGGACTTACGTTTGACTGCCGGGGAAAAAGGTGACCGTGTTGGTCAAATGGCTGGACTTATGGTAGGCCACCAATGTATCCCGAATGGGAATCAAACCTGTACGTAGTTCGTCAAAGAGGTGACGATAACGAGAGGCCACGGGCTTTGTAGCCAAGATTGACTGTATTTGGGAGTCACCCGAGGTTTGACTGTATTTGGGAGTCACCCGAGGATTTGACTGTTTTTGGGAGTCACCCGAGGATTGACTATTTTAGGGAAGTCACCCGAGAGATTGACTATTTTAGGGAAGTCACCCGAAGATTGACTATTTTAGGGAAGTCGCCCGAGGATTGACTATTTTAGGGAAGTCACCCGAGGATTGACTGTTTTTGGGGAGTCACCAGAGGTTTGACTGTATTTGGGAGTCACCCGAGGTTTGACTGTTATCTGGGAGTCACCCGAGGTTTGACTGTTATCTGGGAGTCACCCGAGGATTGACTGTTATCTGGGAGTCACCCGAAGTTTGACTGTTATCTGGGGGAGAGGGTGATGCGCCAGCATGGCATGAATTCGCCTTTGTTGACACCGATGGAGCCTCCTGCCGACATGATGCACCCTAGTGAGAGATTTGTGACCTGGGATGATTACCGGGACGGCCAGCACTTCTCGGCATTTGTGGCGATTGAGCCGTATCCAGTATTTGTCTTGAGGAGGCTGAGGACGCCCCAGGTTCTTGATAGAGAGGGGTTAGGGGTCCCGCGGTACCCTCGGACGGACTTTTCATATGTCCAGGATGGGGTCTGATTGAGGGTGCAGATCCCTCAGCCTGAGCGGCTTCCACGAGCTTTCCGCCTCGTCCGGTATGAAGGTATGGCTTCTCCTTCCCACCTCTTTTTTTTTTTTTTGCTTCGTCTTATCTTTCTTTCCCGTCATCATTTTTCGCTTCAACTGCTTTCGACGCTTTTGCTTTCGTGCGCTTCCGGAGGTGGTCGTGGAGAAGCCGACGAAGCGGTGATCGGGGCTAAGAGATTCATCAGGAGGATGGTGGCTTGTGGAGCCCTCGGGCTAGAGCGAGGCGACCACGCCCGGCGCCCGTCGCGGGAGGCTTCCCTATTCCTTCGTAGACTTCCTCCGAGACTCCTCTTTCTCCTCTCCTTGACCCCGCGTGGTACTACCTTCGGATCACGTCATTCTCGAGAGACCCGTACGGGCGGGGACACGTCCGGGCAAACATGGTGGGTCTTCTTCACATGTCCAGGAGTCTGACGCATTCACCTTTGGATATGACTTTTTTGCAGATCTTGGCTTGCCCTATCAGAGCGTGCCGGTAGGTCCTGACGAGCCTTCTTCCGGGGACGAGGACGATGATTCTGAGCCCGAGACATTCATGGCTACAGAGGAGGCGGGCCCGAGCCGCAAGAGGGACCGGGGGAAAGGCCCAGCCACCGAAGACTCTGACTGATGATCCTTCGAGACTGATATTTTGAGATTGATTTCTGAGACTGAGATTGTATTTAGACAGATACAGTTTATTTTTATGCACATTTTTTTTTTTTTTGCTTTTTTTTTTTTGCTTTTTTTTTTTGGAATGTAATAATCTAGGATTATTGTTATTTTATTATGTTTTTTTTTTTGAATGCAATGTTGTATGAATGCAATGTTGCATGAGCCTCGGTTTTTTGGCAAGGGTGTAGATGTTTGGTGTATGAACTGGTTTGGACAGGCTTTGGCTGGGACAAAATATTCCTTTGGTGCAGCAGTTTGGACTGTTGCAGAAAAAAAATTTTTTGGTAACAATACTATCCGCGCGAATAGGACAGGAATCTGACACTGTCCTTTAATTTTGCTTCAGATCTGGTCTTACTTTATTTCAAATTCAAATACCTTCTTCAACCACCAGTTCAAACAGCCATTTTCGGGGAGAAGGAGAGAAAAATCATGGAGATAATTGTGAACATGAGAAATCCACCCAAATTGTCCCAAAATTCTCAAATGCAATTCTTCACCAAGTTTAAAGAGTGGTCTCGGGAGATTATGCATGAAAGGAGGTCATTCTTTGAAGAAAGGTACAAGGTGAAGTGTTTATGATCCCTCAAAGAATTGGTTCCGGACTACGACCTCTTGAGAGCTTCTTCATCATTTTGGGATACTAGAAGGCATGTCTTTTGCCTTTCTTACAATGAAATGCTCCTGACTGTCGAAGAATTTCGGGCCTTGCTTGGTGGTCCCGAGGTGGAGGAGATTGCAATTCCTTTGCCCGGAGGAGCCTCTTTTGTTGACAAGTTGTGCAACCTTCTTCATCTTTCCCCAGAGGAGGCACAAGGTATGATCTATGGTCCCGATCACTTTGATATTTCCGGTCTCCCTGATAGATTTAGGAGCTTAGGCTTGATTGATGATGCCTGTTGGGATGCCTTTGCACTTTGCATGTTTGGTACCTTGTTCATGGTCTATTCTTTTGGGATCTGTCATCGGTCTCTGCTGGATATTGTTGTTCACTGTCGCTTGGGCAGAGATGTTGTACCTTTGATCTTGGGAGAGACTTTTCATGCTCTCGACAGGCTGGCTACCGGGAGACGGTATATGCACGGGGGCAGCCCGTTTCTCTTGACCCTGTGACTGATGGAGCGTTTGGGGGTTCTTCGGGAAACTTCTGATATGATCAAGCCTTGGACATTTGCCATGAGAGGGGTTGCCGTAGATTTTGATGATCAGGGCTCATGGGAGCGTTGGATGGCTGGTCGCCAGACAGAAGATATCAGATGGTCAGTGCCTTGTTGGCGGGTGGAGACTCGCAGAGTACTTCAGGACGGGTCTCATGTGGTCATGCTTCCGGGGCTTTCTCAGTCCAGCTTCTACATTCCGGCTTTAGTTCTGAGACAGTTCGGCCTGGAGCAGGTTCCTTTGGAGGATTTTGATGATATAGCCACCAGGGTGGTGGCTTTCGCTTCTATGGATGATCCTTCGGTGTTAGCATTTCTTTTCCGAGTATGGAGGTATGACGTCTTTCCTTCTCGGGTTATCCTCAGGCGTCCGAGACCTGTGTTCTTGACTACTTGGTACCTGGATTGGTACGAGAGGGATCTGGGAGAGACTCAGGTGGCTATTTTGAGGCGGCGTGAGGCCATTGTAGGTGCGGAAGACCTGACAGTTTCCGAGAGGAGGAGGGCTGAGGCGAGGGCCAACCCTCACGACCGGAGCGGAGATACTGTGACTGACTATGAGGCTTATGTCAAGAGGCAGGAGAGGAGGACTCCTATGCTACCAGCCCGGCTACAGGAGATGAGAGATGACGCTAGGGCTACCAAGGCCCTGACAGAGGCTGGTTTGATAGATCCTGTTCCTATACCGGAGCTTGGTAGGAGGAAGACCGACATTTTTCCTGTTCAGAAGAAGAAGACTCGAAGGGGGAAGAAGAGGGGAGAGGCCAGTACGAGTGGCTTGGAGTGATCTCGAGTTTTCTGAGTATCCCTTTCTTGTCGTGAAAGGCATACATTAGTTTGATTATGTATCTTAGTTTTCTTTTAGCGGGTTGCCGCTTGTAGGAATGAACCGGCTTAGACTCATCAAAAGCTTTTAACTTGTAATGAATATGTGAATTGCTTCGTAGTTTTTCGAGACGCTTTCATGGTCGATCGGTGTATTGATGTCAAAGTATGACTTTTATTTGTGCTTTAGACCGAACCGTTTCATTGCCCTACGTTCCCTTCGGACAAAAGGGCTCAGTCTCCGTAGTTCGACCCGGTCGATTTTGTTGTTGTTTTTTTTTTTTTTTTTTTTTTTTTTGTTTTTTTTTTGTTTTTTTTTTTTTTTTTTTTTGTTTTTTTTTTGTGCAACCCTGTTTTTTACCTAGGCCGCCCTTTTCGGGTTTTCAACCTAGTTGGGTATTACTCTTTTAGCACTCTTTTTTTTTTTTGACTCAGTGTTTTACGCGTAGTATCTGCGCAGCTTGTCACCATTCACTGGGTGTACAAAGGGATTTCCGTCGAGGTCTGCAAGTTGCATGGCTCCTCCGGAGAAGATCTTCTGGACAACGTATGGCCCGATCCAGACAGGCTCCCATTTGCCAAGTAGGTTGACACGGACCGGGGGCTTTTCTTTCAAAACGAGATCACCTTCTCGGATCTCCCGATGCTTTACTTTCTTGTCGAAGGCTCTGGCCATTCTTCCTTGGTAAGCTCGGATGTGTTCCATGGCCTTCAATCGGCGTTCATCTAGTAGGGCCAATTCATCATGGCGACTTTGGAGCCATTCGACCTCGTTGATCTGGCTCTCCAACAAAGACACCTGAGCGAGGGGATTTCTAGCTCGATTGGGAGTACGGCTTCCATTCCGTAGGTGAGAGCAAATGGTGTTTCCCCGCTGCCGTTCGACGGATGTTCTGTGAGCCCCAGAGTGCCAGTGTAGCTTAGGGCCAATCTCTCGCCTGGAGACCCATTTTCCGGATGATGTTTTCCAGAGTCTTGTTTGCCGCTTCGACGGCTCCGTTGGTTTGGGGCCCGTAGGGGATGACTTGTGACGGGTTATTCGAATTCCGCTAGCACTCGTCGCATTCCCTTCGAAGTGGGATCCATTATCTGAGATGATTTCGGCTGGCAACCCGTATCGGCATATGATGTTTTCTTTGATGAAGAGGGCTACTTTCCTTGAGTTGAGGATTTTGTAGGACTTGGCTTCAACCCACTTGGTGAAATAGTCCACAGCTACCAGGACGAATTCGTGGCCGTTGCACGCTCGGTGGCGTGATTTTGCCTATGACATCAATTCCCCAAGTGACGAAAGGCCAGGGGGTTGTCATGCAGTATAACTCGTGAGGAGGCAAATGATTAAGATTTGAGTATCGCTGGCATTTGTCGCATCTTTTGACGAACTGGATGCAGTCGGTTTCCATGGAGATCCAGAAGTACCCCATCCTTAGTATGATTTGCATCAGGGCTCGAGCATTCATATGGGGGCCGCAGGTACCATCATGTATTTCTCTCATGAGTTTCGTAGCCTCTTGTTTGTCGATACATCGCAGGAGGGGGCCTTGATAACGCTTCTTGTACAGCATGTTTCCCATAAGAACATAGTGGGAGGCGAGTCGCTTCAGGGCTGAGAGGCTCTTTGCTTTGATTCCTTCTTTATATTCCCCATCTTCATTTTTGAAGGAAGCTTCGCCATTTTTCAGGTACTGATAGATCTGAGTGTACCATGGATTACTGGCCGATTCGGCCTCCGCTTCGATTTCAAAGCAATAAGCGGGGTTTTCTCTTCTCCTGACTCTGAATGGTTTGACAGACTTTCCTTCGGGTATTTCAACGAGGGAGGCTAGTGTCGCCAGAGCATCTGCAAATCTGTTGCGATCTCTGGGCAAGTAATGAAAGCTGATCTCCTTGAATTGAGTTACTAGCTCTTCCATGTAAGTGTGATATTTCTGCAGACCCGGGTCTACGGTCTTCCATTTGTTAGAGACCTGATTGATGATGAGGGCAGAGTCACCATACACCTCCAATTCTTTGATATTTCTTTCAAGGGCGGCTTCCAACCCGGCTATGCAAGCTTCATATTCAGCAGCGTTGTTGGTGACCTCGAAGTTCAACCTCATCAAGCTATGGGGTGTGTTCGTCGCAGGATCGACCGTAAGCATTCCTATTTCGTTCCCCCTTTTGTTTGACGCCCCGTCGAAGAAGAGTTGCCAGCGATTTTCTCCTTCTAGAGCAAAGATTCCATCATCGGGAAATTGAGGTTCAGGTCCTCGGGACTCATCACTTGGGAAATCGGCCAAATGTTCTGCCATTATGCGTCCTTTTACGGATTTCCTTGAAATATAAGTGATGTCGTATTCAGCCAAAAAGAATGACCATTTTGCCAACCTCATGGAGATGGAAGGCTTGTCGAACAGATATTTGATGGGATCTATCCTTGAGACGAGATGTATCGGTGAGACCGCATGTAGTGTTTCAACTTTCCCACTACCTGCACCAAACCCGTGCAAGTCTTTTCACAAGCGTAGTAATTGAGTTCGCTTCCCGAAGCTTTTACGCTACGAAATAGATGGCGTTTGACCTTGGAATCTTTCTTCTCTTGAAGCTAGCATAGCCCCAATTGCCGTATCCGTGATGCTTAGATATAGCAATAGCGGCTTTTGCCGATGTGGTGGGCAAAGAATTGGGGGATTCACGAGGTACGCCTTGATCTGCTCAAAAGCGAGCCGGCATTCTCGGGAGTCCATTTTGTGTAGGCATTTTTCTTCATCAACTTGAAGATCGGCTCGCAGATCGAGGTCACCGATTTACAAAGCGGCTTATGTATCATAGCTTTTCCCACGAAGGATTTCACTGTCGTGTCCGGGTGGCTTCATTTCGACTATGGCCTTGATTTTCTCGGGGTCTACTTCGATTCCCCGTTCGTCACCATATATCCTAGCACCTTGCCTCGTCTTACACCGAAGGTGCATTTGGGCCGGATTCGGGCCTCATGCCGTGGTCTCTGAGGCGGCCGAAGAATTTTCTCAAATCAACAAAGTGCTGGCCATCTCGATCCTCCGGAGTGTATTATCATGTCGTCCACATAGACCTCAATTTCCTTGTGGATCATGTCATGGAACAGAGCCGTAGCCGCCCTCCGGTACGTAGCCCCGCATTCTTTAGTCCGAACGGCATGACCGTGTAGCAAGCAGGTGCCCCAAGGGGTTGTGAAGGTTGTTTTGGCTTGATCTTCTTACGCCATTTTTATTTGGTTGTAACCGGCAAAACAATGACGAAGGATTTAACTTCATGGTTGGCCGTGGAATCTACCAAAATGTCGATGTTTGTGTGGGGAAATCATCTTTCGGACTGGCTTTGTTCAAGTCTCTGAATTCTACGCAGCACCGGATCTTTCCGTTGGCCTTGGTCACCGTTACTATGTTGGAAAGCCATGTAGGATATTCAATGACCCTAATGAACCCTGCCCTGAGCATCTTTTCTATCTCCTCTTTCACTTGTAAGGACCATTCGGGCTTAATTCTTCTTAGCTTCTGCTTTACTGGCTTGACCTCTGGGTCGAGCGGTATTCGGTGCTCAACTATGGAAGGATCGAGGCCTGGCATATCTTTATAGGACCATGCGAACACTTCCACGAATTCCTTTAGCAGCTCAATTAGGGCATCCCTTTCAGTCCCTTCGAAGAAACTACCAATCTGCGTCTCTTTAGGCTCTTCCGCAGTTCCCAAATTCACACTCGTCAAAATCTATTCGGCAGCTTGGGCTCAATTTTCCTCTTTCCGGATAACATGCTTAAAGATTTCTTTGATATATTGTTCATTTAATGTGTCTGCTTCTTCATCTAGTGAATCGTTATTAACTGTTTTTAGATTATTAGTTAATTCATCATTAGTTAAAGTGGCAATCAAGGGATACTCGAAAAGGTTCGTCATTTCATTGAGAATAAAAGGGAATACAATATTGGCTACAATTTCGTGGTCTTCAGGCGTGAGGCCATCGGACGACTCTAAGACTCAAACTCAACAATGAGAGACTCTGAGGACTTTACAAAGGTTGACACAAAGGGACGGGGACCAATCCAAGCTTGGTGATCATTTCTTCTTTGGTCGCGACGGGCCCGAGAGAGTTTCCCAATTCTTTAGCGGCATTGCCGTCGAGGCCTCATGACTCGGGCCGTCTCTCGTTTCGCCCTCCTTACTCGGGCCATTGCTATCATCTCTTTGTCTGAACCAGAATCAATTGTGTTCGGCGCCTGAAAACTGAGCATGTGGATGTAGGGATCTTCCTCAAATCTGGGGAATTCTATCTCGTCACAATCTGACCGCTCAATCCAGATGTAAGGACGTATTGCGTCTCGGTGCCGCCGGTGAAAATCTCATGTCCCATGCTCGAGCGAAAAGGCTTAGCAGGCAGTTCAGCAAGGAGGACGTCCCACACGACGTTCATAGATTCGAGTTGAGTATGACGATGCTTGTCGATCTTTATCATGAAAATTTCCTGGCTTGGGCAGTCGAGAGAGTGGGTTTGAAGAATGGTGACAAAGCTGTGATTAGGGACCGGGGGTTTGTGCGCCTGTATCATGGCGGTGTTCAATGTTTCCTTCCAGTATGCCTCCAAATGTTGGAAATGACAATTGAATTTGATGAATCGAACTTCTTCGGAGTCTGCTCGCTTGAGTGCGTTGACATAATTGGCATCACCGGATTCTGGGGGATTCTGATGAGACTTGCCCCGATAGTCCCTTGGTCGATTCGGAGGAGGTAGCCCCGGTGTCTGGCTAAGAACATGCTTAGTGACGGTCTCTACTTCGTTCCCTATGAGGAAACTGTCACCCCTTATGACTTCAAGGTCCCCTTGTCGGTTAATGAATTTGACGCATTGGTGGAGGGTGGAAGCTATGGCTTTCATGTGATGCAACCAAGGGCGTCCTAATAGGGCCGTGAACTCGGATGGGATGTCCATTACATGGAACTTCGCTGGCACCATTTGGATTTCGTACCAGAGTTCCAGAGTTACTGTCCCCAGGATGGGACGAGACGAGCCGTCATAGGCCTTGATAATTCGGGTAGATGGGATCATATGCCTTTCATTGATGCGCAGGGCCCGCATCATGCTAAGGGGAAGGACATTAATGGCCGATCCATTATCCACCAATACTCCAGGGAGTGATACGGTGTTGAGCTTAATGGTGATGTACAAAGCTTCATTGTGCTGGGAAACATCTCTAGGCAAATCTTCGTCGCAGAAGGTGATCATACTACCATATAGGCGGGGATCATAGATTTGGTGCTTGTCTGAAGAAAGAGAGTCATCAAGCCAGTCACTTCGTGCCTTTTCTTGCAAGGTAGAACCTTAGCTGAAGCCCCTGGGTTATGCTGAGGCCGTTTGTAGCGGTTGCCATCCCCAGTCAGCATATTGATTGAGTGCGAGCGCCAAACTGGCGTTGGTCTTTCTTCGTTGGTGTACACTCGGGAGCTGGACAAACTGAACTTTGGCTGATCCCGCGGGGTGATAGATTTCTGACTGGCAGTAAAATTTCCCAGATCTACAGTATTCTGGTGTCCGAGGGTCTCAATTCTATCGTTGGCAAGGCTTTTTGGCTTTTCTATCCCTGTTTGCTTTGGGGAAGACTGGCTGGAGTAGAGTACATAGTAATCAAATCCCCCAGATGGCTCCCCGAGCGTACCCACACTGGTATCACCAGCCTCGAACCTCTCTTTCAATTTCTGCTGGGAGGAAATTTTCTTCTTCTTAGGAGGACGGTCCTCGTGTATCCAGTCTTGATAGTCCCTTTCAAGGCAGTCGGGACAGTCACAGATATCCCACCAAATGTGTTCTACGGCTGGTGGTGGATTTGGGACCTCAGATAGTGCTGGAATGACTTTGAGTTGAACTGGTCCGAGGAGATCCGCTGTTGGGCTCATCTGGAAGCAAATGGTTGGACTCTGCAGGGTAATGAGAGGTATTTAGGTCCCGGGGAACAGGCATATGTTTGTCCTTCAGGGAGCCCGGTCGCTTGGGAGATTGTTAATGTCCCGAAATGGCGTGTGGCCTCTTCAATCCAGGCTTGTTGTTTGTTCTGGCGTTCCTCAAGAGCTTTGATGGCTGACCATATTTCCTCCACTGTTTCCCGATCTTCATTACCCATGCTGATATTTGAGGGATCGGTATCACTTTGAGAGGGGATAACAGACGGTATGCCGAACTCTTTCGTCCCTGACTGCTGTTGGAATGGTGGCCCTTTGAATTGCTGTTTGGGGGCCAGTTGCCCTGTAAGTCGACGGGCGAGAGTCCCGGCGGTGGAGACATAGGAATCTTGGGGTAGCATCTTGGTGTACCCAGGATGATTAAGAATGGGAGGAGGACCTTCTTCCTTCTTTGCGGTAAAAGTGCCATCGGAATTGAGACTGATAGTCAAACCATGACTTGCGACAACCCCCAGAAGGTCGTCAATTTGAGCCTCATGTCGAAGTCTCATCTGTTCTACAACCGGATCCACACGGTCTCTGGTTCGAGGGATTTTGGAGGACGGAGTGGTATTATCCCCATCATTACCGGCTGATGCAGACATTCTGAAACCCGGAGTCGGAACAGACGGCGAAGCTGATGATGCTTTTGACTCTTCCCAACTGATCAAGCGGTGACCCGGTGTCCGGAACCAACCTTTGTGAGGAGCTGCGGGGGAAAAGGCACGAGGGTTCAGAGATTTAGGGATTGAAGGAAGGTAGGTGTTTGGGCTTTGGGCTCATGCAACATGCGGTTATTTGTTCACGTTTACTTAAAACATGTTTTATTAACCTAATCGATTGGAAAAGATTGCTCTTCTTTTTCATAAACTACTCGATCTCGGATCAGTGGCCCCGTCACTACGTCTATAAGCCCCTCGTATTCCACCCGTATTTCGACCTCCCAGGTGGACAGCCCCGGCGAGGGTCCTATAGGGCAAGCGGGTCCCACCGACCGAAAGAAAACGATCCTAAAAGTCTGGCGGGTAATCGAGTCTTAACGAGCATTCGATGAACATTACGGACAAAGCTAACGTCAAAGTCAAGATCATGTCCGAGGGCTCGACAAAAAGTCGGCATGATTTGGACTGATAAATGTCCCCGATTGATCTTGACTTGTCGTCAATTAGGCCGTAATTAGGCATGGAATAATCATTAATCCTTGATGACTCAGTGTCATGCTGGGAGTCAGTGTATAATTTGTGCGCCTCGGGAGCCGAAGTCAAGGCGCCGGTCAATATCTTGGTCAAAGTCCGCGGCGGAAAACCGCAGACTTCGACCGATTAGGGTCCCCGAAAGATATTGAGTCGGTATGCCGACAAAGGCTTGAAAGGAAAGGTCTATACACGTACAGGCATGACACGTACTGGACTAAAAACCAACCGGGTCTCGGACAAAGTGTGTCACGGACAAGTGCATGGTCGACACGAGGCTCCATGGGATGTTTGGGTAGTCCTGTACTTGCACCGAGAGGCGTAATAAGAACAAACGGGTCGCGACAAGGATTTCCCCGGGTTAGGGACGTAGTGTGCAGTGTAAGGTCACGTGCGCGTAGTGTGCAAGCAGTCTATCTTCTTTTTCTGAGTAAAATAGAAATTTTTCATGTGCCTTAAAAAGTATGATGCATGATTTTTTTTTTTGAAAATTTTCTTTTTGAAAAATCCTTTTTTTTTTTGAAATTTTTTTTTTGAAATTCTTTTTTTTTTGAATTTTTTTTTTTTTAAAGTAAATGCACACATAAGCACATAAACATAAAAATTCCGACAGTTAGGGACATGATTCCGACAGTCAAAATTTTGAATTTTTCCGAGGCGGCCAAAACAACACGAAAATGTGCAAAAATCAACACACACAACAAATGATTTTTAATGCCGGGACGGAAGCTTGACCCTCAAAAGCTTTTCTTTTTCTTTTTTTTGAAAACGATGATACCGGTACGTGGGATTGTTAAACCACAATTTATCCCCGACTCGTGTTAGGAGGCGATAACGGGAAGTTTAATGGTTTCCACCAATATACCAAATATCATTTTTTTTTAGAAAAAGCTTATTCTTCCTCAGCGGAGTCGCCACTGTGATGATGTGCCACCAAAATTTTTCCGAAAGGCTACTTTGAAATTTTCGTTTCTTTGAAAAACCAATCGAAAAGACCGGAGTCGCCACGCCATTTTTGTTTTAAGGGCCGAAACTTTGAAAAATGCCCGAGATTAGAGATTTGGGTTCGGAGGTCACGTTACATGCCGGAAAGGACGTTAGTGTGCACCCGGAATGCCTCGTAAAACGAGTCTTCCAAGCTAAAAACCATTTGTTTGTGTGTGTGTGTGTGTGTGTTACTTTGGCCAAAATAAGTTGAAACTGAGGAAAACAAAAATTGGGAATTCTTTATTAGACTTGGGACAGATCCCATGATTTTTGGTGTAATTTTTGGGTTGAGTTTTGGTACTCAAAAGATTTTTGGAAGTTGAAAACCACTTCTGCCAGAATGAAAAAGGCAGTGGATACTTGATTTTGAAATGGATTTAAGGGATTTAAAACTTCATAATCTGAGAAAACTCAGAGAATGAAAGTTGTTCCAGACACCTCAAATAAGATTTCTGTAAAAGAATTTTCCATTTTGGAGAAGATTTGAGGACCCAAAACCTTCTGTAAATCTCAGATATGAGATCTGGACTCCCAGAGACTGGTGATCTGACCTTCAAAAGAAAATTTGAAAAATGGAGTTTTACTCACGCAAAAAATAAAGTAAAAATATGTCTGGAAATCTCTGGATGTTGGATACAAAAAGTGTTTTGTTGTCAACACCAAATTCCAAGTTTATCTGTGTCTAAAAAATTAGACCATGGACTGAGGTCTTAGAAAATTGCTACTGGACAGCAACTTCTCAAGAAGGAAAACATGATTTTAAAAGGGGGGTTTGGCATCCATGCTTGTCCCCATTTCCCTAGGTTTTGATTAGTGATCACTTGACATTTTAGTGGTGAATCAACTATATCAAACCATCCTTGGGGTACATTAGGACTAAGCACTTCATTTGCTTGGGAAGGGGAATTTTATCCTTTGAAAAAGAGATTTGATGTATGAAAATGATTTTTAGGGTTTTGAAAATGTGTTTTCTTTGCAAGTAAGTAAGAACACTTTGAAAATGATGTTGATCCTTGTAGAAGATCATCCATGGAGATGAACTTCCATGGTGATCTTCTTGGATCTAAAGCAAGAAGATGAACAAACTATATTTTGGAGTTTGAAAATGTATGCATGAAGGAATTTAGGGTAAGGAGAAGGAGGGTTTACCAATCTTCTTTGTGTTTTGGAGTATTTGGCTTGAATGTAAGAGTGTTTGAGGCTTGAATATGAGAGTGTTTGAGTGAGTGTGATTTTGGGTGAATAGTTGAGAAAAAGGTGACAATTCTAGAGAATTCTCACTGTTTTCTCACTATTTTCGCCAAGGTGCAGTTACAAATTATGTTTCTTCTCCTCTTTTTTCTGAGACTGAAGGCCTCAATTTATAGCCCTCTGAAAAATGCAATACCATCCGCGCGGACATGATCTGCAGCGTGCACTGTTCATTAATTACAGCTTCAGGCTTTGGACACAAGGAATAAAATTCAAATTAAGCAACAGAAAATGTCCCAGCCATTTCTATTTCGGGTTTTTGACCATTTCTTTTGCTTTTTTAATTCTTTCTTTGGTTTATCTTTTTTTGGCAATCCCTAATCTACCCTTACTTGGTTAGAAATGTTAGGAATGTTAGGAATTGTTAGGAATGTTATAACTTTCGTTAATTTTCTAACGAAAATACTAACAAGCTCAAATTGGAGCACTTACAACACTACAAGGCGCTATGCAGAGGTTTTACAAATACTCAGACCACAACCACATAATCACCTCAGATGAGTGCAGATATTGAGGATCTACACTCTGTTCTGAATGACAAACAAAGAGGATCAACAAATTACAACTGAAATGATGATCCTCTGCAGATGGTCACCATGTGTCGCGTGACACGGGACATGCTTAGCACGATGTGTCGCGTGACACATGTTTACCGTTTGCAGGAACCTTACAAATTGATGAACAGAAACAATACATACCAGATCCAATCAAATCATCATACCAAATCAATTCAATGCAGCACGAATCAATACCAGATCGGCCAAAGGAGTATGGATATGGGAGATCCACACTCCCTTGACAACCAAATTGCAATTACAAATAAGATCACATTATGAACACGCAATTAGATCAAGCAAATCGCATTTAAACAGAGAGATGGCAGTTGCCACCTGATAATTGAAGCGAATAGAGCTCAATTACCAGGTGGAGGGGGAGGAATTGCAATTAAGCAAGTAGTAAGCAAGAGAGAGAGAGAAATAGACTTGTTACCCTTGTAGATCCACCACCAATACACCAAGTTAGGTGTATTGGCCTTCAATTCAGCTTCTGGACGTGGAATCGAGCACAAGTGGAGTGCTAAACTTCAGATCTTCAATAGCTTGGGTTATAGAAAGGTAGGTAGGGTGAATTGGATGAGAGAGAGGTAGAATTGAGGTAGGATTGGTTGGGTTTTGTGTAGAAGGAGGAAAGAGATTGGTTCTGGGGGGATTTTGACAGAGTGACTTTAGGAGGGAAAATTCGGATCTAGAAATGAGAGGCAGAGGGCTCCATTTATAGCTGCTGTTGATGGGCATGAAGTGTCGCACGACTTCACGCACCCACTTTCCATGCTTTGATCTGTCGCACGACTCAAGAAAGCAATAACTGTTTTTGGCGCCAAAACCTGCTTCTGGAACATTCCGAGTTAATTCCTTAAAAGTCCAAAGCAGTTAATTCCCTGTAGGTCCTTCTGTACATAAAAATGACTTAAAAGTACTTCCTTCGCGGGAAACTTATAAAAAGTTCACAGAAGTCTCAAAATGGACCGGGAATTTACCAAAACGCCCCTTAATGCAATTTTATCATATTAAAATGCATCTGGAAAGGTTGCGAATTGGATTGGCGTACTTACAGCAGCCGTGCAGCCATAGGTGGAGCGATCGTGCCCTTCCACCAGTTCAAACCCATTTTTGGCGCCAAGGAGACACGGTCGTGCAGATCTCTTAGCCCAGCCGTGCAAATGGTGTCTGCAGAATTAAAAGGCACCACTTTGAAGAGTCTCCTCCATATCTATATATAGGCCATTGTAATCAGTATAAAATAATCAGATCATACCAGAGAATAGCATACGTGAGTTTAGAATACATTATATACAATTCTTTATCATTAGTTCCAAACATTTTGAAGATTCAAGTGTTCATTGTTCTTGAATTATTTTTGGAAGGAAGCAATAAATATCAATAGTTATTTCCAGCCATCATCCCTTTACAATCATAAGTCTTCTTCTCTTTATCTTTTATTATTAGTTATGCTTACTTATTTATAATGGCTAGTGAGTAATCACCCTTATTCTTGGGGTTGGAAACTCAAAATGCCTTTTGTTCATCATCTTAAATAAAAAGTCTTGTCATCTATCTTCATTTAAACAATTTCTTTATATCAATCTCAAAATGAGTTACATTTTGGAGACATCCAATTTGTATAATTCAGTCAATCGAGAGAAGTACCTAGCGGAGAATCTTGATTGACGGAACCATATAAAGGAACTAGGTTTCATTGATCACGAGAGTAGTTCAATGGCCTAGGTTTCTTTAAGGATCTGCCACCAATGTTCAGCCAGAGCCTCTAACTTAAACACTGCACATCAAACTTTTTCTTCATCTGTGCTCTCCATTGCCACAAAGATCTTAGTCATGGCCTCCAACCATCTCTCAGCTATCACTGGATCTAGATCACCGTTGAAGCTTGGTAGAGACAATTTGATAAACTTTTCCAATCCTTGTGTTGGCCTTGCCTCAGGTTGCTGCTGTGCTCTACCCTGAGTTGCCATATTCTGGAGGAATACCCTAAACATAGCCATCATCTCGGTATTCTGATCTCCCCCAGCACCCTAATCACCAATATTTCCCTATTCTCTCTGCTGGTCACCATTAGTCCCAGTCATTACAATGATCCCTGCAGGAAACACTCGACGTCAGATATCACACACTCCCCTTTAGACTAGACATCTACCCTTGACTTCTAGCCAAAGCTCTGATACCAACTGTGGGCGCCTCCCAACTCCCGGACCTTTAAAACGTGTCCCAAGATGGAGGGTCCCAAATTGACCATTTCCAAAAAAACTTTTATTTACTTTAATTTGAAAAGTACACAAGTCATTTTCAAAACAATTTCAAAATAACCTCTCTACACGGAGGTGATATATAAACCTGTTTAAATCAAACACAACCTGGTTTTCCAAAATATACAACTGGAAAGGCTATACACAAGCCAACCATAAACAAACCAAGTTTAAGTTACAACACGATACAACTGAAACTTGTTTGTAAAACTTATATACAGCTCATTTCCCAAAAGAATAAAAACCATAGACCAGCCCCAACTCCCAAAACAACACATACCCTGACAACCCAAAAGGAGTCCAAACTCTTCCCCCGGCCTCACTGGTCCGGTCCACCTATCTCAGTGGGATCTAAAACAATAAAGGGAGAAGGGGTGAGATAAAATCTCAGCAAGCTATTATGTATGCAACAATATGCCATACAATATGCAACACATAAACAGGTTGCTCACATTGGAAAACAGTAAACACATTACGTTACTTTTTCCTTCTGACCAATAAGTCATACAATATGCAACACACAAGTAGGTTGCCAAGATCACATTGGGAAACAGTAAACACATTATGATACCTTTCCCATCTAAATCACATATAATATAACGGTGGGAGTAATACTCCTCTCGTGAAATGCTGGTGCACCTTCACAGCTTATACGATCTCTATCGGAGATCCATATAAGTTATCAGCTATCGTATGGCATGACTGCACATATCCATAGAAGCTGCACACCCCCAGACCATGGCCACAGAAGGGGGAGAGGTCACAGGTATAAGGAAATCTAAACACCTTATGAGATATCTTCCCATAAGTGATAGTATCCCATATACCCCCAAAAGATCAGCTGATATCACCAAGTTCAAGCATATAACAGATGCTTGAAAATAAGTCCACCCTATGGGACACCAATGTATATAACATGGAACTATAATTCATGTTAATCAAATCACAATAGTGCACATACATTTCAACACTATTGAATAATAACACAATTCAAGGACATGGTATTAAAACTCATGCTCAATCAAGTAAACAGTGTAACACGTATTAAACACTACACAATAACTAGAAACAGGTAAGCACTTATGGCACAATATATATCACATAACTCTTACAATTTCATTACATACTATGGAAACCCGAAACAGGGTATTCAAACTCCTGTCTAACGAATGTAGTAGTGCAGCTTCTTTTAAAGGCACTATACATAACCCAATAACCCTCTAGGGTCAACCACGTAGAGATACAATATGCTATACATAGCTCTACATCATTCACAATACAACATTGAACAACTTCTTTTAAAGTTATGTGATCAAATACCAATTTTTACAACCTTTGGTTTAAGTTTCATAAACTGCCTTTCAAGCATGTTCACGACATTATTTAAAGCACCTCCCATTATCCAATTGGACCATTTCAAGTTCCATAATGTAGTACTAAAGTTGTACTAGATTCAGGGTTAAAGAGTGTTCCAAATTATGTTGGTTAGACTAGGTTTACAAGGCCTAGAAAAAGGTTCAAGGCTGCATTTGAAAATGGTTCAAGTCATAACTGCCTTTCAAGCATTTTCACGCCACTATTTAAAGCTCTTGCCAATATCTTTTTGGCCTAATCCATGTTCTACCTTGTAGTTCTAAACGTGTACTATAAGCATAGTTGAAGAGGTACTAAATCTATACCCTTTTATTTAGGTCCAAACCCTTGCAAAGTTGCTAACCTGGTACAGTTCTGGGACGACTCGTGATGCTGGGAACGAGTCATTCCCAACACCTGCACGACTGTTCCAAATGCCACGACTCGTAACCATTTTGGTCACTTGATGTCGCACGACTGCCAAGAGCTTGGTCATGACTCGTGCTCATGGGCACGAGTCGTGCCCAACACCAGAAGCCACGGTTCTGCTACTGGTTCAACAGCAGCAACAGCCACAACAACCCTCAGCACTTGCATAGTTCAAACAAGGTCAATCCTACCAATACATAACATGGTTTTAACCTATAATATCCTCCCTTTTATACCCCATAACATATATGTAACAACCTTACACTAATCCAAGTCTTCCTTGACCTATAATCAACCCCTAGCTTACTACCTTTCACCCTATTCAGTTTCAGCTCAAGGTTAATCATTTTCCAAGCCATAACTTGTCAAAAACACTTCACATACTCAGAATAACATCATTAAACCAAGCATGAACAGTTATAGTCAAGAACCATAACAACTTACCCAAGTTATCCAAATAAAAGAGAAAGATAATCGAGTTTTCTTGCTCAAAACACTTTCCTCAGCAACCTTTCAAAGTTGGAATTAACCACAGATCAAGGACTGAATTTCTGGGATTTTTAGACACCTGGCTAGGGTTTAGGCTCTTCCTTGGCTGGTAGAAACCTTTAGAAGACTGAGGAACGCTTTATGCTTCTTGAAGAAGCTTTAAAAGAGATATATATAAAGCAATTACAACTAAGCTCCTCAAAGATTGAAAATCAACAAAACACCACCCTAAAGTTAATGTTACACTCAAGCTCCTCGACACTTTATAACACTTTCAATTCAAAAATTCAAGTGTTACCAAGGAACTACACAACTTTCTTTATTTAGACATTATATGATTAAATCAAGTTATAACATCTAAAAACACATAGTTCATCAAAATGCCTCAAATGAACAGGAAATCCAACCAAATAACACAAAGTAAAGGATGATATGCAAGGCATACCCAACCTCACGTGCTTCACATGTGACCAATATGTGCCTAGGTTCAGGGTCGTGACACTCACTCCCTCTTAAACAAAATTTGCCCCGAATTTGGACTTCACTTACCTGAATGATCAAATAACTCAGGATACTTCTGCCTTATCTCAGATTTCAATTCCCAAGTAGCTTCCTCAATAGGCTGATTCTTCCAAAGAACTTTCACCACGGGAATACTCTTGGTACGCAATTCCCGGACCTGCCTCTCCAGAATCCTCAAAGGTACCTCCACATAGGTCATATCCGCTTGGACATCCTCAGGAGGAGAACTCAACACATGAGAGGAATCATAACAGTACTTCCTCAACATGGATACATGGAACACATCATGGAGAGAAGAAAGAGATGGTGGTAGAGCCAAACGATAGGCTAACTCACCTACCTTCTCTAACACCTCAAATGGACCAACAAATCTCGAAGCCAATTTCCCTTTGTTGCCAAACCTCTTGATCCCCGTTCTTGGTGAGATCTTCAAGAACATAAAATCACCAACCTAAAAGGATAACTCCCTTCTTCTCATGTCGGCATAACTCTTCTGGCGACTCTGGACTATCCTCAATCTGTCACGGATCACCTTGATCTTCTCAGTTGAGTCTCTAACCAAATCTGGACCCCAAAGTTTAGCCTCACCAACCTCGTCCCAACACATTGGGGACCTACATTTTCTCCCATATAGTGCCTCATATGGTGCCATCTCAATGCTGGATTGGTAGCTATTGTTGTAGGCAAACTCCACTAAAGGAAAATGGTCCTCCCAAGGTAACTGGAAGTCCATCACACACGCTCGTAACATATCCTCAGGAATCTAAAAGGTCCTCTATGTCTGCCTATCAGTCTGAGGATGAAATGCTGTACTGAAACTCAACTTACACCCCAAGGCCTCATATAAAGCCCTCTAAAACCGCAAAGTGAATCTCGGATCCCTATCAGAAACAATGTTGACAGGTACTCCATGCAATCTCACAATCTCACGGATGTACAACTGAGCCAATCTCTCCAAGGAATACTTGGTTGAAACTAGGAGAAAATGAGCTAATTTGGTCAACCTATCCACAATCACCCATATAGCATCCATCTTCTTCAGAGTAGGAGGCAATCCTGTCATAAAATCCATAGAAATGCTCTCCCACTTCCACTCCGGAATATCAAGTGGTTGAAGTAATCCAGCTGGCCTCTGATGTTCCGCTTTGATCTATTGGCAAGTCAAACACTTTGATACAAATTCTGCAATTTCCTTTTTCATACCATTCCACCAGTAACCCCTTTTCAGATCCTGATACATCTTGGTGCTTCCTGGATGAATAGCAAATCGGGACTTATGGCCATCCTCTAATACCTACCTTTTGATCTCTGGGGAAGAAGGTATGCAAATTCTTCCTTTGAAGGTGAGAATTCCATCCTTGCTCAATGAGAACTCCCCAAACTTTCCATCTTGCAATTTCTCTCTGATTTTCTTCAACTCATTATCATGCAACTGAGCTTCCATAAGATCTCCATAAAGAGTAGGAACAACTCTAACATTGACAAACAACGTATCACCTTTCAACTCCCGAGATACCAAGGACGATAGATGAGCCTTACGGCTAATAGCATCAGCTACCACATTGGCCTTCCCGGGATGATAAGAAATGACACAGTCATAATCTTTCAAAATCTCCAACCAATGCCTCTGTCTGTTGTTCAGTTCCTTCTGGGTGAACAAGTACTTCAAGCTCTTATGATCTGTAAATATCTCAAATTTTGCCCCATACAAGTAGTGCTTCCACTTATGCAATGCAAACACAATAGCTGCTAACTCCATATCGTGGGTAGGATAATTCTGCTCCGCTGGTGATAACTTTCTCGAAGCATACATAATTACCTTCCCATTCTGCATAAGAACACAACCCAGACCCTCTTTAGAGGCATCACTGAAAATAACAAAGTTCTCACAACCCTCTGGAAGTGTAAGAATAGGAGCTGAAGTCAATCTCTTCTTCAGTTCAGTAAAACCAACTTCACACTTAGCATCCCAAACAAATGGTACATCCTTCCGAGTCAATCTGGTCAACGGAGTTGCAATCCTCGAAAATCCCTCAATAAATCTTCGATAGTACCCCGCTAAACCAAGAAAACTACGAACCTCTGTCACAGTAGAAGGCTGTTTCCAGTTGACTATGGCCTCAATCTTTGAAGGATCCACAGCAATACCACTACTGGATACCACATGACCCAGAAAAGAAATCTGTTCCAGCCAGAATTCACACTTGCTGAACTTTGCAAATAACTGTTTCTCACGAAGCACAGATAAAACCATTCTCAAGTGCCTCTCGTGATCTTCCCTGTATTTTGAGTATACCAGGATATCATCAATAAACACAACAACAAAACTATCAAGATACGTCTTAAAGGTCATGTTCATCATATCCATAAAGACTGCCGGTGCATTGGTCAACCCAAATGGCATAACAAGAAATTCATAATGCTCGTACCTTGTTCTGAAAGCTGTTTTAGAAACTTCATCTGACTTAATCTTCAACTGATGGTATTCGCTACGTAAATCCAATTTAGAATATATAACGGAACCTTGAAGTTGATCAAACAAATCATCAATGTGAGGAAGAGGATATTTGTTCTTAATTGTAGCTTGATTCAACAATCTATAATCAATACACAACCGCAAAGTACCAACCTTCTTCCTAACAAACAACACTGGTGCTCCCCAGGGTGATACATTGGGTTGAATAAAACCCTTATCTAGCAACTCCAGCAACTGAAGTTTCAATTCTTTCATCTCAGCTGGAGCCATTCTGTAGGGTGCCTTAGAAATTGGTGAAGTACCTGGCAATAAGTCAATACAAAACTCCACTTCTCTATCTGGAGGCATACTATACTCAGTTGAGAATACGTCACTGAACTCATTCACAACTGGCACAGAAGATAACTCAGGAGATTTCCTATTAGAGTCTAACATATATGCCAAGTAACCCTCACACCCTTTTGATAATAACTTTCTAGCCTTTAGTGTAGAAATAACATGAATGCCAAATAAAGATTTATCAGCATCAAACATAAACAGAGGCACATCAGGCATAGAAAAGGTGACTCACTTTCTGCGACAGTCCACCAAGGCATGACAAGAACTTAACCAGTCCATGCCCAAAATAACATCAAAATCTCGGATTGGTAACTCTACCAAATCCACTGGCAATACATGCCCACAAATAATCACCTCACAGCCATGATAGATCAAAGAGGATTCGAGGTGCTCTCCCACAGGAGTAGAAACCTCTAACACATAAGGTAACAATTTAGGCAACTTATGCAATGTAAATGCAAAATGAGATGCCACATATGAATGAGACGATCCAGGGTCGATAAGAACATGAGCCCTGACCCCTGAGACAGGGACAATACCTCTAATCACCGCCGTAGGATCTACCTCACCTCGGCCTAAAGCAAACTCTCTGCCTTGCACTTTCTCTTTTGGTTTTCCCTCTACGTCTCTTTTCACACCACCTCTGGGCTGGTCACCTTGCTATTTACCACCCGGAGCTTGACCCTTTTTGAATTTAGGACAATCCTTCTTGAAATGCCCCATCTCACCACAGTTCAGACATTTACCCTGTTTGCTCCAACAGTTGTCTTCCGAATGCCCTATCCTCTTGCAAAAGTTGCAAACAGTCCCAAATTAATGGGATACAGGCCTTGTTGAAACTGTAACTGTACCTCCCTTAGCCACTCCAGCAATTGAAGCTTTAGTCTGACTCTTGCCTTGCCCTGAAATCTGTCCTTGAGACTTAGCCTTACTTCCACTTGCTTCTGATTTACCCTTATGTTCATCAATATCATTCTCAATTCTATAGGCCATATTAACTGCCGCCTGGTAGGTAGGAAAATCATGAGTCAACAATTGCATCCTGAATTCCAACCTCAACCCTTTAACAATCCTGTAGACCCTCCTACTTTAATCTGGCACCAGATGTTGGCAATACCTTGCTAACTCTGTAAATTTTGCAGAATACTGGGCCACTGACAATGCCCCCTACTCAAGTTTCCGGAATTCTACCTCTTTCTTTTCTTTAGTAATCACAGGAATGAAGTGTTCCTTGAATTTCCCAACAAAGTTGTCCCAAGTCTGGGGCGTATGATCCCGTTCCCAGCTTTTTTAAGGATCTGCCACCAATGTTCAGCCGGACCCTCTAACTTAAACACTGCACATCGAACTTTGTCTTCATATGTGCTCTCCATTGCCACAAAGATCTTAGTCATGGCCTCCAACCATCTCTCAGCTATCACTGGATCTGGATCACCGTTGAAGCTTGGTGGAGACAATTTGATAAACTTTTCCAATCCTTGTGTTGGCCTTGCCTAAGGTTCCTGGTGTGCTCTACCCTGAGTTGCCATATTCTGGAGGAATACCCTAAACATAGCCATCATCTCGGCATTCTGATCTCCCCCAGCACCCTGATCACCAATATTTCCCTGTTCTCTCTACTGGTTACCACTAGTCCCAGCCATTACAATGATCCCTGCAGGAAACACTCGGCGTCAGATATCACACACTACCCCTTAGACTAGACATCTACCCTTGACTTCTAGCCAAAGCTCTGATACCAACTGTGGGCACCTCCCAACTCCCGGACCTTTAAACCGTGTCCCAGGATGGAGGGCCCCAAATTGACCATTTCCAAAAAAACTTTTATTTACATTAATTTGAAAAGTACACAACTCATTTTCAAAACAATTTCAAAATAACCTCTCTACACGGAGGTGATATATAAACCTATTTAAATCAAACACAACCTGGTTTTCCAAAATATACAACTGGAAAGGCTATACATAAGCCAACCATAAACAAACCAAGTTTAAGTTACTTACAACACGATACAACTGAAACATGTTTGTAAAACTTATATACAGCTCATTTCCCAAAAGAATAACAACCATAGACCAGCCCCAACTCCCAGAACAACACATACACTGACAACCCAAAAGGAGTCCAAACTCTTCCCCTGGCCTCACTGGTTCGGTCCACCTGTCTCAGCGGGATCTAAAATAATAAAGGGAGAAGGGGTGAGATAAAATCTCAGCAAGCTATTATGTATGCAACAATATGCCATACAATATGCAACACATAAACAGGTTGCTCACATTATAAAACAGTAAACACATTACGTTACCTTTTCCTTCTGACCAATAAGTCATACATTATGCAACACACAAGTAGGTTGCCAAGATCACATTGGGAAACAGTAAACACATTATGATACCTTTCCCATCTAACTCACATATAATATAACGGTGGGAGTAATACTCCTCTCGTGAATTGCTGGTGCACCTTCACAGCTTATACGATCTCTATCGGAGATCCATATAAGTTATCAGCTATCGTATGGCATGACTGCACTTATCCATAGAAGCTGCGCACCCCCAGACCGTGGCCACAGAAGGGGGAGAGGTCACAGGTATAAGGAAATCTAAACACCTTATGAGATATCTTCCCATAAGTGATAGTATCCCATATACCCCCAAAAGATCAGCTGACATCACCAAGTTCAAGCACATAACAGATATTTGAAAATAAGTCCACCCTATGGGACACCAATGTATATAACATGGAACTATAATTCATGTTAATCAAATCACAATAGTGCACATACATTTCAACACTATTGAATAATAACACAATTCAAGGACATGGTATTAAAACTCATGCTCAATCAAGTAAACAGTGCAACACGTATTAAACACTATGTGCACAATAACTAGAAACAGGTAAGCACTTATGGCACAATTTATATCACATAAGTCTTACAATTTCATTACATACTATGGAAACCAGAAACAGGGTATTCAAACTCCTGTCTAACGAATGTAGTAGTGCAGCTTCTTTTAAAGGCACTATACATAACCACATAACCCTCTAGGTTCAACCACGTAGAGATACAATATGCTATACAGAGCCCTACGCATTCACAATACAACATTGAACAACTTCTTTTAAAGTTACGTGATCAAATACCAAGTTTTACAACCTTTGGTTTAAGTTTCATAAACTGCCTTTCAAGCATGTTCACGACATTATTTAAAGCACTTCCCATTATCCAATTGGACCATTTCAAGTTCCATAATGTAGTACTAAAGTTGTACTAGATTCAGGGTTAAAGAGTGTTCCAAATTATGTTGGTTAGACTAGGTTTGCAAGGCCTAGAAAAAGGTTCAAGGCTGCATTTGAAAATGGTTCAAGTCATAACTGCCTTTCAAGCATTTTTCACGCCACTATTTAAAGCTCTTGCCAATATCTTTTTGGCCTAATACAAGTTCTACATTATAGTACTAAACTTGTACTATAAGCATAGTTGAATAGGTACTAAATCTATACCCTTTTATTTAGGTCCAAAACCTTGCAAAGTTGCTAACCTGGTACAGTTCTGGGAATGACTCGTGATGCTGGGAACAAGTCGTTCCCAACACCACCGGCGATCGCTCCAAATGCCACCACTCGTAACCATTTTGGTCGCTTGATGTCGCACGACTGCCAAGAGCTTGGTCCCGACTCGTGCTCATGGGCACGAGTCGTGCCCAACACCAGAAGCCACGGTTGCTGCTGGCCGGGTTCAACAGAAGAATGGCCCACAACAACCCTCAGCTCTTGCATAGTTCAAACAAGGTCAATCCTACCAATACATAACATGGTTTTAACCCATAATATCCTCCGTTTTATACCCCATAACATATACTCCCTCCGTCCCATAGCAATGGATACCAAAAAAAGGGCACACATATTAAGGAAAGGTAAGAGAGAGAAAAAGTGGAGAGAGAATGTTGTGAGTGTAAAAGTAAAATAGGAGAGAGAATGAGTGGGAGGAATAGTTAGGAGAGAGAATGTTGTGAGTGAAAAAGTAAAATAGGAGAGAGAATGAGTGGGGTAAATAGTGAAGATTCCTTTCCATTTTGGGTAAGTATCAATTGGTGTGGGACGGACCAAAAAGAAAATAAGTATCAATTGGAGTGGAACGGAGGGAGTATGTAACAACCTTACACTAATCCAAGTCTTCCTTGACCTATAATCAACCCCTAGCTTACTACCTTTCACCCTATTCAGTTTCAGCTCAAGGTTGATCATTTTCCAAGCCATAACTTGTCAAAAACACTTCACATACTCAGAATAACATCATTAAACCAAGCATGAACAGTTATAGTCAAGAACCATAACAACTTACCACAAGTTATCCAAATAAAAGAGAAAGATAATCGGGTCTTCTTGCTCAAAACTCTTTCCTCAGCAAGCTTTCAAAGTTGGAATTAACCACAGACCAAGGACTGAATTTCTGGGATTTTTAGACACCTGGCTAGGGTTTAGGATCTTCCTTGGCTGGTAGAAACCTTTAGAAGACTGAGGAACGCTTTATGCTTCTTGAAGAAGCTTTAAAAGAGATATATATAAAACAATTACAACTAAGCTCCTCAAAGATTGAAAATCAACAAAACACCACCCTAAAGTTAATGTTACACTCAAGCTCCTCGACACTTTATAACACTTTCAATTCAAAAATTCAAGTGTTACCAAGGAACTACACAACTTTCTTTATTTAGACATTATATGATTAAATCAAGTTATAACATCTAAAAACACATAGTTCATCAAAATACCTCAAATGAACATGAAATCCAACCAAATAACACAAAGTAAAGGATGATATGCAAGGCATACCCAACCTCACATGCTTCACGTGTGACCAATATGTGCCTGGGTTCAGGGTCGTGACACTCTGAATGTGCGCTCGCCCGAAAATTTTGTTTTCGTGAAAATGAAGGAGTCGCCACGCCGTTTTAAGAGGAAACATTGAAAACCTTTTTTTAGAGATAAAACACGGGTTCGGGGTCAGGTTACGTGTTGGGAAGAACCGAGAGTTCACCCAACACGCCTCGTCCGTAGACGAGTCTTTCAATTAAACATCCAAGCAAATCCAAAAGTGTGTGCAAGTGTTGACAATGAACAAGTGTGGTAAACATGCATTTTATTCAATATGAATCGAGATTTACAACTCGTGAGCCCATTATTTAGGGAGGGCACATCCCTGCTACAACAATCTAAAACAGATTACAAAGGGAAAAGGGTTTATGCATACAGGTACGATATGTCGCGTGACACAGGACACAGGTGACCATATATGTCGCGTGACACAGGATCACCTGGGCACAAAGTGTCGCGTGACACACAGAGACCATCTGCAGAAACTTACACAATGAACACCAGAATCAACAACAACTACCACAGATCTAATTAATTGACTAGATTAGATATGAAATACAAATAACAACAAATCGACCCCGGGAGTGTGGATATGGGTAGATCCACACCCCCTTGGGGTTTAAACACCAAATCCAAGCAAGTATTCAACAATAATAGTTCAATTACACAGATTAGACAAGTTAAACAGAGAGATTGCGATTGGGATTCAGTAATCTAGACGGATGGAGTCTGATTACTGAATCCTAACAGAATTAAACAATAGAATTGAGTAGAATTGAGTAAAAGGAAGAGAGAAGAGGGGGTTTGAGATTTGTTACCCTTGTTGCTTCCACAAATCCTGTATCAAGTTAGATACAGAATCCTTCAATTGGTTGTTTTTGGTCTTGAGAGCCTGAGAGAGATGGTGCAAGGAGGGTCCAAGTGGTTTGGGTTTGAGAAATGGGTTTGGATTGAAGAGAATTGGGTAGGTTGAAGGTAGGAGAGAGAGAGAGTTGTGTTTGGGAGGTTTGTTACGATGCAATTTCTGCAGAGTAACAGTAGGCTGAAGTTGGGATCTATTTCTGAGAGGGGGAGGGTCTTATTTATAGGCTGCAGTTAGTGGTCACCTTGTGTCGCACGACTATACGCAACCACTTTCCATGCCTCGACTTGTCGCGTGACACAAGGTGGCCTCAACCGTTTTTGGCGCCAAAACCAGTTTCTGGAACATTCAGGCCTAAATACCCAAAAGGTCCAAAAAGGTTTATTCCCAACAAGTCCCTTTGCATGAGTAAGGTACCAAAAGGTACTTCCTTCGCGGGGAACCTATGAAATGTTTCCGAAAGTCTCGGGATAGGATGGGAATTTACCAAAATGCCCTTTAATGCAATTTTATTACATTAAAATGCATCTAGAAAGGTTGCGAATTGGATTGGCGTACTTACAGAGCCCCTCGGCAACTTCACTTTTGGAAAAAAGTGGGATTGTCGATAAAATAAGACCCAATCCCAATGAGCATCAAGGGATAAGGTAACGGGCTAGAGGGTGAATCGGGGAGTCTGACGGCTGGACCTTTCTGGGAAAGGATTCCTACGAATCCCTTAAGAAGGGAATCAAGCCAAATCGTAGTTCAGAATTACTAACCACAAGCAATAAAGGGGTAGAGTTGTGTCTTCATACCTTTGCTGTGCTTACCTGTGACTTCTTGAGGGGTCGGTACTACTGCGGTTGGCAAGTAGCTGCCTTTGGTGCCAGGTTGTAGCTGTCGGAGGGTCTCATGCTGCAACTGGTATTTGCGAGTAGCTGCCGGAGGGTCTCATGCTATCGCCGTTGATGGGTTGTAGCTGCCGGAGGGTCTCATGCTGCAACGGGTCTTTTGTGGATGCCGAAGGGTCTCATACCACTTCTTTTGGTGTAGGGTAGTTGCCGAAAGGTCTCACACTACTGCTGCTGACGGGTTGTAGCTGCCGGAGGGTCTCATGCTGTAACGGGTCTTTCGTGGATGCCAGAGGGTCTCATACCACTTCTTTTGGTGCAGGGTAGTTCCCGGAGGGTCTCACACTACTGCTGCTTCTCTTTGCGGATGCCGGAGGGACTCATACCACTTCTGCTTCTGCTTTGCTGGGGATAGGTGTAGCTGCCAGGTGTAGCTTTTCTTTTGTATCTCTTACCAGCCGCTGAGGTCATCTTTTCTTTAAAAGCTTCAGTCTTGTCATACGCCTTATCTTTTCTAGTCATGGCATACCCAAGGCCTTGCTTGTTTCTCTTGACTTCTGGCAACACAAGCCTACACGGTCCCTGTTGGCATTTTCCCACTGCACTGTGGATATAGCTCATACCTCTCAAAGATTTTCAAAACAGGGGAATCTCGTCGAAGATGTCGTCAAATCCCATGGTGCACTCGCCCTTTAGGTTTCTCTATTGTGAATCCGCTGAGCATCAGATTTTCCTGGTCGAGCTTGATTTCCATTACTGGTAAGGTGTTGGTGCTGGTTTCCCCAATTGTAACACTATCACCATAAATTGTCGTCAGCACTCCATCTTGTACAAATTTTAAACACTGGTGAAGAGTGGAGGCTACTACTCCAATTTCATGAATCCAGGGTCTACCCAGTAATGCTGAAAATGTGACTGGAATGTCGATAACGTGAAATTCGACCATCATCTCCTTGCCCCCAAACATCAAATTCAGAGAAACTATTCCCAACACTGCCCTAGACGTGGAATCATAGGCTTTTATGGTTTGGCTAGATGGTTTAAGGTTCTGCGCATTGATGTCCAACATACTCATCATTTTAACCGGGAGCACATTCATAGCTGACCCATTATCTATCAACACATGGGGAATCCGTCGTCCTTCTAGAGGCACCGTGATGTGTAGGGACTCATTATGCTTCGCACCACAAGCAGGCAAGTCGAGATCTATAAAAGTAATGATGTTCCCATATTGCGCAGTTCCAATCAGCTGACAGGCTTCGTCTGGGGTGGCATTGACAGATACCTTTGTTTTGGACAAAGCTTCTTCTAATTTCAGTTTGTGAGGGTAGGAGGATGTGAGTAGAGACCATAAGGAGATATCGGCTTGTGTTCTCTTTAACTGCGTTAGGATCGGGTCTTCCTGGACTTCTTCGTCTCCTGCCAGTATGGGTTTTGAGAGGACTGAGGATTAGAGACCGCAACTGCCTTACCTTTCCCGGATGGATCTGAATTATTCACTCCCAATATTCTCCCTGAACGAGTCAACAGATTAACTTCTTGATCTTTCTCAACCACAAAATCTTTACTGGCCTCCCTGAGCTCTGCTAGCGAAATCGGAACAGGACGAGTGCTATAAGGCCATGTCGCCTGTCTTATCTCATTTATGGACAATGGTGCCTCTACATTGGCCGCTATCCTTAGTTCCTCTAGAGAAATTGGGGATTCTCTAGGAGTCATGGACGATATAGTGTTGGCAATCACATGCTCTTCATAATCGTCATAATCAGCAGTATTATTTAAACCATACAGATCATCAAGATACAAAACATAGCAGAAATTATCTTTCATTTCATCAGTAAATGGGATTACATCAGTCACAATCTCATTACAACCATTGCTATCACTTTCATCTATTGATTTCCCAAATTCTATTACATTAACAAAATAGTCTTGCCCGAAGTCAATAAGGTTCACGTTGTTACTTGGCAGAGGATTGCTGACCACATTCGGGAGAGGAGATTTCTCAATCTTCTTGTCATCCACCAAACCTTGGATTATCTTTTTGAGGGTTACGCAGGAATTTGTGGTGTGCCCTGGGAACTGGTGAAATCGACAGTACTTGCTAGCATCCATATGGGGATTAGGACGAGCAGGACTATAATTCTCCAATGGCCTGATCATACCGGTACGAAGCAATCTGTTGAAAACTTCCTCTGTTGACATGCCCAAATCGTCAAACCTCGGCAGCGGCTTAGGCTGAAATCTCACTGCATTCTGCACATTACTACCTCCTCTCTGTAGATTGTTGATACTGTTGTCTTTGGCTACTTCTCGTCCCCTTGGCGCCATTGCTGAAACAGGGTTGGGTGCCCGGTATCGGTATCCTCCACTACCACTGCTACCACCGGCATTTGGATTCGGGGTTTGATTGAACAATCTGTTTTCACTTCTAGCTCCCATTCCCACCATCTCTCATAGATCTGGGTACCAACCTTTCCCGATGTCTTCCCTGAGCGCTGGCTTAATACATGACAAGAAGATGTCTTTTTGGTCCTGGAGGGGTATTGGCTCTGATAACTCAATAAGCTTGGCGTTCCACCGTTTGTATAATTCTGTAATCGACTCATCAGCCTTCTGGATAGTTCCCACTAAATCATTCCGAGTGGTACGCCACTCTAAGTAGCCTTTGTACTTCTCCAAAAAGGTTTCTGTTATCTGGTTCCAGGTAGAGCGACACTCTTGTTTCAAAGCCAAAAACCATGTAAGCGCTGATCCCTTCAAAGTCAGATGAAAGTGGGATGCCATAAACTCGGGAGTTCAACCCATTGCTCCCATTGTCATAACATAAGTATCTATGTGAGTCTTTGGGCAAGCAGTGCCGTCGAAGTCCATCTTGGGCATTTTAAACTTGTGCGGCAAAGGCGTTACTTGAGCTGGATCCACAACCCTGAGACCACTAGAACCCACGGTCAATTTGTCGATCTGTTGTTGCATCTGCTTCAGTAAGGCTGTCACTTCCGGAGTCAAACCTGAAATCTGGGGTATGGCGGGAGCCACTGTTGATGAAGGCACTGGGAAATCTGAATTAGGTCCAATGGGCAAAGTTGCTGATGGGAGACCAAAGGTACTGGGGATTTCGGTATTACTGTCCAACAAGCTGACCGAGCTAGGGATCCTGTTACCATACATATCATAACCGTTGAACTGCACACTGGGGTTCTGGGGACTGCACTACGTTGACTGACCTCTGAATTGACCAAGAGTAGAGAATCCTGTACTGATGCATGGGGCGGAATACGGAGTGGAACCATATAAATGCTGAGTAAGGGGAGAACACACTGCGGGTTGAGGGACACTGCCTTGGGTCTGAAACTGTTGATATCTTGGAATATTGTCTTGACAAATTTGATCCCCTGAAAGACGATACTGACCATTCTGGAAGCTGTCGGGATATACTCTGGACTGGGGTTGGGGATAACCTGCTTGAAACTGAGATCCATACTGAGACTGTGATGCTGGGACATTGGGATTTGGAGAGGCAGTGAGATCGAAGAAATTTGCTGCTTGACCACCATTCTTGCTAGCACCTTGCTGAATAACCTGATTATACCCTTGAGAGGATGGGGGAATGAACCTTCCTTGGTCGCTCACAAACATTCCAGGAGATGACGTTTGATTGAGGCGCGGGGCATAGCTTACTGGAGGAGGCATTCCATTGTAGCTGGGCTGGGTAGGCTGAGCAAGTGAAGCGGATCCAATCTCGTTGTGACTGTCTTCTGTGATCTCCTCATAAGAACCGTCTTCCCGACGAAGTACTGCAATTCCTTTGGCTCTCATGGCTTCCACAAAGCGGTTATGAGCTTCATCCTCACGAGCCTTGGCATTCTGAGCCAATAGACAGGCCTCACGCTCTCGGGCTAAAGCAGCTTCCAACGTCACCCTCAATTCCTCTGTGGTCATATCATTCAAACTTAGCTGACCCACTGTCACTGAGCCTCCAGCGGACTGAGCAGAAAATGCATCTCCGTTCCCGGCCATTTTTGATTCTACACCAACTGAAACTGCTTGAACACGAACCAAACGAGCTCCTGGGACAGATGAATGGGTCCAACTCACTGTAGCTACAGGGGTATAGATGGGTTTATAAGGTATTGGAAGGGAAATTTTGAGGAACGGGAGAGGGAAAGGAACGGGACAGACTCGCACAAACAAAATTTATTTGTCTTCAAGTATAAATTAGTGTTTTAAATCCTAAGTACGGTTGGAAAAGGAGAAGCCTTTATTCATGCTAACTATACCTTGGGGAAGCCTAGGGACGCAATGTTCAAATTACACTAAATGCCTTGCTTTGAAATATATAATAGGTAGTGATACCTAACCAAATCCTAACATCATTATGGAACGGAGAGGTTGTCCAAATTTCTAGGGAAATTTGGGCAGCATAACGGGTCTTTTTCACTAGAAACGGTCCGACCCAAACGGGTGCCCATTTTCCAAATGCACTACTCTGATTCGAGGGCTTCATCTTAAGGACCAGATCGCCAACCTTGATGTCCCTGGGTTTCACTTTCTTGTCAAAAGCACGGGCCATTCTTCTCTGATATGCTCGGTTGTGCTCCATGGCTTTTAGTCTACGTTCATCTAACAGAGCCAATTCATTGTATTGGCTTTGGAGCCAATCAATCTCATTCACCTCATTCTCAAGTAACACCCTGAGGGATGGAATTTCTAGCTCAATGGGCATGACAGCCTCCATTCCGTAAGTCAGAGCGTATGGAGTAGCACCGGTGGCAGTTTGAATTGAAGTGCGGTAGCCCCATAATGCTAAATGCAGCTTCTCCGGCCATTCTCTTCCTCGTTCGGCCATCTTCTTAATGATCCTCTCCAAGTTCTTATTGGCGGCTTCAACAGCACCGTTCGTCTGCGGTCTGTAGGGTGAAGATTTATGGCGCTTGACCTTGTATTCAGTGAGTAACCGATCAGTTTCTCCTTCGAAATGGGTTCCATTGTCGGAAACAATCTCATTTGGGACTCCGTAGCGGCAGAAGATCTGTTCCTTTATGAAACGAGCAACCTTCTTGTCCGTGAGCACTTTGTAAGACGCAGCTTCTACCCACTTTGTGAAGTAATCCACAGCAACCAATACAAACGAATGTCCATTGCTCCCGGGCGGAGTTATTTTCCCAATGACATCAATCCCCCATGTTGCGAAGGGCCACGGAGTTGTCATACAGTATAGGTCATGAGGAGGGATGTGGTTCAGATTGGAGAATCGCTGGAATTTATCACAAGTCCGCACAAACTGGATGCAATCCGTCTCCGTAGTGATCCAGAAGTAACCCAGTCTGATAATGCTATGCATAAGGGATCGAGCATTTATATGAGGTCCGCAGGCACCGTTATGAACATCTTCCATTACTCTTTGGGCCTTTTCCTTGCTGATGCAGAGTAGGAGTGGGCAGCCTTCCCTTTTCTTCCATAATTCATTATCGAGTATGACGTACTGTGCTGATAGTCTCTTTAAAGCTTGCAAGCTTTTGGCATGAACACCTTTTAAGTCTCCTTCTTTGTTAACAGGGAAGGATGCTTCGCCATACTTGAGATATTGAAAGATCTGGTTGTACCACGGCTCACTGACGGTTTCGATCTCAATTTCACAGCAGTATGCAGGGTTTTCTCGCCTACCGACCCTAAACGGTTTGATCGACTTTCCTTCTGGGATTTCTACCAAAGAGGCCAGCGTAGCTAGAGCATCGGCAAATCTGTTCTTGTCCCGTGGCAGGAACTGGAATGACACTTCCTTGAACTGACCAACGAGTTCTGCAACGTAAGCATGGTACTTCTGGAGACATGGATCTATAATTTTCCATTTGTTGGCAGCCTGATTGATTATCAATTGGGAATCACCAAACACTTCTAACTCTTCCACATGTCGCTCGAGGGCAGCCTCTAGACCAGCTATGCAAGCTTCGTACTCGGCCGCATTGTTGGTAACCGAGAAGTTCAACTTGATAGCTATGGGGGTATGCATGTCGTTCGGGTCTACTAGTACCATCCCGATGCCATTACCTCTTTTGTTCGCTGCTCCATCAAAGAATAACTGCCACCGGTTACCGCTTTCTATAGCAAGAATCCCCTCGTCTGGAAATTGGAGATCTAGTCCTCGGGCTTCTGTACTGGGGAAGTCAGCCAACTGATCCGCCAAAGCCTGTCCTTTGATTGATTTCCGGATCACATACTTGATATCAAACTCAGCTAAAAAGAAGGTCCACTTTGCCAATCTGGTGGATATGTTACCTCTGTCACCCTGGAACAGGTATCTGATTGGGTCCATCTTGGAAACCAAATGTACGGGATGGGATAGCATATAGTGCTTTAGCTTTTCGACCACCCAAACCACAGCTGCGCATGTCTTCTCGAGGGCAGAGTAATTCAACTCACTACCTTGGAATTTGCGGCTGACGAAATAAATGGCATTCTCAATCTTTGAATTCTTCTTTTCTTGTGCTAGCATAGCCCCAGTGGCTGTGTCTGTGACCGTCAAGTATAGCAGTAAAGGCTTGCTCCCGTGAGGCGGACAAAGAATGGGAGGATTGACGAGGTAAGATTTGATCCTCTCCAAAGCTAATTGGCATTCCTCGTTCCAAACCACTTCCTGATTCTTCTTTAGAAGCTTGAAAATCGGCTCACACATGGAGGTTAGTTGATTGACAAATCTGCTGATATACTGTAGACGACCCATGAATCCTTTCACTTCGGAGACAGTTCTGGGCGGCTTCATTTCAAAGATTGCCTTAATCTTTTTGGGATCTACTTCGATGCCGCGCTCTGTTACCATGTACCCCAGGACTTTACCTCGAATAACCTCAAAAGTGCACTTGGCGGGATTTAGCCTCATAGAATGCTCTCGAAGTCTGTTGAAGAATTTCCTCAAATCAATGAAATGCTGTCCATCTGACCCTTTCGAATGAATAATCATATCATCTACATACACTTCAATCTCCTTGTGGATCATGTCGTGAAACAGGGTAGTGACAGCTCTCTGGTAGGTAGCCCCAGCATTCTTCAGACCAAACGGCATTACTGTGTAACAATAAGTACCCCATGGAGTTGTAAACGCTGTCTTGTCTTGATCTTCCTTGGCCATTTTGATCTGATTGTAACCCGCGAAACCATCAACGAAGGACTTGACCTCGAAGTTTGCAGTTGCATCTACTAGCATATCAATGTTGGGCAAAGGGAAGTCATCTTTGGGACTAGCCTTATTGAGATCTCGGAAATCTACGCAGACCCGAACCTTTCCGTTTGCTTTTGTGACAGTTACAATGTTTGCCAGCCAAGTCGGATATTCAATCACTTTGATGAAGCCTACTCGTAGGAGTTTTTCGATTTCTTCTTTCACCTGCAAGGACCACTCAGGTTTTATCCGCCTCAACTTCTGCTTGATCGGCTTAATTTCTGGGTCTAGAGGAATCCGATGCTCTACGATAGAAGTATCCAGCCCAGGCATATCTTTGTAGGACCAAGCAAAGACGTCCATATATTCTTTAAGCAATTCAATCAGGGCAACCCGTTCATCTCCGGAGAAGAAGCTACCAATCTGCGTTTATTTGGGTTCTTCGGCTGTTCCCAGGTTCACCGTTGTCAATACCTCATCGGCAGCTTGGGCCAGGCTTTCCTTTTGGTCGCAAACCTACTTTGAATCATTTTCTAAAATTTGCTCGTCTATTACGTCTGCATTATCTTCAATTGAATTAGGCTTAATTATTTTTAAATCTTGATGATTATTTTTTGTTAAGCGTTCAATTATTAGATTTACAATCACGGGATACTCAGAAAGGTCAACCATTTTATTCAGAGCATAGGGAAAAACAGTGTTTACAACTCAAAGACGGTCTTCTGTCGTGAGGACATCAGACCAATCGGAAGACTCGAATTCAATAACAAGAGATTCAGGAGACCGACCCAAGACACGAGGAACAAAATTAGACTCGGAGGGACAAGGACGAGGCTTGAGCCCAAGTTTTCCAATCATAGTCTCCCTGTCGGCGACCGGTCCTCGGAACGAAGTCCAATTCTGTAACGGTCCCTCTGCAACAGTCTCCAACCTGTTTAGCTCCACTACTGGCTCCTTCTCGAATTCTAACATAGCCACCACCTCACTATCAGAGGAAAAGTCAATCAAATCACCTGGCTCCTTAGCAATAGACATCCCTTCTGTAGGTGCTTCTGTCAAAATCATACCATCCCTGCTCTTTAAACAAATCTGCCAAATCACCATCAATATCCACAGGGTCAGCACCGCGGATTTTGCATATTGTGGGTTCGTCCAGAGTAAGCTTCTCGAACTGGTTCGCATGATCAGGCCCCCAGAAATGGTATCTGTTCTCGTAAGTGGCGGTCACACCTGGCCTTTTGGGCAAGCTATCAAACATCTCCTTCGTCGGGTTTTGGCTGCTAGCAAATCTCCGGATTGTTCTCATTCTTTCTTCCATTTGGCTCAACCTCGCTTCTGGGCAAACAAACATATCTCCATCTTCTTTGACAAAATGCTTATTCAGGGACCAACTGTACGGGCGCATCTCAGGCCTCTTGTATCTCTTACCAGCCGCTGAGGTCATCTTTTCTTTAAAAGCTTCAGTCTTGTCATACGCCTTATCTTTTCTAGTCATGGCATACCCCAGGCCTTGCTTGTTTCTCTTGGCTTCTGGCAACACAAGCCTACACGGTCCCTGTTGGCGTTTTCCCAGCCCCAGACCAGGGATATAGCTCATACCTCTCAGCATTTTCAAAACAGGGGGAATCTCGTCTGAAGATGTCGTCAAATCTATGGTGCAGACCTGCCCTTTAGGTTTCTCTATTGTGAATCCACTGAGCATCGGATTTTCCTGGTCGAGCTTGATTTCCATTACTGGAAAGGTATTGGTGCTGGTTTCCCCAATTGTAACACTATCACCATAAATTGTCGTCAGCACTCCATCTTGTACAAATTTTAAACACTGATGAAGAGTGGAGGCTACTGCTCCAATTTCATGAATCAGGGTCTACCCAGTAATGCTGAAAATGTGACTGGAATGTCGATAACTTGAAATTCGACCATCATCTCCTTGCCCCCAAACATCAAATTCAGAGAGACTATCCCCAACACCGCCCTAGATGTCGAATCGTAGGCTTTTATTGTTTGGTTGGATGGTTTAAGATTCTGCGCATTAATGTCCAACATACTCATCATTTTAGCAGGGAGCACATTCATAGCTGACCCATTATCTATCAACACATGGGGAATCCATCATCCTTCCAGAGGCACCGTTATGTGTAGAGACTCATTATGCTTCGCACCATAAGCAAGCAAGTCGAGATCTGTAAAAGTAATGATGTTCCCATATTGCACAGTTCCAATCAGCTGACAGGCTTCGTCTGGGGTGGCATTGACAGATACCTTTGTTTTGGACAAAGCTTCTTCTAATTTCAGTTTGTGAGGGTAGGAGGATGTGAGTAGAGACCATAAGGAGATATCGTCTTGTGTTCTCTTTAACTGCGTTAGGATCGGGTCTTCCTGGACTTCTTCTTCTCCTGCCAGTCTGTATGGGTTTTGAGAAGACTGAGGATTAGAGACGGCAACTGCCTTACGTTTCCCGGATGGATCTGAATTATTCACTCCCAATGTTCTCCCTGAACGAGTCAACAGATTAACTTCTTGATCTTTCTCAACCACAAAATCTTTACTGGCCTCCCTGAGCTTTGCTAGCGAAATCGGAACAGGACGAGTGCTATAAGGCCATGCCGCCTGCCTTATCTCATTTATGGACAATGGCGCCTCTACATTGGCCGCTATCCTGAGTTCCTCTAGAGAAATTGGGGATTCTCTAGGAGTCATGGAGGATATAGTGTTGGCAACCACATGCTCTTCATAATCGTCATAATCAGCAGTATTATTCAAACCATACAGATCATCAAGATACAAAACATAGCAGAAATTATCTTTCATTTCATCAGTAAATGGGATTACATCAGTCACAATCTCATTACAACCATTGCTATCACTTTCATCTATTGATTTCCCAAATTCTATTACATTAACAAAATAGTCTTGCCCGAAGTCAATAAGGTTCACGTTGTTACTTGGCAGAGGATTGCTGACCACATTCGGGCGAGGAGATTTCTCAATCTTCTTGTCATCCACCAAACCTTGGATTATCTTTTTGAGGGTTACGCAGGAATTTGTGGTGTGCCACAGGAGGCTGGTGAAATCGACAGTACTTGCTAGCATCCATATGGGGATTAGGACGAGCAGGACTATAATTCTCCAATGGCCTGATCATACCGGTACGAAGCAATCCGTTGAAAACTTCCTCTGTTGACATGCCCAAATCGTCAAACCTCGGCTGCGGCTTAGGCTGAAATCTCACTGCATTCTGCACATTACCACCTCCCCTCTGTAGATTGTTGATACTGTTGTCTTTGGCTACTTCTCATCCCCTTGGCGCCATTGTTGAAACAGGGTTGGGTGCCCGGTATCGGTATCGGTATCCTCCACTACCACTGCTACCACCGGCATTTGGATTCGGGGTTTGATTGAACAATCTGTTTTCACTTCTAGCTCCCATTCCCACCATCTCTCGTAGATCTGGGTACCAACCTTTCCCGATGGCTTCCCTGAGCGCTGGCTTAATACATGACAAGAAGATGTCTTTTTGGTCCTGGAGGGGTATTGGCTCTGATAACTCATTAAGCTTGGCGTTCCACCGTTTGTAAAATTCTGTAATCGACTCATCAACCTTCTGGATAGTTCCCACTAAATCATCCCGAGTGGTACGCCACTCCAAGTTGCCTTTGTATTTCTCCAAAAAGGTTTCTGTTATCTGGTTCCATGTAGAGCGACACTCTTGTTTCAAAGCCAAAAACCATGTAAGCGTTGATCCCTTCAAAGTCAGATGAAAGTGGGATGCCATAAACTCGGGAGTGCAACCCATTGCTCCCATTGTCATAACATAAGTATCTATGTGAGTCTTTGGGCAAGCAGTGTCGTCGAAGTCCATCTTGGGCATTTTAAACTTGTGCGGCAAAGGCGTTACCTGAGTTGGATCCACAACCCTGAGACCACTAGATGTAACGCCCCGTGCCCGAAGACCGGGTCGGAACGCTATCAGATTTGACGTACTAGCCCCACAAACCACCACAAGTCTTTCCAGCATGTGTTGTCCTCACTTACATGCTCACTGAGAAACTTCCCAGTGGGTCACCCATCCTAGAATTTCCCCAGGTCAAGCACGCTTAACCTTGGAGTTCTTATAGGATGAGCTTCCGAAAAGAAGATGCATCTTGGTGATATGAGTAGTACTAATCAAATCATATCAAACATATCAGGCACACACATTTTTAGGGATGCTACAATATCCCCCACTTAGGATCCTTGCCGTCCCCGGCAAGGCCTACTTGGATCGAAACCCCGGGCAGTGTGGATCCAAGAGGGGCTCGTACGGATTCAAGAGGTGACTCCCACCGACTCCGCGGTGTGCACTTTGTTCCGCACAGCACTTTGCTCCACACTTCCGGCCGGGTCCCGCTCTGATACCATCTGTAACGCCCCGTGCCCGAAGACCGGGTCGGAACGCTATCAGATTTGACGTACTAGCCCCACAAACCACCACAAGTCTTTCCAGCATGTGTTGTCCTCACTTACATGCTCACTGAGAAACTTCCCAGTGGGTCACCCATCCTAGAATTTCCCCAGGTCAAACACGCTTAACCTTGGAGTTCTTATAGGATGAGCTTCCGAAAAGAAGATGCATCTTGGTGATATGAGTAGTACTAATCAAATCATATCAAACATATCAGGCACACACATTTTTAGGGATGCTACACTAGAACCCACGGTCAATTTGTCGATCTGTTGTTGCATCTGCTTCAGTAAGGCTGTCACTTCCGGAGTCAAACCTGAAATCTGGGGTATGGCGGGAGCCACTGTTGATGAAGGCACTGGGAAATCTGAATTAGGTCCAATGGACAAAGCTGCTGGTGGAAGACCAAAGGTGCGGGGATTTCGGTATTGCTTGTCCAACAAGGCGGCCGAGCTAGGGATCTGTTACCATACATATCATAACCGTTAGGCGCACACTTTGGGGTTACGGGGCTGCACTACGTTGTGACCTACGAATTGACCAAGAGTAGAGAATCTGTCTTGCGTGCGTGGGGCGGAATACGGAGTGGAACCATATAAATGCTGAGTAAGGGGAGAACATACCGCGGGCTGAGGGACACTGCCTTGGGTCTGAAACTGTTGATATCTTGGAATATTGTCTTGACAAATTTGATCCCCTGAAAGACGATACTGACCATTCTGGAAGCTGTCGGGATATACTCTGGACTGGGGTTGGGGATAACACCTTTGAAACCGAGATCCATGCCGAGAGGCGTGATCTTTGGGACATTGGGATTTGGAGAGGCAGTGAGATCGAAGAAATTTGCTGCTTGACCACCATTCTTGCTAGCACCTTGCTGAATAACCTGATTATACCCTTGAGAAGATGGGGGAATGAACCTTCCTTGGTCGCTCACAAACATTCCCAGAGATGACACTTGATTGGGCCGCGGGGCATAGCTTACTGGAGGAGGCATCGCATTGTAGCTGGGCTGGGTAGGCTGAGCAGGTGAAGCAGATCCAATCTGGTTGTGACTGTCTTCTGTGATCTCCTCATAAGAACCGTCTTCCCGACGAAGTACTGCAATTCCTTTGGCTCTCATGGCCTCCACAAAGCGATTATGAGCTTCTTCCTCACGAGCCTTGGCATTCTGAGCCAATAGACAGGCCTCACGCTCTCGGGCTAAAGCAGCTTCCAATGTCACCCTCAATTCCTCTGTGGTCATATCATTCAAACTTAGCTGACCGATCGTCACTGAGCCTCCAGCGGACTGAGCAGAAAATGCATCTCCGTTCCCGGCCATTTTTGATTCTACACCAACTGAAACTGCTTGAACACGAACCAAACGAGCTCCTGGGACAGATGAACGGGTCCAACTCGTCGTAGCTGCAGGGGTATAGACGGGTTTATAAGGTATTTGAAGGGAAATTTTGAGGAACGGGAGAGGGAAAGGAACGGGACAGACTCGCACAAACAAAATTTATTTGTCTTCAAGTATAAATTAGTGTTTTAAATCCTAAGTACGGTTAGAAAAGGAGAAGCCTTTATTCATGCTAAATATACCTTGGGGAAGCCTAGGGACGCAATGTTCAAATTACACTAAATGCCTTGCTTTGAAATATATAATAGGTAGTGATACCTAACCAAATCCTAACATCATTATGGAACGGAGAGGTTGTCCAAATTTCTAGGGAAATTTGGGCAGCATAACGGGTCTTTTCGAAGAATTTCGAGGAAAAATCCGGCATGACCTCTCATTGGTGCACGTTGACAATGCGGCATGATCTCTCGTTTAGAACACGCCACGGGAGTGACATGTCTTTACGTGAAATCATGTTGCATTTGGCAACATGCCCACAAGATGCGAGGTTCTGGGGGAAGGTATAAGGACCTACGATATGTTTCAATAACAATTCATTTTGTTGTAATGAAAACATTATATCAAAAACCAACAGTGGGTAGGGTTCAAGTGTGGTGCCACCTATAACGCACTAGGGGGTTATGTTTGATTTCAGGCGCTCAAGCGTAGGCGACGTACATCACCGTCCGCGATGCCGTCAATCGCACCCGAGGGTTCTAAGTCTAAGTGATGTAGTGTGCGGATGACTATATTCTTTTATTTACAAAAAACAAGATTTTTTTATTTTATTATTTTATTATTTTTTTAAAAAGAAAGAAAACACATACACACCCTCACAGGAAATACAAGGAACAACAATCAACTGAGCCGCATTTGATCCAAGGGACTGCCCTTAAACCAACCTTCTGAAAATCTGTTCAGTGGCCACTCATTGTCGCGTGACACAGGACATCAAGAGACAAAGGTATCGCACGACCTGGGTGGTCACTGAACCAGCACTCTGCAATCATCAAAATCAGCCCCTGCCTCTCCATGACAAGAACAAAGCAAGGACAACTAATGCGCCACACAATGACCATAAAGCACATAAGGCTCACAAGTCTCATATTCAACAAAATGCATGAACCCCAAATGATTATCAAAGATGCACACAAAATTGGATGTATTGGATGTCTAATTTAATGAAAGCTTGACCCACTTAACATTTGAAAAACAGGTTTTCAAAGTTACTTTTCCCCAGCGGAGTCGCCACTGAATGTGCGCTTGCCCGAAAATGTTGTTTTCGTGAAAATGAAGGAGTCGCCACGCCGTTTTTAGAGGAAACATTGAAAACCTTTTTTAGAGAGAAAATACGGGTTCGGGGGTCAGGTTACGTGTTGGGAAGAACCGAGAGTTCACCCAACACGCCTCGTCCGTAGACGAGTCTTTCAATTAAACATCCAAGCAAATCCAAAAGTGTGTGCAAGTGTTGACAATGAACAAGTGTGGTAAACATGCATTTTATTCAATATGAATCGAGATTTACAACTCGTGAGCCCATTATTTAGGGAGGGCACATCCCTGCTACAACAATCTAAAACAGATTACAAAGGGAAAAGGGTTTCTGCATACAGGTATGATATGTCGCGTGACACAGGACACAGGTGACCATATATGTCGCGTGACACAGGATCACCTGGGCACAAAGTGTCGCGTGACACACAGAGACCATCTGGAGAAACTTACACAATGAACACCAGAATCAACAACAACTACCACAGATCTAATTAATTAACTAGATTAGATACGAAATACAAATAACAACAAATCGACCCCGGGAGTGTGGATATGGGTAGATCCACACCCCCTTGGGGTTTAAACACCAAATCCAAGCAAGTATTCAACAATAATTGTTCAATTACACAGATTAGACAAGTTAAATAGAGAGATTGCGATTGGGATTCAGTAATCTAGACGGATGGAGTCTGATTACTGAATCCTAACAAAATTAAACAACAGAATTGAGTAGAATTGAGTAAAAGGAAGAGAGAAAAGGGGGTTTGAGATTTGTTACCCTTGTTGCTTCCACGAATCATATATCAAGTTAGATACAGAATCCTTCAATTGGTTGTTTCTGGTCTTGAGAGCCTGAGAGAGATGGTGCAAGGAGGGTCCAAGTGGTTTGGGTTTGAGAAATGGGTTTGGATTGAAGAGAATTGGGTAGGTTGAAGGTAGGAGAGAGAGAGTTGTGTTTGGGAGGTTTGTTACGATGCAATTTCTGCAGAGTAACAGTAGGCTGAAGTTGGGATCCATTTCTGAGAGGGGGAGGGTCTTATTTATAGGCTGCAGTTAGTGGTCACCTTGTGTCGCACGACTATACGCAACCACTTTCCATGCCTCGACTTGTCGCGTGACACAAGGTGGCCTCAACCGTTTTTGGCGCCAAAACCAGTTTCTGGAACATTCAGCCCTAAATACTCAAAAGGTCCAAAAAGGTTTATTCCCAACAAGTCCCTTTGCATGAGTAAGGTACCAAAAGGTACTTCCTTACCGGGAAACCTATGAAATGTTTCCGGAAGTCTCGGGATAGGATGGGAATTTACCAAAACGCCCTTTAATGCAATTTTATTACATTAAAATGCATCTAGAAAGGTTGCGAATTGGATTGGCGTACTTACACACTCACTCCCCCTTAAACAAAATTCATCCCAAATTTGGACTTCACTTACCTGAATGATCAAATAACTCAGGATACTTCTGCCTCATCTCAGATTTCGATTCCCAAGTAGCTTCCTCAATGGTGTGATTTTTCCAAAGAACTTTCACCATGGGAATACTCTTGGTACGCAATTCTCGGACCTGCCTCTCCAGAATCCTCAAAGGTACCTCCACATAGGTCATATCTGCTTGGACATCCTCAGGAGGAGAACTCAACACATGAGAGGAATCATAACAGTACTTCCTCAACATGGATACATGGAACACATCATGGAGAGAAGAAAGAGATGGTGGTAGAGCCAAACGATAGGCTAACTCACCTACCTTCTCTAACACCTCAAATGGACCAACAAATCTCGGAGCCAATTTCCCTTTGTTGCCAAACCTCTTGATCCCCGTTCTTGGTGAGATCTTCAAGAACACAAAATCACCAACCTGAAAGGATAACTCCCTTCTTCTCGTGTCAGCATAACTCTTCTGGCGACTCTGGGCTGTTCTCAATCTGTCACGGATCACCTTGATCTTCTCAGTTGAGTCTCAAACCAAATCTAGACCCCAAAGTTTAGCCTCACCAACCTCGTCCCAACACATTGGGGACCTACATTTCCTCCCATACAGTGCCTCATATGGTGCCATCTCAATGCTGGATTGGTAGCTATTGTTGTAGGCAAACTCCACTAAAGGCAAATGGTCCTCCCAAGATAACTGGAAGTCCATCACACACGCTCGTAACATATCCTCAAGAATCTGAATGGTCCTCTCTGTCTGCCCATCAGTCTGAGGATGAAATGCTGTACTGAAACTCAACTTAGACCCCAAGGCCTCATGTAAAGCCCTCCAAAACTGCGAAGTGAATCTCGGATCCCTATCAGAAACAATGTTGACAGGTACTCCATGCAATCTCACAATCTCACAGATGTACAACTCAGCCAACCTCTCCAAGAAATACTTGGTTGAAACTGGAAGAAAATGAGCAGATTTGGTCAACCTATCCACAATCACCCATATAGCATCCATCTTCTTCGCAGTAGGAGGCAATCCTATCACAAAATCCATAGAAATGCTCTCCCACTTCCACTCTGAAATATTAAGTGGTTGAAGTAATCCAGTTGGCCTCTGATGTTCCGCTTCGATCCGTTGGCAAGTCAAACACTTTGATATAAATTCTGCAATTTCCTTTTTCATACCATTTCACTAGTAACCTCTTTTCAGATGCTGATACATCTTGGTGCTTCCTGGATGAATACAAAATCGGGACTTATGGCCATCCTCTAATACCTGCCTTTTGATCTCTGGGGAAGAAGGTATGCAAATTCTGCCTTTGAAGGTGAGAATTCCATCCTTGCTCAATGAAAACTCCCCAAACTTTCCATCCTGCAATTTCTCTCTAATTTTCTTCAACTCATTATCATGCAACTGAGCTTCCATAAGATCTCCATAAAGAGTAGGAACAGCTCTAACATTGGCAAACAACATATCACCTTTCAACTCTCGAGATACTAAGGACGATAGATGAGCTTTACGGCTAATAGCATCAGCTACCACATTGGCCTTCCCGGGATGATAAGAAATGACACAGACATAATCTTTCAGAAGCTCCAACCAATGCCTCATGCATTTGTTCGGTTCATACGGGTGAACAAGTACTTCAAGCTCTTATGATCTGTAAATATCTCAAATTTTGCCCCATACAAGTAGTGCTTCCACTTATGCAATGCAAACACAATAGGTGCTAACTCCATATCGTGGGTAGGATAATTCTGCTCCGCTGGTGATAACTTTCTCGAAGCATACGCAATTAACTTCCCATTCTGCATAAGAACACAACCCAGACCCTCTTTAGAGGCATCACTAAAAATAACAAAGTTCTCACAACCCTCTGGAAGTGTAAGAATAGGAGCTGAAGTCAATCTCTTCTTCAGTTTAGTAAAACTAGCTTCACACTTAGCATCCCAAACAAATGGTACATCCTTCTGAGTCAATCTGGTCAATGGAGTTGCAATCCTTGAAAATCCCTCAATAAATCTTCGATAGTACCCCGCTAAACCAAGAAAACTACGAACCTCCATCACAGTAGAAGGCTGTTTCCAGTTGACTATGGCCTCAATCTTTGAAGGATCCACAGCAATACCACTACTAGATACCACATGACCCAGAAAAGAAATCTGTTCCAGCCAGAATTCACACTTGCTGAACTTTGAAATTAACTGTTTCTCACGAAGCACAGATAAAACCATTCTCAAGTGCCTCTCGTGATCTTCCCTGGATTTTGAGTATACCAGGATATCATCAATAAACACAACAACAAAACTGTCAAGAAACGGCTTAAAGGTCCTGTTCATCATATCCATAAAGACTGTCGGTGCATTGGTCAACCCAAATGGCATAACAAGAAATTCATAATGCCCATACCTTGGTCTGAAAGCTGTTTTAGAAACATCATCTGACTTGATCTTCAACTGATGGTATCCGCTACGTAAATCCAATTTAGAATATATAACGGAACCTTGAAGTTGATCAAACAAATCATCAATGTGAGGAAGAGGATATTTGTTCTTAATTGTAGCTTGATTCAACAATCTGTAATCAATACACAACCGTAAAGTACCATCCTTCTTCCTAACAAACAACACTGGTGCTCCCCAGGGTTATACACTGGGTCGAATAAAACCCTATCTAGCAACTCCTGCAACTGAAGTTTCAATTCTTTCAACTCAGCTGGAGCCATTCTGTAGGGTGCCTTAGAAATTGGTGAAGTACCTGGCAATAAGTCAATACAAAACTCCACTTCTCTATCTGGAGGCATACTATACTCAGCTGAGAATACGTCACTGAACTCATTCACAACTGGCACAGAAGATAACTCAGGATATTTTTGCTATTAGAGTCTAACACATATGCCGACTAACCCTCACACCCTTTTGATAACAACTTTCTAGCCTTTAGTGCAGAAATAACATGAATGCCAAATAAAGATTTATCAGCATCAAACATAAACATAGGCACATCAGGCATAGAAAAGGTGACTCGCTTTCTGCGACAGTCCACCAAGGCATGACAAGAACTCAACCAGTCCATGCCCAAAATAACATCAAAATCTCAGATTGGTAACTCTACCAAATCCACTGGCAATACATGCCCACAAATAATCACCTCACAGCCATGATAGATCAAAGAGGATTCGAGGTGCTCTCCCACAGGAGTAGAAACCTCTAACACAAAAGGTAACAACTTAGGCAACTTATGCAATGTAAATGCAAAATGTGATGCCACATATGAATGAGACGGTCCAGGGTCAATAAGAACACGAGCCCTGACCCCTGAGACAGGGACAATACCTCTAATCACCGCCATAGGATCTACCTCACCTCGGCCTAAAGCAAACACTCTGCCTTGCACTTTCTATTTTGGTTTTCCCTCTACATCTCTTTTTACACCACCTCTGGGCTGGTCACCTTGTTGTTTACCACCTGGAGCTTGACCCTTTTTGAATTTAGGACAATCCTTCTTGAAATGCCCCATCTCACCACAGTTCAGATATTTACCCTATTTCCTCCAACAGTTGTCTTCTGAATGCCCTATCCTCTTGCAAAAGTTGCAAAAAGTCCCAAATTGACGGGATACAGGCCTTGTTGAAACTGTAACTGTACCTCCCTTAGCCACTCCAGCAATTGAAGCTTTAGTCTGACTCTTGCCTTGCCCTGAACTCTGGCCTTGAGACTTAGCCTTGCTTCCACTTGCTTCTGATTTACCCTTATGTTCATCAATATCATTCTCAATTCTATAGGCCATATTAACTGCCGCCTGGTAGGTAGGAAAATCAAGAGTCAACAATTGCATCCTGAATTCCAACCTCAACCCTTTAATAAACCTGTAGACCCTCCTGCTTTCATCTGGCACAAGATGTTGGCAATACCTTGCTAACTCTGTAAATTTTGCAGAATACTGGGCCACTGACAATGCCCCCTGCTCAAGTTTCAGGAATTCTACCTCTTTCTTGTCTTTAGTAATCACAGGAATGAAGTGTTCCTTGAATTTCCCAACAAAGTTGTCCCATGTCTGGGGCGTATGATCCCGTTCCCAGCTTTCTTTAAGGATCTGCCACCAATGTTCAGTCGGACCCTCTAACTTAAACACTGCACATCGAACCTTTTCTTCATCTGTGCTCTCCATTGCCACAAAGATCTTAGTCATGGCCTCCAACCATCTCTCAGCTATCACTGGATCTGGATCACCGTTGAAGCTTGGTGGAGACAATTTGATAAACTTTTCCAATCCTTGTGTTGGCCTTGCCTCAGGTTGCTGCTGTGCTCTACCCTGAGTTGCCATATTCTGAAGGAATACCCTAAACATAGCCATCATATCGGCATTCTGATCTCCCCCAGCACCCTGATCACCAATATTTCCCTGTTCTCTCTGCTGGTCACCACTAGTCCCAGCCATTACAATGTTCCCTGCAGGAAACACTCGGCGTCAGATATCACACACTACCCCTTAGACTAGACATCTACCCTTGACTTCTAGCCAAAACTCTGATACCAACTGTGGGCGCCTCCCAACTCCCGGACCTTTAAACCGTATCCTAGGATGGAGGGTCCCAAATTGACCATTTCCAAAAACACTTTTATTTACTTTAATTTGAAAAGTACACAACTCATTTTCAAAACAATTTCAAAATAACCTCTCTACTCGATACAATTGGTTTTCCAAAATATACAACTGGAAAGGCTATACACAAGCCAACCATAAACAAACCAAATTTAAGTTACTTACAACACGATACAATTGAAACATGTTTGTAAAACTTATATACAGCTCATTTCCCAAAAGAATAACAACCATAGACCAGTCCCAACTCCCAAAACAACACATACCCTGACAACCCAAAAGGAGTCCAAACTCTTCCCCCGACCTCACTGGTCCGGTCCACCTGTCTCAGCGGGATCTAAAACAATAAAGGGAGAAGGGGTGAGATAAAATCTCAGCAAGCTATTATGTATGTAACAATATGCCATACAATATGCAACACATAAACAGGTTGCTCACATTGGAAAACAGTAAACACATTACGTTACCTTTTCCTTCTGACCAATAAGTCATACAATGTGCAACACACATGTAGGTTGCGAAGATCACATTGGGAAACAGTAAAAACATTATGATACCTTTCCCATCTAAATCAAATATAATATAACAGTGGGAGTAATACTCCTCTTGTGAACTGCTGGTACACCTTCACGGCTTATACGATCTCTATCGGAGATCCATATAAGTTATCAGCTATTGTATGGCATGACTGCACATATTCATAGAAGTTGTGCACCCCCAGACTGTGGCCACAGAAGGGGGAGAGGTCACAGGTATAAGGAAATCTAAACACCTTATGAGATATCTTCCCATAAGTGATAGTATCCCATATACCCCCAAAAGATCAGTTGATATCACCAAGTTCAAGCACATAACAGATACTTGAAAATAAGTCCATCCTATGGGACACCAATGTATATAACATGGAACTATAATTCATGTTAATCAAATCACAATAGTGCACATACATTTCAACACTATTGAATAATAACACAATTCAAGGACATGGTATTAAAACTCATGCTCAATCAAATAAACAGTGCAACACGTATTAAACACTATGTGCATAATAACTAGAAACAGGTAAGCACTTATGGCACAATTTATATCACATAAGTCTTACAATTTCATTACATACTATGGAAACCAGAAACAGGGTATTCAAACTCCTGTCTAACGAATGTAGTAGTGCAGCTTCTTTTAAAGGCACTATACATAACCACATAACCCTCTAGGTTCAACCACGTAGAGATACAATATGCTATACAGAGCCCTACGCATTCACAATACAACATTGAACAACTTCTTTTAAAGTTACGTGATCAAATACCAAGTTTTACAACCTTTGGTTTAAGTTTCATAAACTGCCTTTCAAGCATGTTCACGACATTATTTAAAGCACTTCCCATTATCCAATTGGACCATTTCAAGTTCCATAATGTAGTACTAAAGTTGTACTAGATTCAGGGTTAAAGAGTGTTCCAAATTATGTTGGTTAGACTAGGTTTGCAAGGCCTAGAAAAAGGTTCAAGGCTGCATTTGAAAATGGTTCAAGTCATAACTGCCTTTCAAGCATTTTCACGCCACTATTTAAAGCTCTTGCCAATATCTTTTTGGCCTAATCCAAGTTCTAACTTGTAGTACTAAACTTGTACTATAAGCATAGTTGAAGAGGTACTAAATCTATACCCTTTTATTTAGGTCCAAACCCTTGCAAAGTTGCTAACCTGGTACAGTTTTGGGATGACTCGTGATGTTGGGAACGAGTCATTCCCAACACCTGCACGACTGCTCCAAATGCCACCACTCGTGACCATTTTGGTCACTTGATGTCGCACGACTGCCAAGAGCTTGGTCACGACTCGTGCTCATGGGCACGAGTCGTGCCCAACACCAGAAGCCACGGTTCTGCAGCTGGTTCAACAGCAGCAACAGCCACAACAACCCTCAGCTCTTGCATAGTTCAAACAAGGTCAATCCTACCAATACATAACATGGTTTTAACCCATAATATCCTCCGTTTTATACCCCATAACATATACTCCCTCCGTCCCATAGCAATGGATACCAAAAAAAGGGCACACATATTAAGGAAAGGTAAGAGAGAGAAAAAGTGGAGAGAGAATGTTGTGAGTGTAAAAGTAAAATAGGAGAGAGAATGAGTGGGAGGAATAGTTAGGAGAGAGAATGTTGTGAGTGAAAAAGTAAAATAGGAGAGAGAATGAGTGGGGTAAATAGTGAAGATTCCTTTCCATTTTGGGTAAGTATCAATTGGTGTGGGACGGACCAAAAAGAAAATAAGTATCAATTGGAGTGGAACGGAGGGAGTATGTAACAACCTTACACTAATCCAAGTCTTCCTTGACCTATAATCAACCCCTAGCTTACTACCTTTCACCCTATTCAGTTTCAGCTCAAGGTTGATCATTTTCCAAGCCATAACTTGTCAAAAACACTTCACATACTCAGAATAACATCATTAAACCAAGCATGAACAGTTATAGTCAAGAACCATAACAACTTACCACAAGTTATCCAAATAAAAGAGAAAGATAATCGGGTCTTCTTGCTCAAAACTCTTTCCTCAGCAAGCTTTCAAAGTTGGAATTAACCACAGACCAAGGACTGAATTTCTGGGATTTTTAGACACCTGGCTAGGGTTTAGGATCTTCCTTGGCTGGTAGAAACCTTTAGAAGACTGAGGAACGCTTTATGCTTCTTGAAGAAGCTTTAAAAGAGATATATATAAAACAATTACAACTAAGCTCCTCAAAGATTGAAAATCAACAAAACACCACCCTAAAGTTAATGTTACACTCAAGCTCCTCGACACTTTATAACACTTTCAATTCAAAAATTCAAGTGTTACCAAGGAACTACACAACTTTCTTTATTTAGACATTATATGATTAAATCAAGTTATAACATCTAAAAACACATAGTTCATCAAAATACCTCAAATGAACATGAAATCCAACCAAATAACACAAAGTAAAGGATGATATGCAAGGCATACCCAACCTCACATGCTTCACGTGTAACCAATATGTGCCTAGGTTCAGGGTCGTGACAGGTCTCCCACATTTGATGCATGAATTTGATAAAGTCTGGGTCCTTGTCATCCATTTTGGTTTTTTTGGCACGTGGAATCACGGCCTTCCCCTTGGCGTAAGCCAAAGATCTGGCTTTGGATTTCGCACGGTGATTGAATTGAGCCTCCTCCCCTTTCTCCTCGCTATCATAAATTTCCACAACATCCTCCACCTCTGCCTGGTCGCGGTTGAAGGTCGGTTCCGCCCGTTTTGCCCCCTAGCTTGACTAGCAAGCGAGTTGGCGGGGACTCGTTGAGAGAACCTTTGGGACCCTGCTTGGAGGGGAACTCCACCGTTTGCCTCTATTCCACCAACTCTAACTGGGCATCATTGATGGCCATTGCCTCAGCCACTAACTTTGACCTTCCGGCCAGAGCTTCATTTCTTTTGAGGATCAGTTCTAGAGTGATAGGAGTATTTGGGGAAGGGATAGGAGTTTTGGGAGTGTGGGGAGTTATTGGGCCAGTAATTTGGAAGGCCTTTTCAGCTCTATCTTCCTCCGTCAGCCTCCTTAGATCTTTTTAGAAGGGGATAGGCTATTCGAGCTTTGAGAATGGGCCCCCAACCTGAGAAAGGATGAGGTGCTTGTTCTCACATGATTGATATTCGAAGGAGAAGCCTGGTCACCTTTAGGGAGTGTCAAATAAGCGGCATTTCCAAGAGTTTTTGACATTTTGTCGAAAAAGGCTGAAAAAGAATGGCTTTTTGACAACGAGTGTTTAGAACACGGTGTTTGACTGACAGACACGATTTTATGAGAAAATGAAGATTTTTCCCGGCAATGGAACCACTGATGACACCAAGGATTTTGGGGTCAGAGCGGTTGAAGGATATCTGGCAGAATATATTTGAGTGTACCTAGAACACAACAAAGGGAATCACCGTTAAGGTCAAAGTCGGAGGTTAATCCAACTCAAGCCCTCGGGTGTGAGGATAAGATATCAAGAAGGATATAATAACCTGAGAATAAGACCTTGGAATGTCTTAGAGTGTGTGTGTGTGTATGTGTTTAGGGTTTAGACAATTACGATGTCAATTTTGCACTTACCTTATCCAAGGGGACAAAGGTCTTCTATTTATAAGTGATGGAGAGGTGCTTGTTGAGGTAAGCCATGAGGTCAGCCCTATAGGGCAACTTAGTCTTTAACCAGGTACACGTGTCCGCATAGGATTGGATCTGTCAGTAAAGTTAGATTCACTTGCAGAGGGGATGTCGTTGATGTGGACAGGAGCCGTGTATCTGGCGCAGCGCATTAAATGAGATAGTAGGTGCCTAAGCCATGCATTCAATGCGATGGAAATAAGCCAGCTATTCGCCTGTCAGAGCCAACAAGTAACTTGCTCAGTAAGCATTGGTATTAACCGGGAGTCTGGTGAGACAATCGGGAGTCTGGGATGAGACCGCAGTCAACATCTTGGGTGCGGTCAATGATATTTGATGTGGGCATGAATGGGACGGTCATAACTCCCGCGGTCACCTAGCTGACGGTCTAGATCCCTTCGATTTTGACTGGGACGGGGTGAGAGGAATGCGGTCTTGACCCTGCATGTCTATCTGTCCACGATCTTGACTCTAGTGGTCTAGGGTATGCCACATCATACTGGGCCTTTGGACCAGACCGAGCTTGGGCCCGATCTAGCTGGTGCGGGCTCATCAGTTTTAATAATGACAGTTTGAATGTTTAAAATTGCCAATTTGAGCATTAAAAAGAGACATATTTGTTTTTTTTTCTTTTTGAGAACCAACCAATTTGAGTGTTAAAAAGTGCGAGACTTTTAAGGGATTTTAGAATTTGTATGTGGATGCAAAGTAAAGACAACCAAACACTTTAAAGAAGGGAGAGAGATTTATAAGGCATTTTATAGTTTAAGACTTTGGTAGGGAATATGTTCAAAGATGGATAGCATGCAGAATACAATGCCCCTAAAATTTTAGAGAACATGTGCCACAATTGAATAGAGAAAGTGTTGTTTGAAAGCAGATGATAGACGAAGAAGTAATACGACATGATGCACTATGTATCTATTATTCACTCATTGGTGAATTTAGATGCATATCGATAGAGTAAATAACAAATAAAAGTATGAAGTTTGTTTAGGGGTCATTCGTATAAAGAGATCTAATGTTTCAAAAGTCGTAGATCAGGGCCAAAGATGATATATATTAGTAACCAAGGAATTTTTGACGAAACCGTTAGAAATTTTTGTTAAACATATAGTGATTTTCCTTAACCATCACAAAGTTGATTAAAGTTGATCGTTTGCCCATAACAAACTTATCACTATCTAGATTTGGGATCATAAATGGACACATGAAGCAACACACTTTATGCTTTTATCCCCCTCTGACTACTACTCATTTGTCTGAGTCACGATGATCTCGTTATCTAGTCTTCCACCGAGGAATCTTATGTAATCTTCCATCTACAATAAATTTTATATCTCAATCACTACACTGCTAGAACGAGGTAAACAGAGAGAAACCTCACCACTAATGAGAATGTCGCTTCAAAATCTTATTTGTAGAGTTCATTATTATGAATACTTGACATTCATTCATTCATCCTTGTGTCCTAAAAAAAGACACGTTTAATCTTGGTGGCATGCTCCTACTGGAATAAGAATTTACCGCTACAAATATCATTTTGACTCTCGCATGCGATCACAACGGATTAATTAGAGACTATTCCCCACCTTCGCCTAAAGAAGTAAAAAGTTTATGCGATCCTATTTTAATCATTAATTACAACAAGTTATTCACCATAAATAATATAACCCTTGTGAAAGCACACATGCCTTCTATCGGGCAATATTTCCAAACTTGATTGGAAGTATTGTGTTTATAATTTGTTATAATTAAAAGGTATAGATACTACAATTCAATTGAGTTTCTAACCTTCCATAACTCACAAGAGTTACTAACTTGCAAAACATTAAGTTAAAGATGAAATTGCCGCTGATCAGCCTTTTTCGAATTGAGGGCGCGATCGCCCCATGGTAGGGCGTGATCGCCACTTCCCCAAATCAGACACTCGCGCGATCGCCCCAATAAGGGCGTGGTCGCTCACTCTTGGCAGCGCGGTCGCTACCCTCGGCAGTGTCAGGAATTCCGAACTTTCTTGTTTAATCCCCTAATTTAGGCATCCCCGACTTAGATGGCACCAAACCTAACAAATCACTACCTTGACATCTAACCTCCAGTTCATTACCAGAACTCCCCCTCTGCCTCAGATGTTATCTAATAGTTGTGAACATTCAGCAAGTGCAAGAAAGGTTGGAACTTGCTAGTTGGAACGGACTTCATGAACATGCCAGCAGGATTATCTGCAGGATTGTCCGCATTACCAACTTTATTCACCTTGATCCGCTTCTCACTCCTCAGAAAATGATACCTCACATCTATGTGCTTGGTGCTCTCATGATGAACTTGATCCTTGGCCAAACAGATTTCGCTCAAACTGTCACAAAATATTATAGCCTGATCCTGATGTAACCCAAGGTCGATGATCAAACCCTTTAGCCATATCCCCTCTTTAGCATCTTCTGTCAATGTCATGTACTCCGCCTCCGTAGTAGACAATGTCACCGTAGATTGTAAAGTAGCCTTCCAACTAACAACTGACCCACCAAGAGTGAACACATACCCGATCATAGATCTCCTCATGTCAACATCCCCAGAGTAGTATAAATCACAATAACCCTCAATTACACATTCTGTACCACCTCCATAAATGAGCCCAACATCTGATGTACCCTTAAGGTACCTGAAGATCCTCTTCACTACTTGCCAATGTTCCTTACCAGGATTTCCCATGAACCTACTAACAACACTAATAATATGAGCAAGATCCGGCCTAGTGCAAACCATAGCATACATCAAACTACCAACTACACTTACATAGGGTACTCGAGTCATATACTCTTTTTCCTCATCCGACTTAGGTGCAAAAGAAACAGACAGACATGCATTCGCTGCACTTGGAGAATCTAAAGGCTTTGATGTAGACATGACAAATCTCTCTAAAGCATTTTTTATGTAACATTTTTGGGATAAGAACAGTTTTCGTTGGCTTCAATCCCCTTAGATCTCCATATCCAGAATTTTCTTTGCCGCACCCAAATCCTTCATCTCAAACTCTGCAGATAGTAGACCCTTCAACTTTTGAATATCCGACTTCTTGACAAACGCTATCAACATAAAGAATCAGATAGATGATCGAACTATCCACTAACTTATTTTGATACACACAACAGTCATACACATTCCTCGTGTAACTAATCTCTGTCATATAGCTGTCAAACCACTTGTACCACTACCTAGGCAGTTGCTTGAGCTCAGTTTCAAGTTTCAAGAAATGGATAACAACTTCTGGGGGAGTTTTGCTGAGTTAGAGCCAAGGTTGCAGTCATCACAAACCGCATTTTCAACCGCAATCCAGGATTCCATTCATACTTTTACAATACCTTGAATGCATCCATTAAACTTCAGCTAAATGGAATCTTGGAAGGACTCAACGAAAAGCTTGCTGAAATTACCTTCAAGGTGGATGAGCTGAAAGAGAATATAGAAGCTAACACTAGAGAGGTTGGAGCAAACAATGCAACGGTGATCAGTGTTGTGAATGCCTTGAGTGGAGTGGAAGCTGCACAAGGAAAGATTCAGGAAGAGGTTAGAAGATTAAGAAGAAACTTAAGGGCTGAGAATTCTGCATTTAACTATTCAGGAGCCCAAGTTGAAGATGAATTTGTGACTGGACCTCCTGCTCAAAATTTTGTGGACTTAGATGCTCAACAGGTTATTCCATTCTAACAGCCCCAGTAAAACCGTACTCTTTGTAATTTTGTTTTACTGTTTTGTTATTTTTCATTCCTACCTATAATTGTAATTTTCAAACCACTTTGAAGGTAGTAATGAAAGAATGCACCATTGTTCATTCCAAAACCTTATTCATTCAAACCACTTGTTTGTAGAACAATGAATACATTGTTTTTCAAACCTCATGCACATATACTTAAACTACTCATATTTTATGCTTGATGTTTAAACATTTAGTTTAAACCTCATACTTAAACTTAAACTCATAATTTTTTATGTATGCACTGAATGCACTTCTATACTTTCAATTTGTAAGTTTTATATCTTTCAATAGTATAGAAATCTATAACTTAGGCTAGTGTGTGCATTGACTTGGGACATGATTTACCATGTTAATTATTATGGACATGTTTTTACCAAGTACAATGTTTTGCCTTTGCTATAGTAGGTGATGGCATCAATCAAATATGGGGAGATTGTTGGGTATGGATACTTTAACCCTCATTTAGCTTTAATTTGATTGATACCATAACCACATCTATATTTTCTAGACTTTAGGCCCATATGTAATGAAGCTTAGACTTCAATTTTTTAGTACAAGTCCAATTTATAGAATAGGATTATTTAGGTTTGAATACTGGCACAATTGCATTGGACATGATGTTTCAAGTCAAGAGGTTTTGAAGTCATGCAAAACCGCAGTGCTAGTGCAAACTTTATAAATGAAACCGCACTTAGCAAACCGCTTGTGCAAACCTACTCATGAAACCGCACTCATCAAACCGCAAGGCAAACATTACCTGTGAGACCGCACGTCATAAGATCGCATCTCACCAACCTCATCCAATGATTGAAGACTTGAATAATTTGACCATCTTTGATTGATTGATCCATGTCAGCAATGTTGAGTTAACTATGAGTTCAACCAGTGTGTCTAACGGTCACTCAGAGTTTAAAAGAATTTGAAAAGGTGACAGATGTCCTTCATTCCATAATTTCATGTGAGGTCCGTACAAGCTTATCAACAACTTCTGAACAAAATGACAAAAGTGGACACGTGTAGAAATTAGACCGCGCCAGCACTGTACTTGCTACAGCTGTTCCAAATAGCTACTTTTTGGTGGATGGGTATAAATACCCCTAATATTCATCATTTGAAGATTGCTTGAGAATATTCCTTTGAAAGAGTCCTTTGAAGATTTGAAGAAATTTCCAGTTTTCTAGAGTCCTTTGATTCTTCATCCTTCATAGCTTCAAGAACAAATCTCCAAGCCCAGAAATTCAAGCCTTTGTAACACCAGATTTATTGTGCTCTAAATCATACATATCTAAAGAGTCTTGTATCTTGATAATCACACACACACACCTCACTTATTAAATCATTTGAGATACATCAGTAATAGTATAGGATTTGCTTCATTGTTTAGATTTTAGATTTGAGTTTGATTCTTGTAACCTTGTAATCTCTCTCATCATCTAATACAAAATCTAGTAATTAGAAAATCCAATACTAACCATCTTGATAGTGGGCGTATATCATTTACGATTGAACCACTCCAAATCTTGTGTTCTTTAATAATTTCTGTATTTTCTTTATTGTTTATAGTTGAAACTAATTTATCTTATCTGTTTGATCTTAATAGGTTTACCAGATTTGAGAATTGTGTTTAAAGTTAATCTTTGTCAAACCTCATTTTTAATGTTTTCTAAACCTCACTCTATTACTTAGAAATTCCGCTATTCATTTTACAAACCTCACTTGCGGTTTTGATACACTATAAGAGTGGTTTTATAAGAAAGAGGTTTATTTTCAAAAAGGGTCAAAATTTTTGTAACAACTATTCACTCCCCCCCCCTCTAGTTATTTTTCACCCTTGTTGCCTCCATTGGGACCAACAAGTGGTATCAGAGCAAAACACCTTTACAAAACTTTTTTGTTTTTCAAGCTTAAAAGCTTGGGTGCCGATTCGTCATGGGTAACTCAAAAAGCTTGACAACAATTAACTACTCACACATTCCTTTACTAGGTGAATACCACTTTGACATCTGGAAGACTCGAATGTTAATTTATTTAAAAACTACTAATGAGATGCTGGTGGACTGCGTGATTAATGGGCCCTTTATTCCCATGAAGGCCAACACCAATCCTGCCACCAACACTGAGACCCCAGAAGTCAAGAAACTGAAAGCTGAATGGACTGATGAAGAAAAGAGATTAGTTTCTTTGGAAAGCAAAGCTAGACATATCATCACTGGCACTTTGACCGTTTCAACTCTTCAAAAGGTCATGAAATGCAAAACCGCAAAAGAGATGTGGGATGCAATTGAAAGCTACTTTGAAGGAGATGATCTCTGCAAGGAAAACAAGAAATTTGCCTTTGAAAGAAGATACAACAACTTATATAGGAAACTCAATGAAACCTTGCGTCAAACTTATGATCGCTATTTTGAGGTAGTAAATTATCGTCTATCTCTTGGAAAGGTTTTAACTGATAAAGAAATCAATATAACATTTCTTGCTGTCTTAGGTTCAAAATGGGTTAACAAAGCCACTTCTCTTGAGGACTCTAAAGATTTAAACACTTGGATCTAAGTAACTTGTATGCAAATCTTAAATTCCATGAACTCAAGATGGATCATATTGAAGAGGTTGAAGGAAAAGTCTAAACACTTTTTATGTCTGTCGTTGAACATGTGGAGAAACCTTCTTCGTCTAAGCAAACCTCAGATTCCTCTAGTTCAACCTCATCACTCATCGATATGAATGATGATGAATTTGCCATGTTTGTAAAAAGGTTTCAAAAATTTCAAAAAATGCCAAAACCATTTTCAAAAGGCAAACCTCCAGCAACTTTTTCTAAGGCTGCTGATACAAAGAAAAAGAGTGACCTCGTCTGCTACAACTGTATAAAGCCTGGTCACTTTGCTTATGAGTGTCCACAACCAAGATTTTAATACTTGAAAAATAAAACCTCCCTTGCGAAATTTTTTCGTCGTAAGGGAATGGTTGCTGAGGAAGAGAACTCAAAAGAGCTAGCTACTTGGATTGAAACTGATTCTAATGAAGGAAGCGAAGATGAAACTGAAGAGGTTAATCTCTACCTTATTGTCAAGGATGCTTCTGGTGATTTAGATAATGAGTCAGTCGAGTCGCTTGATATGGAAGAAGAGGTTGCTCCTAAGAAAACCAAGATTATGGCTAGTAATGAGGACTATGCTGATTTGAAACTTACTCCAAGTTACAAGATTGGAAATAGTTCTTACTCTCATCCCATTTTTCGAACCAAAAATGAAACACCTTCAAAAATCATTTCAACTCCGAAAGTTTTGAAAAAGGTGGAAGTGGTCTATCCCATTGAACATGAAGAGATGTTCAAGAAAGCTGAAGTGATGATCCGAAAATTTGAAAATGTTAAGAAAGCTTTATCTTTAGCAACTGATGAAATTACTGAGGTAAGACGAAGAAAACTGTATTGAGGTCTGAAGTTACACTTCTGAAAGACCAAATCAAAAGCATGTCTCCACTTACTGAACTAAACCTCACTCTGGAAACCAAGGTAGATGCACTTCAAATTAGAAACGATGACTTGGTTGCCCAAAACAATGACCTCCAAAAGGTAATTGATTAGTGGACCAAATCTCGTGTTACCATGGATCAAATTCTTAAATCCAAAAGTCTAATGGCGACAAAGAAGGCTTGGGATTCCAAACTGGAGACAATTTGAAGTGTGTATCTTGTTGTGTAAAGAATGAGGAATTTTCAAAACAAACTCATGAAATTCATAAGGAAAAGAATTCAGGTTCAAAGGATAAAGGACAGGAACCAAAGGCTAAACTTAACTTCCACTATGTCTACCCTAAGAAAAAGTTTGGAAAAAAATCAAAAATGAAAGGAAAAGATTCAGAGGATGAAACCGTTGATGAGGTTCCATTTGTGGATGACCGCCCTTCTTCTTCGACCGCATATCCTACTTTCAAAAGTAAGATGAGCGTTACTCAAAAAACCACGGTCAAACCGCAAATGACCACCTTTGTAAAGGCTAAAACCTCTTCCCCAAAAACAAATGCTGATCCTAAGAAAAGTAAAGAGTATATTAAAATTCAGTTTGCTTACAGATTTCATCACTGCTCTGTGAGTGATGGTTCTGGTCACAATGCTGCATAATGCCTTTTGAGGTTCACACCTAATGCAAGAAAATATAATCCTCCTTCTGTAAAACAGGTGCGGGTTATCAAATGATGCTAACCTCATTACCCAAAAGAATAAAAGGGACCTCATTTTTAAATGTTTATTTTTTAGGTCCTCTGCTTAATGGCTGGTCACTACAAGGCAAATTCAAATGAATGGTATCTTGAAAGTGGACGCTCAAGACACATGACTGGAGATAGATCTTTATTGGAAAATGTCATTGAAGCAGGGGGTCCATCTATAACCTTTGGTGGCAACAACAAGGAAACACAATAGGTTATGGAACAATAAGAAGAGGAAACCTCACCATTGAGAAGGTTTCACTTGTTGAAGGAATCAAGCACAACCTCCTATCAATTTCTCAATTATGTGACAAAGGAATGAACTATGTGACAAAGGAATGAACTGAAACTTCACTGCTTCAAATTGCTTTATGAAAGATGGCATTTTCGGAGTCACATTGCTCATAGGGATTCATAAGAGTAATATTTGAATTATTGATTTAAATTCTACATGTAGTATTACCAGTGTTCTAAAAAGCGCTAGGCGGATGTTACGCGGCGGAGTCGGGCCTAGCGCCTAGGGGCCTAAGCGGGGCCTAGGCGAGGCCGAGAAATTAGACAAAATTTAAATATATTTCATAAATTTATATATATATATCCAAAAAATTATTTATCAAAAATAATAAAAATTAGCCTTGGCCGTGGCCTTGGTCTTGGCCTTGGCCTTGCCTTGGCTCGGCCGGCCTTGGCCTTGGCCTTGCCTTGGCTCAGCCTTGGCCTTGGTCGTGGCCTTTCCTTGGCTCGGCCTTGGCCTTGGGATTGGCCGGCCTTGTCCGTGGCCTTGGAGGTTATCCCACATCGAAAGAAAATTAAAGTAAAATATGGCGCCTAGGCTCGGCCTACCTTAGCCTTGGCCTTGCCTTGGCTCGACCGGCCTTGGCCTTGGCCTTGCCTTGGATCGACCTTGGGCTTGGGATTGGCCGGCCTTGGCCTTGGCCGTGGCCTTGGAGGTTATCCCACATCGAATGAAAAACAAAGTAAAACGTGGCGCCTGTGCTCGGCCTGCCTTGGCCTTGCCTTGGCTCGGCCTTGGCCTTGGGATTGGCCGGCCTTGGCCATGGCTGTGGCCTTGGAGGTTATCCCACATCGAAAGAAAAATAAAATAAAATGTGGCGCCTAGGTATATATATGACGCTAAAGCTGGGATAGCAAGCATCATTCGGTCGTGGCCTTGGCCTTGGTCGGCCTTGGCTGTGGCCTTGGAGTTTATCCCTCCTAGTCAATGCCTAATGGTGCCTAGTCAACACCTATTGGCGCATAGTCACGCCTAATGGGGCCAATGCCTAATTTGGCCGATTTGCTTAAAGGCGCGGCGTTTGGTCACCGCACAGTGCCTAGGAGCCGCCTAGGCCGCACTTTAGAAAACTGAGTATTACTAATCTCTGTTTTGTAGCTAAAAATGTGAGAGAAAATAGTTGGCTATGGTATAAGCGTTTAAGTCACTTGAACTTCAAGTATCTTGCAAAAATTGGAAGGAAAACCTCGTTCGCGGTTTACCCAAAGTGGCTGATCATCATGCAGAAAAGTGTCGTGCTTGTCAACTTGGTAAACAAACTACTTCGTCTTTCACCAGCAAGACCGCTCCATCAACTTCAAGATGTTTACAACGGCTTCACATATATTTGTTTGGATTCGTCACCACTGCTGGCATTGGAGGAAATAGATATACTTTAGTAGTAGTGGATGATTACTCAAGATATACATGGGTAGAAATGATGATCACAAAGGATGATTGCTATGCAATTCTAACCTTACTCTTTAGACGGCTTCAACCCCAAAAATAAGATGACATCGTTAGTGTAAGGTATGATAATGGAACATAATTAAAAAACAACGGTGTTGCTCAATATTGTGATGACCATGGAATTGATCACAATTTTTCTACTGCTGGTGTTCCACAACAAAATGGGATTGTGGAAAGAAAGAACAGGACATTGATTGAGGCTGGAAAGACAATGATTTCTGAAGCCAAGCTTCCTCAATATTTTTGGGCTGAAACAGTCAACATAGCGTGTTTCACTCAAAACCACTCCCTCATCAAAAAAACCTACAACAAGACTCCTTATGAACTTTGGAGAGGAAGAACCCCCAACATTTCCTTTTTCAAAATATTGGCTGCAAATGCTTTATCCTCTATAATGGAAGAGAAAACAGAGGTAAATTTGGCTAAGGCTGATGAAGGTATTTTTGTTGGTTATGCTAAATATTCTAAAGCTTTTCGTGTTTTTAATGAATCTAGTTTAAAGATAGTAGAATCTGTCCATGTTACTTTTGATGAACATTCTCTCCTTGAGCCACATTTGGCTCCAAATGTTGCTGATGATTTTGTTGAGTCTAATGAAACAGGTGAAACTTCTAAAACCTCATCTGAGTCAAATCAAGAACCTCAAAATCACTCAACTCAAAGAAATCCATCAACCTCAACTGAACCTCCCTAAGATAATTTTGAAACCGCATCTGAAATCCAACTCCAGATACAAGTCCAATGGAAGATTTAGATGAGAATTCACCCATTCAGCCTGAACCTCTTCGTCAACTTACATTCAATGACTTCACTGAAGGATCTAACAATGTACCAATAAAATATTTTCAGCAAACCTCTGTTCAACCAGATTTACCCCTCCCCCCCCCTGAGGTTCGTGAAGTCAGCAATCACCCTCTCTTAAATATCATTGGTGATTTATTTGCTAGAGTTCAAACAAGGAGATCAAACTACGATGAACATACTTCTCTCTTATCTCAAATTGAACCCAAGAAAGTTGATAAAGCACTCCAAGATTCAAGTTGGGTTGTTGTTATGCAAGAAGAACTCAACCAGTTTGAAAGATGTAAGGTTTGGACATTAGTTCCTAGACCTCATGATCAATGAGTTATAGGTACAAAATGGGTGTTTAGAAATAGGATGGATGAAAATGGAAGCATCACTAAAAACAAAGCGAGGTTGGTTGCACAAGGATATAGGCAAGAAGAAGGAATTAACTACGATGAAACTTTTGCTCCAGTTGCAAAACTTGAAGCAATCAGAATTTTCTTGGCCTATGCATCTTACAAACATTTCAAGCTTTATCAAATGGACGTTATGAGTGCTTTCCTCAAGGCGAACTTCTAGAAACCGTGTTTGTGGCTCAACCTTATGGATTTGAAAACTCAAAATTTCCAAATCATGTATACAAACTCCAAAATGCTTGTCTGGACTCAAGCAAGTTCCAAGGGAATGGTATGAAACTTTATCAAAATTTCTTTTAGAAAAAGGCTTCAAACGCGATAAAATCGATACAACTCTATTCATTGCTAAATATAATAATCATTCTTTACTTGTTCAAATATATGTTGATGATATTATTTTTGGCTCTTCTAATGAATTATTGTGTAAGCGTTTTGAAAAACTAATGAAAAGCAAGTTTCATATGAGCATGATGGGAGAATTGACATTCTTCCATGAGTTTCAAATTAAACAATGTGATGAAGGAATCTTCCTCAACCAAGCCAAATACACAAAGGAGTTAATAAAGACGTTTGGACTTGAAAATGATAAAGCATATGATACTCCCATGGCTACTACCAATAAACTTGATAAAGATTCAAAAGGTAAAAAGGTTGATCAAACATTATATCGAGGTATGATTGACTTATTACTTTACTTAACTGCTAGTAGAAAAGATATTATGTTTAGTGTTTATGTTTGTGCTCGTTGTCAAGCTGATCCTAGAGAAGCACATTTAATTGCGGTCAAGCGTATAATCCGCTATCACTATGGAACTACTAATCTTGGACTTTGGTATTCCAAACATTTGAATTTTGAACTTGTAGGTTATTAAGATGCAGATTATGCACCATGTACCATAGAGAGGAAAAGCACTAGTGGATCATATCACTTCCTTGGATTCCATTCATACTTTTTACAATACCTTTAATGCATCCATTCAACTTCAGCTAAATGTAATCTTGGAAGGACTCAATGAAAAGATTTTTGAAAATACCTCAAAGGTGGATTATCTGAAAGAGAATACAGAAGCTAACACTAGAGCGGTTGGAGCAAACAATGCAAGGGTGATCAGTGTTGTGAATGCCTTGAGGGGAGTGGAAGCTGCACAAGGAAGGACTCAGGAAGAGGTTAGAAGATTAAGAAGAACCTTAAGGGCTGAGAATTCTGCATTTAACTATTCAGGAGCCTAAGTTGAAGATGAAGTTGTGAATGGACCTCCTGCTCAAAATTTTGTGGACTTAGATGCTCAACAGGTTATTTCATTCCAACCGCCCCAGTAAAACCGCACTCTTTGTAATTTTGTTTTACCGTTTTGTTATTTTTCATTCCTACCTGTATTTGTAATTTCCAAACCTCTTTGAAGGTAGTAATGAAAGAATGCATCATTGTTGATTCCAAAACATTGTTCATTCAAACCGCTTGTTTGTAGAACAATGAATGCATTGTTTTTCAAACCTCATGCACATATACTTAAACTACTCATATTTTGTGCTTGATGTTTAAACATTCAGTTTAAACCTCATACTTAAACTTAAACTTATATTTTTTTTATATATGCACTGAATGCACTTCTATACTTTCAATTTGTAAGTTTTATATCTTTCAATAGTATAAAAATCTATAACTTAGGCTAGTGTGTGCATTGACTTGGGACATGATTTACCATGTTAATTATTATGGACATGTTTTTACCAAGTACAACGTTTTGCCTTTGCTATAGTAAGTAATGACATCAATCAAATAGGGGGAGATTGTTGGGTATGGATACTTTAATCCTCCTTGCTTTAGCTTTAATTTGATTGATAACATAATCTCATCTGTATTTTCTGGACTTTAGGCCCATATGTAATGAATCATAGACTTAAATTTTTTAGTATAAGTCCAATTTATAGAATAGAATTATTTAGGCTTGAAGATCGGCACAATTGCATTGGACATGAGGTTTCAAGTCAAGAGGTTTTGAAGTCATGCAAAACCGCAGAGATAGTGCAAACTTCATGAATGAAACAACACTTAGCAAATCGCTTGTGCAAACCTCATCATGAAACTGCACTCAGCAAACCGAAATGCAAATCTCATCTGTGAGACCACACGTCATAAGACCGCATCTCACCAACCTTATCCAATGATTGAAAACTTGAAGAATTGGACCACCTTTGATTGATTGATCCACGTCAGCAATGTTGAGTTAACTACGAGTTCAATCAGCGTGTCTAACGGTCACTCAAAGTTTAAAAGAATTTGAAAAGGTGACAGATGTCCTTCATTCCAGAATGTCGTGTGAGGTCCGTACAACCTTATCAACAACTTCTGAACAAAATGACAAAAGTGGACACGTGGAGCAATCAGACCGCGACAGCGCTGTACTTGCTACAGCTGTTCCAAATGGCTACTTTTTGGTGGATGGGTATAAATACCCCTAATCTTCATCATTTGAAGATTGGTTGAGAATATTTATTTGAGAGAGTCCTTTGAAGATTTGAATAAATTTCCAGATTTCCAGATTCCTTTGAATCTTCATCTTCATCCTTCATAGCTTCAAGAACAAATATCCAAGCCCAAAAATTCAAGCCTTTGTAACACCGTATTTATTGTGCTCTAAATCATACAGATCTAAAGAGCCATGAATCTTGAATCTTGATAATCACACATACACCTCACTTGATTAATCAAATAGATTAAATCATTTGAGATACACCGGTTATAGTATAGGATTTGTTTCATTATTTAGATTTTAGATTTGAGTTTGATTCTTGTAACCTTGTAATCTCTCTCATCATCTAATACAAAATCTAGTAGTTAGAAAATCCAAGATTAACCATCTTGGTAGTGGACGTAGATCATTTACGATTGAACCACTCCAAATCTTGTGTTCTTTAATTTCTGCATTTTCTTTATTGTTCATAATTGAAACTAATTTGTATTATCTGTTTGATCTTAATAGGTTCACCAGATTTGATAATTGTGTTTAAAGTTAATCATTATGAAACCTCATTTTTACTGTTTTCTAAACCTCACTATCAAACCTCACTCTGTTAGTTAGAAATTTCGCTGTGCATTTTACAAACCTCACTTGCGGTTTTGATACACTGTAAGAGTGGTTTTGTAAGCAAGAGGTTTATTTTCAAAAAGGGTCGAAAAAATTGTAACAGTTATTCACCCCCTATAGTTGTTTTTCACCCTTGTTGCCTCCTTTGGGACCAACACCCTCACACATCTAATTCCTGCTGGAGTTGGGAACTTAACCCGCTGGTGGGGGGGAGGCGACCATCCCGAGTTTGCCTTGACTTGGAATGCCTAAGATGGCATGGTAGTCGCTTGCTAGGTCCATGACACGAATGTTACTGTGGCCTCGGCACGGAAGAGGTATTCACCAACTTCAAGTAGTAAATCAATACTTCCCAATGTGTTGACCTTGTGATTGGTGAATCCTTCCAGTTTGCCAGAGTATGGTTCCAACATGCTATCCTTTAGATTCATATTTTGGAAGGTGGAGTAGTACAGAATGTCCCAGGAGGCCCCCGAGTCTATCAGGAGACTCTCTGATTTACAATTATCAATTCTTTCCTTGATCACCAAGGGTTGTTCACGAGCTGCTCGACTTCCAACAAATTCATTTGGGGAGAAGCTTATGACTTCTTTTTCTTTATGGACCCATGCGGGGATGTGGTAGACTTTACTGAGCTCGTGTATTTGATCTTTTAGTTTTTTTATTTGTAGACAGCCTCCTCTATTATAACGTGGAGCTTTGCTCTAGGAGGTCTGTCCTCCCTTTCCTCTCCATCATCATCATTTCTTCCTCGCTTGTTATCTTTTCGCATAACATAGCGATCCATTTTACCTTTATCCACCCATCTATCTGTATCATTCTTTTAAGGGAGATGCAATTCTCCGTGTCATGCCCATGGTCCTTGTGGAAGGCACAGTACTTGGAATTGTCCCGAACATGTTTCGACCTATCATTTAGTGGTCGGGGATCTGGTAGGTTTACCAACTGCATGATCTCCGTGATAGGTTTAGTGAGGGGAGTGAAGACCTCGGATTTTTCTGTAGCCCGAATCCTATTCTTCCCCTTGTAATTACTTCCATTGGAAGCCTGGTTGGTGCCAGTCGCATCCGTTTCCACTTTCTCAGTTCTTTTCTTGCTTTTTTCTTTTGCCATGGCTATGGCATAAGCTACGTTGTACAGATAAGATTTCGTTTTTGGCTCCCGAACAGAGAGTTCGTATATCAATTGTCCGGATCTTAGTCCGGAGTTGAAGCAGACAATCACCTCCCAGTCAGTTAGGCTTTACTCTACCTGGTCAGCCATGGTTCTGAACCGATTGTAATAACTTAGAGTGGTTTCATTTTTGCCTTGCTCAATGTTGGCAAGATCTGTCAATCTTTTCTTTCTCTTCCCAGCTGTTGCAAAGTGATCTAGGAACCTCCTCCTCATAATTTTCCAACTGTCAATGCTTTCCTTTTTTTGCTCGCTAATGGATGCGTTTTCACCCATCCAAAGGATATATCTTTACACCTATTTTGCGCTCAACCTTGGGTGTTTTTGATTGCTTTTGAATTGTTTATTCATATAGGGAATGAAAGGAGAAAGTCGCGAAACATGATTTTAAAGGATACAAAAAGGAACGATACAGAACGATGAGGCAAAAGAGGAAAGAATAGAACTTTCAGAAGGAAAAAGTTGAAGATGACCAGAGCATTCATTACTATTGGATAGTACTCGCGAGAGATTTCCAACCATATATGGCACGTCTCAATCGGAGTACGTATGAATAAGTTATAACCTCTGTAAGTTTGCCGAGGAATGTAGAAGTCGACGAATAATGGGAGCGTCCGCTCCCAAATTCCAGAAACTCAAAGGGATCTCTCTTCCTAAAACAGTCGCAAGAAGAAGTTACCCCCTATATTTCCACGTCTACATCAAGTGTTCCAACTGGGCTATAATTGTTCCACGTGTCCGTGTGAAATTACTATAAAGCCATGATAGTCAACAATTTCGTTAAAAGTTTGACGAAAAGTTAGTTTTGGTCAAATCTACCCTAATTAAATGTTCATACGAGGGCATATGTGCGTAAAATGAAATTAATGGGCATATCTATGTCCAATCGCTAAGTACGGAGGCATATTTATCATATTTCCCTAATTTTGATCTAAAAGCAACTACAATCATAATTTTAGAAATTGTAGCTGTCTCAATTACTAAAATTATGTTTCAACGGTTTTCATGGAACCTCATGCCACTATTGATCAATATAGAACCGTATCCATAGGAAGAACCATGACTAGGCCATAGTTATGACTGAAAATTCCACATAAATGATGATAATTCTTGATTTTAGACCCTTTTTGATATTGTCTCAACCGGGTTCGCATCAGCATGTGAGAAAAATATTCCATAGCTTACTGTCAAAGTTACCAATTTAGCATCTAATCTTTAGCCTACCACCACTTGCTTAGCATTATCTGCACCCAGTCCGAGCGATTTTGGTCACTGTTTTACTTGGATTGGCTCTGCTATTCCTTGCCCGTACTTGCCCAAACCTCCTTCCACGTACCCCATTTTACCCATAATTTTTTTACCCAAAACCTGTTGTGTGCTTCTCACAGGAACCAAAACTCAATGAAAGTTGGAGAATATGGTGGAGCGACATGGATCGGACCGAGTGAAATGGATCTAGACCGATGGAGCGGACCGAGTTTGCAAGAAAATACTTGTTTCCTAATGTTAGCTTCGTATTTTAGGAAGACTCCTTAATTAAGTAGGAAAGTAGAATACATAGCTAAAATAGAATCCTAGTCAAAGAAGGATTATTATGTATATATAGGATTGTATCTCCTATTAGAATTAGGACTCTAAAAGTAGTATAAATAGGTGTTTAGGACAATTATAAAAGATGAGAGTGAAATAATATAGAAATCATAATCTTACTCCTCTCCACATTTTAACATGGTATCAAAGCCTAGATCCAAAATCTAGATTTCTCTTCCGCAACGAATTCCTAAAACCTAGGGTTCCGATTGTTGCTTTATCCCTTTGATTATACCAACTTCACTATCCCTTGAAAAAAAAATAAAAATCGAGTGTCGTCCACTATAAAAACGATAATCGAGTGTCGTCCACTATAAAAACGATAATCGAGTGTCGTTCACTATAAAAACGATGATTGAGTGTCGTTCACTATAAAAACGATAATTGAGTGTCGTCCACTATAAAAACGATAATCGAGTGTCGTCCACTATAAAAACGATGATTGAGTGTCGTTCACTATAAAAACGATAATCGAGTGTCGTCCACTATAAAAACGATAATCGAGTGTCGTCCACTATAAAAACGATGATTGAGTGTCGTTCACTATAAAAACGATAATCGAGTGTCGTCCACTATAAAAACGATGATTGAATGTCGTTCACTATAAAAACGATGATCGAGTGTCGTTCACTCTAAAAAGGGAGATTGAAGAAAAAGAAGATATGTGCGAGCACAAATTGTGCACAGAATTGAAGAAAGAAGACCTGATGTAGATGACTCTTCAGATATTGGAACAAATTTTTGTTGTTGTTGAAAAAAAAAAGACGAACCCGAGGTTGCTTGAACTGCAACACGAAAAAGGAAGAACTTGACGCAGATGTCGCATGTCGAAGTGAAAGAATTTTTTTTAAAAAAAACGTTTTAATTTTTATTTGGCAAGTTGGGTATCTACGTTGTAGATCCTCCAACTTGAGGGGGGGAGTTGGAGAATATGGTGGAGCGACATGGATCGGACCGAGTGAAACGGATCTAGACCGATGGAGCGGACCGAGTTTGCAAGAAAATACTTGTTTCCTAATGTTAGCTTCGTATTTTAGGAAGACTCCTTAATTAAGTAGGAAAGTAGAATACATAGCTAAAATAGAATCCTAGTCAAAGAAGGATTATTATGTATATATAGGATTGTATCTCCTATTAGAATTAGGACTCTAAAAGTAGTATAAATAGGTGTTTAGGACAATTATAAAAGATGAGAGTGAAATAATATAGAAATCATAATCTTACTCCTCTCCACATTTTAACAGTTGGCAATATTAATTTCAGGAATTTCGCGCAAACTTTTATCTGATCCTCTTGCTACAAATGACACGTTCTGAGAAGCAGAAGAGCCAATATTCTGCCTTCTTTTCCACTTAATCACTTTGCTACTGCCATGAAGATTGGCAGTTTTGTTCTCAAACGACCCAAACTGAGATGCACCCTGCCTGTCACTTGCTTCAGCAACCCCCATACCCATTCCAAGTGAGTTGGCGGTAACATTTTAGTAATTTCACGCAAAGTTTTGCCAGATACGTTTTGAGCAGAATAAGAGTCAATATTATCCCTTCCTTTCTCCTTGCTCATTTTGCTACTTCCATGAAGACTGACAGTTTTCTTTGCAAACGGCCCAAACTGAGATGCACTCTGCCTGCCACTTGTTTCAGCTGCCTCTGCACTCTGTCCAAGTGATTTGGGTCGTCGTTTTACTTGATGCCAAGTTTTATCTGACCCCCTTGATAAAAATGACACATTTCGAGCAGCAAAAGAGCTAGTATTCTTCTTTCCTTTCTCCTTACTTGCTTTGCTACTGCCATAAAGTTTGACTGTTTTCTTCTCAAACAATCCAAACTGAGATGCACCCTGCCTACCACTCGTTTCATCAACCTCCGCACCCAGTCCAAGTAATTTTGGTCCGTGTTTTACTTTGATAGGCTCTGACATTTCTTGCCTGTACTTGCCAAAATCTCTTTGTGAGTACATCATTTTAGCCTTCATTTTTTACCCAAAATACGTTGTGTGCTTATCAAAGGCACCATAACTTAATGAGTTGGCAGTAACACCTTTACTAATTTCACACCAATTTTTATCAGATTTTCTTGAGACAATTGACACATTCTGACCAGCAGAAGAGCCAGTTTTCTGCATTTCTTTCCCCTTGCTCGCTTTGCTAATGCCATGAGGAGTGACTGCAGTTTTCTTGAGTGATTTGTTGTGGGCAGATTCCGAGTTAAATGGAGTCAACCAACTTTTAGTACTTGTAGGCTTATGAACAGATTTGCCTTTGTTTAACTTTTCCACATACCTGAAGAATATAGATAGCAATAATATTTTTTTTAAAAAAGCATTGGTACGTAAAATTTCAGTAATCCAATTTCAAGGGAATGAAAATATTTGAAGGACGTGATCATAGGTGGTCTAATAGCAAGCAAATCTTGAACATACGAACTTTACGAGGGTCAAATTTATAAGATTTCATATGTTCTGTAGCTTCAGAACAGTCTAAGTACCCGACTACTGACATTCATCTGCTCAAATAATTTTACTTTGAATCTAAAGAAGTTGCAAGTAATTATCATGAACAAATACTTTGATGTAAACTACTTAAATAAATACTATAAATAATGCAAATAGACTAAATTATCTTTAGAATAATTTACGACGGAATACTGGTAATGACCGACAAGTTGTCCGTCAGTAATACTGACAGTCCATTCCGTCTGTAATACCAACAAAAACTTAATGACGAAAGCCGGCGAAATATTTCTGTCGATAATGAGCATTAATACGAAATTAGAATTTTTTTGAAAATTTTCGACGAAACGGTCGTTTGGTAAATGATCAGTTTCCAGTAGTCCACGTCCCTTTACTTTCTTGCATTATTGTACACGTCGAAAAATCATATTTCCTTCATTTCATAATAAGATTCTTAGTTTGACTATACACGGCTATATAGAAAAAGTAAAGGGTGCGAGTATGAAAAGTAAAATGGGAGAGATAAATCTGATAGAAATAGTAAGTGGATTGTTATTATGAATAAAGCAAGTGGGTTCCTGTCCATTTTAGAAATAAATCAAACTAAAAACCTTACTCTGTCACAATAGACCAATCTGTGACATCTCAAAGAGGAAAATAAAATCCTTACGGGACGGAGAGACCAATCTGTGACAACTCAAAGAGGAAAATAAAAACCTTACGCTGGGACGAAGAGAGTACTGTAAAGGTGAATATTGTAATAAAGTAATTTCCTCAAATTCAACAATAATTTTGATATTTGTTTTTTTTTTTAAATAAAAATTGTGAGAATGTACTATTATAAGAATGAAAAACTTTCACAAAGTACTCGCTCCATCCAGAATAAATGTACAAACAATGTTCATGATAAAATCACAGATAGGACGAAAATGGAAAAAAAAAATCGGTTTGAGGTGGGACGGAGGGAGTATATCAATTTGATTAATTCAATTTGTAGCCAGACACACCATTTAAAAGGAGATCAAAACTATAATACAGCTCAACATCGAGACAACATGCATAATGTGATCCAAGTATCTGTAAACCATACTACATGAACAGAAAAGCTCTTTTAAGCTAACTCTCAGTTTTCATTGTGGGGATTCATCCTGCATCAAGTCATGTCTGAAATCCATGGAAAAAATTCATTTCACGAATGCTGAACGAACTATGATTAACCCACGGATGCAGGCTTCTTTTACCACCCACCTTGCCTTGTTTCATAATATTTTCCCCTGTACTTGTTGGATTTCCAGTCATGTCTGAAATCCAGGGAAAAAACGCACATCAGTTTGTTCAAAGTTATTCTCCCTCCCTCCGTCCCAAAATGAATGAATGTCCAAAAATATTTCAAGTTTGATCTTGATCAATCAAGAGAAAATTTGAAACTTTTTTGGTCATTCGTTTTGGGACGGAGGGAGTATATTATTAATCAACAATGTTAAGTTCAAGTATTGACCCTGATAATTACTCACCTGAAACTTGAACCAAAAGATCTAGGCTCATTCTGAAGACCCATTCTGGATAATTGACTCGACAAGGACCTCCAACTAGTATCCCCTTCGTCAGGATTCATGGGCCACTTCATCGGAACCACTAAGTTTCTGCAATAATATCACATTATGCAGTTATTTTTTCTACTTGAAGTGAAAATGATGGAAAATCAAATGGGAAAAAGAAAAACTAATCACATACTCTTCAACATTTCTGATTTTGCATCGATTCATTCTATCAACAGTATAATTTCCAAATACTCTTCCGAGATTCTTTGTCAGTTCTTTTATCTTAAAAAATGGCGCAATATACCATACTTTTATGACCTGCATGCAGACCGATGGTAGATTTCACTCTCCAAGTGTCACTATTGTAATAGATTAAGTTATACTCCCTCCGTCCCAAAATGTTTATCCCATTTGACTTTTTTGTTGAACTTTGACCACAAATTTATAAGAGATTAATCATATTCATGAAATTCTAAAAGTTGTTGTTGATAATATTATTGATAATATTATTAATGGTGAATCAATAAGAATTTTTAGAATTTCATGAACATAATTAAATTGTCATATATTTGTGGTCAAAGTTCAACTAAAAAGTCAAATGGAACAAACATTTTGGGACGGAGGGAGTATCAATTAATAAAAAATCCCATTGAAAAAAAAAAAATATATAACCTGCATGCAGACCGAGTTCTCCATGAGAATTTCTACAGTCCAAAGGAGATATAAGTTTCGGTCAACTGAGTATATCTCCAAGAGTTGAGCACAGGTTTCGTCTATTTCTTTCTCATCCACAATTCCGTTTCCCTGAGGCAGACGCCACCCACTCGAAAGCTTCACAAGAAGAGATATCACTTTCTTACGGATCTCTGCGTCTTTGGGTCTAGAAACGGATTTCAAGAACTCATCATTGAAGCAAACCTGTCATATATTTGTGTACACGAAATTTATTTCTGTTCAAAATATTAATGAATCAAAATATATAAATATATAAAGCTTAATTATACCTTCCATTTTGACTCCTTAAAAAGTAAACAATCCATACTGAAAATGCTATCAAGTTGGCAACTTTCCGTCAAGGCATCAACTATAGCTAGAGCCAAATTCTTGTCTTCGTTAGCTTTATAGAAACAGCCTCGAGCTTTTGCATCCAACACCAACTCTTTCCAAACAGAGCGACTCTTTGCTAAAGTTGAGCCACTTCCCACTATCCAAAGACAGTACCTAAAGAGAAAAAGAGTCGAAAACTTACAAAAAACTTGAACCCAAATCTTTAGAACCGAAAGATAAAAATAAGTAAAAGACTCAAAAACAAGCAAAACCCAAAAATACATGTTTTGATGCATTATCTCGGGAAAAAAAAAACTACCTTGCTCGAGTTAGTGCCACATTGGTTCTGTTATGATTTGAAAGAAACCCTACCGAACCATTCAAATTACATCTCACAGTAGAAATAATAATGATATCCTCCTCCCCGCCTTGAAATCCATCTACAGAACGAACACTCACAGAGAAGTTGCTTTGTCTTTCGTATTTTTTTCCTAGTTTTTGTTGTATCGCAAAAACTTGAGCCTTGTAAGGAGAAATGCAACCAACACTGACCTTTTGGTTCTTCAACACACATTCTGTAAACAGAATATGTATCAGTAAGTGCCTCCAAACTAAAATTCTTATAATTGGGCCATCAGATGGAAAATGTAATTGTAAGTACCTTTGAAGAGTCTTTCGATGATATCAGAAATTACAGCTACTTCCATCATATTCCTCGTACTATTCTTCTTATCGAACTCCTCTTTTCCATGTGATAAGTCAATGAAAGAATAAGGTCCATACATACCCCCATTTAAGAAACATCTCTCATAATTTCTTTCTTTGACATTTGGACCATCCAAGATCTTATTATCATAGAAATGCTTATTCGGAAATTGGCTTATTGATGGATGCATTCTATATTGAACATTCAGAAGGTGCTTCTGATGTCGTAGAATCACCAGCCGCTCAAATAAGCTCCTTCCAAACTCAGCATTCTCACTAATCTAAAAGTAGAAAGTTGATCAAATGTTAACAGTAAAGGATTTGGGATGCATGCTTATAAAAGCCCAATATCTCTACGGAAAAAAAAAACACTAAAACAGAAGAATTGAGGTTTCAAACCTTGCTTTGAACCATTGCAGGCAATTGTTTCTCGTCCCCAACCAGTATTGCATGACGTAGACCTGGTAGCTGTAAGGGGATTGTAGATTCACATTCTTTCAGTAGAGCAGCTTCATCAATAACCAACAATTCTAATGGCTTCATTTCTTTTGTATGCATTTGAACAGAGCTTGATGCCGTACAGAATACTAAGCAGGAATTTTGCAAACAAAATCCTTTGATTCCCTCCATCCCAATCTCTGGAATAGAAAATGTATCGCGAAGGTTTCTTAGAATTTGAATGCACTCACCACCCACCCGTAACGTATTAAAGTAATTCATCCCATTTATAGAATCTTCAGCATCGAGCAAGAAAAGAACTTTGGTCATTTCCTTTGCCACTTCCAAAGATATGAAAGAAGTGGGCAAATGAGTACACAAAATTGGTATACAATTCATCAGCCCCCGTCTAAAGATATTAAATCCTTCTGATACAAACTCCTCGAACGTTAAATCTTCATCTTTTACCTCCTCTACTTCTTCATTGTTTTTCTCAATTATTTTAAAATCATTATATTTTCCATCACCATTTGAAGACATCTTTTTCTTCACCTTCCCCTTCTTCTTCTTTTTCTCTGCCTTCTCTTTCTTCGTATTCTCCTTCTTCTTTGTATCCTTCGCAATGTCTATGATATTTTGAACTACACGCCGCTTGATACTTTTATTGTCTTCATCATCAGACTCATCCTCGATGATTTCCACTGAATCACCAATCTCAGAATATTCATCCTCTTGATATTGGAAGTCGTCCACCTTGTTGTTACTCTTGATCCTACTATGGTACTTCTCGTCTTGTTTTCCTCCAAGCTTTTCCAATTTCAATGAAAAATCATAGCCCTTTTTGGGATTTTCATCTTTTTGGTCATCACATGCAACACTATTTCTTGTGTTCCTCCTACGGTCTTCCTCTTCTTCTTTCCTCCGTCTTTCTTCTTCTTGTTTTTTCCTCAGCCTTTCCGCTTCTCGTTTTCTCCTCAGCCTAAGCCTTTCCAATTTCAATGAAAAATCATAGCCCTTGTTGGGATTTTCATCTTTTTGGTCATCACTTGCAACACTATTTCTTGCGTTCCTCCTACGGTCTTCCTCTTCTTCTTTCCTCCGTCTTTCTTCTTCTTGTTTTTTCCTCAGCCTTTCCGCTTCTCGTTTTCTCCTCAGCCTATCCTCTTTTTGTATTCTCAAGTACAAATTATACAGCCCTTCAGAATCTTCCAGCAAACATATCATGAATTCTAGACTTTGTTTCCATCCTGACCTCGAACACAAACAACTTGAGAGGGAACTCACACGGTTATCAAGGAATACATTGTGAAGGTAATCTCTGTCTTTAATCTTCATTCTTTTTTTATTACCAAACAAAACTATATCCCCCAATCCGTAATTATCACATTCAAGTGAATCTTTCACTAAACTCATGAGCCGCTGCGCAACTCCTAACACTGCAATGTTGGTCGGAGTACATGTTAGTGTTCTGCACTTCATTTTCAACAGAATAAATAACAATGAACTGACTGTTTTTGTCTTTCCAGTCCCCGGGGGCCCCCATATCAATTTTACAGTATTACGGTGAAGACAATCTTTCACAGCAATGCAGCTCAAAACAGCAGCTTTTTGAGAATCATTTAGCTTAAACTTGCAAAGTGTTTCCCTCAAACTTGTCTCGATTGCACCACAAATTTCAGTATTGTTGCAGAGAGAGCAACTTTCATTAACCTGAAACACCACAAGAAAGATGAACAAAGTTTTAGAGATTTTTAATCTCTGAATATACGTCAAAGTTAAATGATTAATAAAGTTATCTTTCCCTTTCTCTAATTCTCTATATGCTCTCTTTGGATCTCAGAAAGCGCAAATATAAAGATAGTCTCGTAACGTTAGCATTTCTAATACTAAAATAACGTATTATAGATACCATCATAATCAAATTCACAAACGATAGAAATCATTACTCACAGAAGATTTAGTTGCCAGAACTTGTCGTATGATATCATAGTTATTCCATTGTAGCTCTGAGTTCAGTGCTTGCCATATACGTATGTTTGTTGCCAAGTTTGTAAGATAAACTGCAAAAAGTTGCTGTCCATCTTCCAGCTTTCTCAGTTGATCATCTTCCCCCGCACCCTTCACATCTAACGGCCGTCCATCTTCCTCCACTTCCTCCTCATCTAACGGCCGTCCATCTTCCTCCACTTCCTTCTCATCTAACGGTTGTCCATCTTCCAGCTTGCTTGCATCTTCCTCCACTCCCTCCTCGTCTCTTTCAATCTCAAACGAAAATAGAGACAAAGCCTTCTGTGACAAGATTCGAATTTGGCCAGGTTTATCATCCCATAAGCTACAAACATAAGCAATGAGATAGGGCCATTCAGGTCTGTTCAGATCATCGATGCAAGTCGGCCTCACATTTGTCAACGCGATAAGGTCTCCGAACTCTGGCTTATAAATACTTTCATAATTCTCCTTTTTCGAGTCATCTTTATCAGGCTCCGTTTCACTCTCATCACTCTCGCTTTCTGACAAGTCTTCTAATGAAATGGCATAGAGTAAATCTTTATCGGGTTTGTAGAATTCCGACAGCCCTAATGACCATACTTGACGGACTGGGGCACAAGAAACTCTTGTCATGTTTGACAACAAATCAACATGTGTTTCCTCAATGAGAGGCAGCTTGAATGAGTTCATGAAATGATCAATGGATGAAAATGTCATTGGAATCTCCTTCACCTGTCAGATAATCAACAACATTATTGCAAGATTGAACCATTTTCATATTTCCTCCCAAGTGGAAGGTAAATCTTGTGCTGAAAATTATACTCCCGATGGATCCCATCCAAAAAAAAACAGTCTCGCTTTGAATTTCTTGATCAACTAAGTTGAAAATCGACAAAGAAATTATGAAAACTGAAATTTGATTTTCAAAACCATTAGGAAAACAATCAACTTATTAGAATTTCATGAGGATTACTATGCATCATTTATAATAAATTGATTGAAGAAGTAAAACTAAGATGACCAAAAAAATGAGAAGTATGACAGTTATTATGAGCCGGACTAGAATCTAAAGTTGTAAAAATTTGAATATCTATCTCCCATAAACTTCTTGACATGGGACAGTTAACAAAATATATTCATTGAGGTACAAGTGAGTAAAAAGTAACCTGGGAATTGTAGAGATTCTTGTTAAGAACATCAGAAAGAGACCAGGAAAAAATCTCATTTATCAGCTCTCTACCCTTTATTTCTTCATCCTTGGTTTCAAAACTATCATCTTCCATTATTGTTCTTCAACCTATTTCTTTGATCTCTTATGAAAATTGATCTTTCTATCTCTCTCTCTCACTCTCTCTCTCTCTCACTCTCACTCTCACTCTCACTCTCACTCTCTCTATATATATATAATTCAAAAGGATGCAGTGTGTGTGTGTGAAGAATATAGGGAGAAGTGGCCTCCTGTTATATATCTTGGTTTGAGAAAAGAGAAGACCTTCCGTTTTCTTGGCCGGTTCGAGGTAGAAACTGTCTGCATGCTTCATTTATTCTACTGAAGTAGTGAGAAAATGCATTTCTATTGGGATGGAGATGCTAATAAATTTAGTATTCCACTACCAGCATGTTATGTTATAATGTTACTTATTGTCATTTTTGTTCAAAATTTTAATACAAAATAAGTCAATTTTTTGGGTTGAATATACTCAAATTTACCAAACTTTATTCATTATATTAATTGTTCTAATGGATAAAAAAATATAACAAAGCGAAACAATTTATAAAGACACATTAATACTCTCTCTCTCTCTTTCAAAATATTTACAGTTCTAATAGAAAATTTTTATCCAAAAATAATTGCAATTTTACATTTTTTTTTTAACACTTTGCCTAATCTACACTTATTTATGATTAGGTTATTGTCATTGTAAAAACATTTAATTGTCTAGGTATTTGAAATATTCAAAGTGTAATTTAGTCTATTTAATATATACTCCCTCCCGTCCAAAATAACTTTCACTTTTGGACAAAATGTTTGGTCCTCGCTTTTGGGGTTAAAGACAATGAAATTTGCTATTTTATCCTTTCATTAAAACTTGTTTTCCTTTATTAATTGTTTTGTTGTGTGAAGTAGTGTAAGCGAGAGAAGAACATTAAATAAGGGAAATATTGACACTTTTATCATAAAGTTGACGTAATAATTGTCTATTTTAAAATCTGTGAAAAGTTCAAAAACAACAGTTATTTTTTACAAGAGGTAGTATTGATTGTTTATATATATATATATATATATGTGAAACTCATGCGAGTATTTTGGGAGTAGAGAGTAGTATGTTATTTAAGTAATGGGCAAATACATAAATATATCCTTGATTTTAAGCTTTGGATGTAGATGTGTATCTAACGTCGATTATTGGCATCATGTCCCCTAAACTCATTAAAAATTAGAGTATATTTGCTCTCCTTTAAAACTTTATCCAAAATTTAACGATTTTGGAACATAAATTGAATTAAAATGACGTTCAAGGGTGTAATTGTAAACTAAGAATTAAGAGGTTGAACTTGTTCAAATAGGTCCTTCAAATATTGAATTAGTCACTAGCCATTTGTCACTTTGGCATAGATTATTTTTATGATGAAAAATATATTTAATTATTTAACATAACTCTGATAATATTTGGAAAAATATTAGCAGACATTTTTTGGAACATTTATTTTAATTTATTTTTTTAATTAGCAAATATTTTTTTATTTTATCAAAAAATTAATGTTTATCTCTTGATAATTATTTTATGAAAACCTTTATTTCCTTTAACTAATTCTACTTAATATAATTTTTTATTAAATAATCTTACTTTCTTTCTTAAAAAAAAAAAAAGAAGAAAGATTATTTCTTAGATTATTTTAAATAATCAATAGCATCACATATTCTCTTCTCCTCCTCTCCACTCTCATCACTACACGCATGCACGCGAGCACACACACACACACACAAAATCCACCTCCACTCATTCTCGACAACATTACCCCCACCACTATCCTCCTCCTCCAAAGCCATTACGGCTCGTTCCCATCCCCGATAATACAAAACAAAAAAGATATAGAAGTAGATCAGGTGGACAGGAGGATAAACATTAATTTTTTAAAATATAAACAAAAAAATTAATTTTTTAAAAAATTAAAATAATTATTCTAAAAAAATCTCTGCTAAAAAAATCTTAAATATTATCAGAACTATGTTAAATAATTAAAAATATTTTTAATAATAAAAATATCATTTACCGAATTGAAAAAGGCTAGTGACTAACCAAAAATATCAAAAAGTGAGGGACCTAATTTGAACAAGTTCAACTCCTTAATTAACAATTTACTCCCTTTAACTTCGTTTAATTCAATTGGGTCCAAAATCGTTAGTTTTGAACGAAATTTTAACGTAGGGCAAATATACTCTGATTTTTAATGAGTTTAGCGGCAAGGATATCAATAATCGAAGTTAGGAGCATATCTATCTGCATACAAAGCCTAATTTCAGGGACATATTTATGTATTTTCCCTAGCTAACTGTTAAGTTTTACCACTACATTGGAACTCTTTATCTATGTCCTCCTTTTGTTCCACCACCCTACATTGCAGCCGCCACCACCACCGTCTCCCTAACCCATCATTCATCACTCTTTCTCTTCTTTTCTCCTCATCCATCCGTCAAACAACCACCACGCTCCATAGCTCCCCACTCATCTCTCCTTTCTCCCATTCAACACTCGTTTACATAGCGCCACCACCACCTGTCTCTCTTCCTTTAAAATTTATGAAAAGCTATTTTCAAATTTTTATTAAAATAATTAAATTAAGCCCCAAGTTTTCATCCTCTTCAACACTCACAGTTTACTAATAACTTCAAAATCAACACAACCCAAATCCTATTTCGCTACCAATTCCACGAAATTGAGCCACAAATCGAAATCTGAGCTGCTTTGAAAAGTTGTTGACGAATTCGGAAACCCTAAATTCGGCTGATCTTTTAAAAATGCATAGCCGAATTTTTATTAACTATCGGCGAATCAGTGTCGATTTTTTATTTTTTTTAATTTATTCGGATGTACCTGACCCGGCCGAACTGTAATTGGCGCCGAAAATACCATGAAAGTTTGGAAATTTACGTGAGTTTTATTTTCCTTCTTTTTTATTTTCTGTTTGATTTTAGATATTTTCACTTTTGTTTTAGAATAACCAAGGAAACATACATAGATAACTTAATACGCAGTATGTTATTATTATTTTTTAATTATTTTCTGATTTTCAACAATAATAAATAGATTAAATTTAATATAAAACACTATATTGTTTGTACATTTTATTTTTTATTTTTTTCTAAACTTTAAAGAAAAATCATTTTATACCGGCACTTAATAATACATTCACTTACCCCCTTTTTCACTAGCACTTTTTTATACTAACACTGACCATTTTTTTATCCTACACTGACACTCTTTTATACTGTCACTTAATAATACATACACTGACACTCTTTACACTAACACTGACACTTTTTTACACCAACACTAACAATTTTTTACACTGACACTTAATAATACATGAACTGACACTCTTTATACTGTCATTTTTTTACACTAACATTGACACTTTTTACACTTGCACTTAATAATACATACACTGACATTTTTTTACACGACACTGACATTTTTTTACACTGACACTTAATAATAAATGCAATGAAACTCTTTTTACCGACATTTTTTTACACTAACATTGGTACTACCGTGAGAAATAAAACACGTTTTTTTTTTCCTTAAAAAAAACACAAAAAAAACACGTTTTTTGTAAGATTTTGACTTGATTTTTTATTTTCATTATTTTTTTAATACATAAATTCTAATTTTTCTGGGAATAAATTTGAGGTATCAATGCTACGAGTGTATTTAACCTCCCTAACCTCCTTCATAATTCCCATGGAATGAGTTTACAAAGCACAAAATATATACTGAAGAGAGTAATGAACTGAACCGGACCAAATGGAACCAGAACCGATGTTGCGGTTCTTACATGTATTGGTTCGGTCCTTATTCCAAATTTTCAGAGAACAGTAGTTTTGGCCTGGTCCTGGTTTTATAAATATTTGACAAAAATCGGACTAAACCGGGCCATGACATGTGGGTATTTAGTGGGTTACCTTGCAGTTGTGTCGAGCAAATGGAGACCAAGGTTCCGACTGGGCGTGATGGGTCTGAAAAAAAATGCCTCAGAAGGATGTCCATGCAGTTAGTTAAGGAACAAATATACCTTCCAATTACAACAAGAAGCTAATATAAACCGCAAAGCTTGTGCAGATGATTTAATACGAGTAAATGGATACGCAAATCATCGTGAAAGTTTTCCAATCCATTACACACATAGAAGGAAGATCTCACTTCGTAACCTTGTATAAAATCCATTAAATATTTGTATCAAAGAGCTGCAATGAATCTTTGGATCTTAGACTGTGCCTTCTCTTTCTCTTCGGGGCCATCCAGATCACCAATGTTGTCGTGATATTCCTATGAAATTTCCAGAAAGGGATTGGTACAATTGTACGTTAGCAATGATATCTTGAGCCAAAAGTAAAACTAAAATGTGTGTTTGATACTCCCTCCATCCAGAGGTAGTACGTAAATTTTGAGTTATTCAACACGAGTTCGGCAGGTTTGTTTAAGTCGAGACTTGACTCACAATCACGGACCAGCTCGACCTGTATAAATTTAAAATCTTCTATCCATTCTTAAGTTATGCATACAAGCATTCATGTTTTCATCTGCAAATGGCCAAACTCTCTCCAGCACAATAGAAAAGCAACATTTGACTAAACACATAAATTAAAAGCAATTTTAAAAACTACTAGTAATTGTCTAAACTGTTCCTTAAAACATTTGAATTCAAACTAGGTGGAATATCTTAATTCAAACTACGCGGGAAAGTAGTTTAGTCAATTTGTTGCAAGAAAGCTTACTTAAAGGGAAATGTTACTATCTTAGTGAGGGTCCAAAAAAGCCTTCACACCTCGTCTATTGGGAAAACAATAATTTGAATAAAATAAATCATTATAGCAAGGGGCGGCCAACATGAGCATAGTAAACAGCTTAGAACTTGTCATCAAAGAACTCGTAAGGAAATTTGAAAAGCTTGACATTAGTATAGAACAACAGTAGCATCAAGGCTCTACCTGAAGTACATTCTTCACATCATTCTTAGTGAGCTTTTGCTGTTTGAGTAGTAGTTCAATTCTCGCTCTTATCCGAGGATGTCTGTATGAATTGAAGAATGCAACAATAAATTTAGGAAATGTAAATATAGACAAAACTACAAAGACGGACACTTTAATAGATGCAGAGAGAGATGGGATCATAAGTTAGATGCCAACTTACTCGGAAGTCCAAAGGTGGCCTAAAATAACAGCAATCAACTGTTGCAGCATAAAGAATACAGTTAGGAGACCAAAAGTAAGAGTAGAAAGGAAATCTTTATAGCTGCCAAGCAAGGGTCTATAAAATACAGTAGGACATTGATTAAAGGATACAACAAAGGGAAGATGGATACGCAGTGATTCAACCATGTATACACTTCTATAGTTCTATTCAAACATGATTGGATGACCATATCAAGCTATATATTTAAGGTTAAGTACAAAACTAATTACCACCGCCTGAACAAATAAAGGATGTGCGATACTGATTTATTGCTAGCATTCTTTCATTCTAAAATTAAATAGTACTCGTAGTGTTATAATGCTTCAACAATCCAATAACATACACTTCTCCATTTGTCCCTAGTACACTTACCAAAGACTTGATAACCACAAGATTTCCCAGTTAGCTATATTGATAAAGGTTATAATCACATACTCCAAAAATGTAATAATATGTTGAAATGGCTTCACGTGGCCAACTTGACTTCAAAAAGTCAAAGCGCAACTTTTTTGTCGCCTGAGAGAGTAAGAAATAAGCACAAGCTGATTTAACTTTTACTTGCTGAAGAAACTAACAAAGCATGATTTCTGCACATATGCACCTCTATCCTCGCAGTGAACTCAATCAGTTCTTGAGTCCAATTCACACTTATATCAATCAAAACAAGGACCAATAAAACAAATCTAATTATTAGAGAAGATTATTGAGGTCATCCATTTGGTGCTTTCAAATTGCTTTGTCTTGGAACTACTAAATATGGGCAGCTACTTCAACACGCACTGATTTTTAAATTTCAGATAAAATAGATATAGTTGTTTTATATGTCACAAAGGATATGAAGGTATCAACTTCATTTCTCTGAAACCTGTGACAAAGAAGGGTACAGTATGTCCTGCCTAAAAGTGTATGCATGAATTACTTTTGTATAGTATAAGAACAAGAAGCCAGATGCAATGAAGTCTCTAACCTGAAGGGAATAGAGTCCAGACTCTAGTTTTCTATTGTACTTCTCATCTTCATCCATCTGCCATAGCAAGGATCAACATCAGTTTCAGTAAACACTAAATTTACTAACGGTTGCATAAATTAAACAACTATGAAACCTCCAAGTCATCAAGTTCAAGCTCATCCAGCCTTTCAGTCTCTGCTTTCACTCTATTTGAATATCTGTAATGGAAAAGAAAAAAAAAAGGTATATAAGCATCTTGGGAGTAAGAGGTACTATTACACCTCAATAATGACAATGGAGGTGCTTTATCTGCATACTCTATAGAAATGGGTAAGGAAATAGAAGCAATCACCTCATATAGAGCTCCATGAGCCGGTCTATCTTTTCATACTCATTTTCCACAAATTTACTCAATAATCTTTCCCTTCTCGAACCTCTCAGGATTCCAGCTGTTGCACAAAATCATGTGAGATTAGCCCATCCATATCAATTAACCCAGATGATAATGAAAGAACGTCAAAGTTGAATAGGACAAAGGATACATATAACTGAACCATTTAGCTCTGCCAATCAAATGTTAAGTTGATTGAATGATATGCATTAAGTTATTTGTGCATTAAAAGTTTATCAAGGGGGCGACCCCAATCAAAAGAAGCAAGAGGCATCTACACAAGAAGATAAACAGAAGCCAAGAGTTGTTGAAACAAAAGAATGCACAAACGAATGGACCCAAAAAAGCTAAGTACCCAGCCACATCTCCCCACACCACCCCCCCCCCACCCCAAAAAAAAAAAATCCACAAAAGATAACTTTTATTATATGATATTATCAGAAAGAAATAAAATTCCAATAAATGAATATTTTAACAGCGGTCCTTGCTACATCATGTTGTAATAGAAATGACAAATTTGCCTTTCAAACAAGCCCACACTTGTGTTAACTTAGTTTTTGAAGCTGGATGCCTAGTAGTAGTGGCAGGAGTAGAGGACACAGAAGTGAGTCCCCCATAAATGTTTGTAGAAACAGCAAGAATCCCCATGCAATTTAGTCATGGTGCGGATGACCAGTAATGAGCTCACAGAACCTGGACAGTTTCATGTAGGTTGCTTGTTTACTCTGTTAACGGAAATATGAGAAACAAAAATTCTTAATTTGAAGTCAACCATATTATACATGTATCCAACACAGCTGCATGTACATACGTATCAAACTCCCTGCAACCCCCCAAACGTCCTAAAAAGGAGCAAAAAAACATTCCTTAAGTTTAGCCATTACAACGATCACCGAGAGTGAATTGCTCGGATGACGATGGAGCCGTGGTTGAGGTATATTATGCTCACCATAGCCAATTCAGTGGATGGTGAATCACTTTCTTGACGTTGGCATTTCTATATAACCTAATGTTCCCTAACCATTTTAAGATGAGTGAGGGTGTCAAATAAGAAGGGAAGAGGGAAAAAGAGGAGAGAGAGGGTTAGAGAGAAACATGAGACAATAACAGGGTGGAGACAGGTAATACATAAATAAATATAAATTGAAAAAAAAACGAAGAAAAAGAACACCAGAAATTTTCAATACAACCGTTTAACTATTTTGGCCAAGAGATGGAAATTTCACATATCATTCACGCACGACTAATTTAGACATAAAAACTAACAAGAAAAAACTCAAAAAAGCCACATTAGGGTTATGAGCTAACTCTGTAACCACAACGGGTAAGTACACCACGATAAAACCCCTATGGAGGTTCCCTGCTATTTACCCTAAAAGTTATTAACATGAAACAACTGCTCGAGTCACTCAATAAAAGAGGAGCATTCTGCAAGGGATGGACACCTCGATGAGGAACCTATAAGAACCCCTAGTCTTTACAGCATAAAATGAACAAATGAATTTTATCATCCTTTTATAAAAGGATAGCGAGGTAATATAGTTTCCCAAACCAAGTCACTGTTTTAAAAGTCTTAACATGTGTAATTCAGTCGCACACTACCAAAAACTACAAGAGACTCAATAAAGACTGTTCACTTGCCTTCTTACCAAATAATGATGCAACTAGTGATATAAGGCGCTCCTCTAATTCTTCTTTATACTGCTTTTTCTTGTTCTTGCTTGCAGGAACCTGAATAGGAAGTTAATGTTAAAATCCCTCTATTAAGAAAGATCAGTTTCCCAAAGAGTGGTAGTAAATAAGACAACTTTCACAAACATAGAGAGTAAAAAGATAAAGACGGAGGGAAGTTAAACACATTGCGGTAAACTTGACATGAATCAAAAGTTACATCAGAAACAAACGCATAGCTCAATGACAAGTTTTCTAAATCACTTGTTTGGATATATTCTTATAAAATGCAGCACCCTTTAAAGGGGGAAAAAAAGAAGGTGAAAATGAAGAGTTGTTTAAGTGTCAAGCAGTTCAGTATAAAGAAACAAGAGATATAGCAATAAGTGGATTGGAGCCAGAGATGAACTCCATTGGATAGGGTAAAGGGTAACATACAGGAAAAACTTTCAGCTTCAGAGAAAGGTGTAACAAGACATCCAAACAAGTATCATAATACCAAGGTAAGCGCATTGATACAAAATCCAGACCAAACCATTTTGGATAATGATCTTACTCTCGGATAGAAGAAGTTGGCAAATATACCAGCTTGGCATGTAGGAAAGAGAATTGTGGAGAAGATCAGCAATGGAAAGAAAAAGCCAGCATTTTACTTCTCTGAAATATAGTAATAAGAATAATCAGTGTCGAATCAATGAACCCAGTGTGATAGGGGTTATGACATTGCCTTGGTAGAAATTATGCACGCAGGATGCACTCTGGTAATTAGTATTGATCTATAACCTAAATTCATGACATTTTTATCCCGATAATTATGACCTCAGAAGTAACTAATTTCAATTTTGAGTCAAAGCTACAGGGGAGTCTATGGGTAGCTAAACCTCCCGACTGTTTGAACTCCTCAAACTGTCCCAATTCAAACATCAAGCCAATAATTCCCACAATGTTCAAACTGTATTTGAGTTTCACGAAAAGGTGTGGATGAGCAGGAAAGAGTGAATCTGAATAAGAGACCTCTGACATTCTAAGTGGCATGAATTGCTGGAAAAAGGACAATTGTTAATCAAGCATACAAATAGCCATTCCAAACACAAACAAAACAAAGAGAGTAAAAGGATACCTGAACTTGCCTTACCCATGAAAGCAGGAAATGCAGTCTTCAATCCCATGACATCAACAAATCTCTCGCAAGCCGGTGGATAACTAGTCATGGCGAAATCCAATGCCCTGATCGCTGACCCATAACACGATTTCTTCTGGTTCATAATAATAATCATCAATTCTACCCCTTCTGCTTTCAGAAACCGCTCCTTATTCTCCAGTGGCATCAACAAACAACACAAACAATCAAACAAATTCTCCACCATTTCCTCTTCATCTAAACTCTTTGGATCCCTAGACTTGTACATTGCCACTGCCTGCAACACCACATCGACCCCGTTCATCTGCCCTAACTTCTTCTGATTCATCACACTGTTCTGAAGCAAAATGGCCAAAATTTCCGATGCATACTGCTTATTACTATCAAAATCTCTAACCTTAATCTTCCCCAAAATCCACCTCAACAATTTCGTCCTCTCGCAAACCATTTCCGCCACAGCAGGCTTCACCTCAATCAAATTCTCAATAGTAGACAACGTCATATGCACAGCCGCCATTTCATCGGGGTCAGATTCCGATAACCGGAGCAAATTCTGCACCAGTGACTCAAGCACATTATTCTCCACCAAACAATTAACCAAAATTTGCGCCGGCTCATCATTATCTTCCAACATATCCTCATCAGTAAGGTCCTGTAAGAGACTGACAACGTCAATGGCAATATCGGTATTATCATGAGTTAGGAGGTCGAGAAGCGAAGGGATGGTATTGAGATTCACAAGGTCAGGGTACAGCTCCGGTGCACCTGCGAGGATTTTGAGCTTTTCAATCTCTTCATGGAGCTCGAGCTCGGAATCGGCAAATTTATCCGGCGCATTAGGATACTTGAGGCGAGCGGCGAGGTTGTCACGTAGGCGGCGTTCGAAGGCGAGGACTAGCTTCTTTAGGGTTTTTTGATCGACGGCTTCTACAATGGCGCTTTGGGAGCTTTCGAGTGCTTCAAGTAGGGCAAGGTCGACGCCGCCGTTTGCGGTGGTTTCTTCGTCGGCATCATCGCCGTCGCGCTTGCGTTTGTGAAGGTGGTTGCGCTTGTCTCCGATTTCCATTTTGGTTTTGGTTTTGGTTTTGGTTTTGGTTTGGTAGGAGAAATTCTAAAACCCTATTCAGGGGTGGTGGGTGTACCGTTAGAGGCAGAGACGGCGTCGTTTTGTTTTAACGATAAGCGACACCGGAGTCCCGGACGTCAACAAATTAAGCTTGTTACTTTCCACGTTGGGCCTGAGTGATAACCAAATTAAGATCTTAATTTGAAACACTTTAACAGATTAAAAAGTTAAGCTTGTTTGATAAGATAAATTTGAATTACTTAAATAATTAAGATTATCTTAAAAAAAGCTATTAATTTTAAGTGGGCAAGGAATAGCTTAACAAGGTAAGAGGTGGAAAGAATGAGAAAAAAAGGGAATGAATTCAAATCCACACATCAACATATTTTATTTATTTATTTATTGTTACTTCCTTTTGTTGAAATATTTTTTATTTCCATACAAATTATATTTGACCAAGTATGAAAATATAATTTTTTTAATATTAATATTTAATAATATTTTTATTAAAGTATCATTATATAATTTTTTTTAATTATTTGTTAACATTTGTGATCATATTTACCAAACTAATCAAGATAAATATTATTATGGGATAAAAAAGCACAAATAAAAATATTTAAATATTATAAGATTAAAATTTACTTATAATAATAATAATAATAATAATAATAATAATGTATATGTCAATAATGAATTTATTTTATTATAAAATTATAAATATTATTCATATAATATTTTAAATGTTGAGTTGAAATTCTGGAAATTCAGATGTAACTGTTTGTCATTATCAAACAAACATAAGTCTTCAAAATTCAGCAACTTAATGATTTCAGCTCTTAATTTTCAGCTCTACATTTTCAGAGCTTAATTTTCAGTTTTACCAAACAGCCCTATACCTCAATAAATTAAGCTTTGTATTTTATTTTTTTAAAGACAAATGACAAATAAGAGCCAAAAGTTAGGGGTCCTAATATGGGTTGAAATTATAAAACTCGTATTTAAAGGCCTAAAGAAAAATTTAGTAATTAAGGAATTTTTAACAAAAATATTAGATTTTTTCGTTAAATTAGCATGTGTTATACCCATGTGATTTTTAATTGAAATTAATGTTATACTTAAAGGGGTAAAATAAATATTTTCACTTTTTAGGATTAAAAGTGAAATATATATTAATATATAATTCATAAATTATTATTTTTTGAAAGAATATTTCGCTAAATTAATTGATGCTGCAAGAATCGTGCTGGATCAATCTTCGTCCAATCAGCAAGATAGATCTCCTGGCTTTTGACCTGAAAATAGAACCCACGACTAGCCGGAATGGTCTCCGGTGAAGACCCTCGGGCGTGAGAGTAAGTATGTGTAAGTACCCAAATCTGGCTCATGCCTTCCGTTTAAGTTTTTCGGCAATTTCTCGAACTTTCCTAAAATTCAGGGGCAATTCTGGAACTTTTCCAAACTGCCCAAGGAAGGAAGGACATGCTAGGAATTAAAATTCCAAGCAGTCCCTCGCTGGAATGAAGCTTTCAGCTGCCACCTTGCATGGATCTAGAAGCAGGCTGAGTCATCAATGGATAACGCCGGGCGTCTTCTTTTTCAAAAGGTTAATGTCGCACGGCTTCATTAGGAAACACAAATCAGCCTATAAATAGAGGTCTCTTCTACCCATTTTAAAGAGAATTGGAAGCATTGTTACTCTGCCAAAATTACTCCGCAAAATTACAGAAACTGAAACTCCCAAAAAACCACCTCCCTCCTCCATAAAATCCATTCAAAACTCTTTCTACATTAGGAAAAACCCCAAGGGAAATAGAGAAAACCACCATTGGTAATATCTCCTTCCTTTCTCCTTGAAATACCTTTATTATATTGTTATATTCATTACTTGTCATTTACTTTACCTTTACTTGTCATTAAATTTGATATATTGCTATAAAGATCCTATCTTTGTCATATAAACATTATCTTTCCTTTTCCCCTAACACAAATGATTCATGGGAAATCTCATCCCAAGGATGAACAAGAGTCCACACATGGCTTATTCTAGGGAGGATTCATCACATGATGATGTGAAATACTTCCCTTTTACTACATAAAAATGTCATCTTTACTCTTATAATGTCTCCCCCTTTCCTTGACCTTGCTTTCAAGGATTGTCCACCTCATAAGATTCTTAAAGGACATAGGAAAGCCTCAAAGGTCTTCCCTTTATATTCATATCTTTAGCTTTCATAACATTTCTTACGTTTATTTCATAAAAATGCAATATTTACCTTTCAAAGTCATTCCCCCATGTCTCCTTTGGTTGGATCACTCTCCGAGGATTGTCTAGTGACCTTTTAAGGCACGAAAGACATAGGATGAGTATAAAGATTCAATTTTTATACCCCTCCCCCTAGTCCCTTTGGTACTTGAAGCATCCCGTGGTCTTCAGTTGCTGATTCAGTTGCTGAAGATATGTGAGGCTGGCGCCTGGAGGAAGACAAGGTGTGCGCCTGGGCTGGGACTTCAGCAGCAGTATAATTGATCACCCCCATTTGTAATTGTAATTGATTTTAAAAAATTTGATTTAGAAAATTTTATGAATGTGAATTACATTTTAGTAGTGGTATTTTGACATTGTTAATTGATGTATATGACAATTTTTTTCAATATAAGATTATTTATAAGTGTATTTTAGTAGTATTATAATTCATATATATATATATATATATATATATATATATATATATATATATATATATATACTACAAGGAAAAATCGTTTTAGAGACGGCAAATCCCGTAGCTAAAATGAAGATTTCGTAGCTAAATCGTGTTTAGAGACGGATTTGTTTCGTAGCTATTTCGTGGGTGCAGGTTCGTCGCTAAATTGGGCGTCGCTGTTTTGTAGCTGTTTTAGAGACAGATTTAGAGACGGACTTATCTGTCTCTAAATTAGAGATGGACATATCCGTCTCTAAATTAGAGACGGATATGTCCGTCTCTAAAACAGCTACAAAACAGCGACGCCCAATTTAGCGACGAACCTGCACCCACGAAATAGCTATGGAACAAATTCGTCTCTAAACACGATTTAGCTACGAAATTTTCATTTTAGCTACGAAATTTGTCGTCTCTAAAACGATTTTTCCTTGTAGTGGCCCATAGGTTGATCAACTGCCATTGTTGCCATCCTTAGAGCCTTTGTTTCCTCCCCCCATTTTTCTTAGCACCATTACCCTTTCCTTTCCTTGAGCTTTTCGACCCCCACCAGTGCCTCGACCATAGAAACAAAATCAGAAAATGGAGGCAGCTCTACGGAACTCTTCGACTGTGACGTAACCATGGCTGAATGAAGAGAGGTGGCTATTTTCTTGGCCAGGCCTGATTCCTCCAGGATTAACATGGAGCGAGCTTGTGAGAAAGTGGGGAGAGGATCACGTTGACGGATGAGAGTACCCACACCGTTGTAGGCCTCGGTGAGGCCAGCAAACATCTGAAGTACCATTTTTTTTAATCTGAAATTGGAGCTCCCACATTCTTAAGTTGATCTGCCAAGGACTTAAGGTGTTGACAGAATGACAAGGCATTGGTGAATTCATCCATAGTTGTAGAGGAGAATTCTTGCTCAAGAGAGACTGGCCGAGAATTATTGTTGTCTTCAAAGATATCTCGTAGTCTATCCCAAGCCTCCATTGTTGTTGCACCCGGAACTAAAATAGTTTGAACAAGATCGTTGGAAATAGTGGAGTATATCTACTATAAGACTGTTGAGTCGAGAGTGTCCCATAAATCTTGCTCCTCCTCAATAGTCGGTGCCTTCGCCTTCCCTTTGTCCAAGGGAATGATAAGATGGAGGACACAACATGATTTGGCATGGAAACGGAAAAGCTCCGCCCAAAGTGAGTATTGGACATTCTCCAACTCGAGGGTCACGAGAACGTTATTCCTAACGTTTGATACCGCGAGAGCTGGGTGAAAACCTGACTTTGAGGTGGACATGGTGACTGCCTTAAGAGAGGAGGCGACACACAAAGAAGAAAGAGACGGAGTAGGGCGACACGAAAGCGAGAGAGAATGATCGACCCTAATCTGATACCATAAAGGAAATAGACTTCGTGCCTTTCAGTTACAAAGAGTGTCAGCAATCCTGACACTCAAAAACATTACGACTGATATTAAACGTGAAATTGTCATGGCCAGAACCACAAGTGATATCCAAGGTGATAACAGCACCAACGATAGCACTTGGGATAGCACTCACACACTTCGAAAATAAAACAATATTGTAAAAAAGATTGCAGCGGAATAATAACACCAAAATTGTTTTTCTCAAGTTATATAAATAATATAACTTAAGAGTGCTCCTTAGGCAAGACTTTATAATCACTTTATAAAATAATTACAAAATCCGAAATGTTCCCTATGGCTATAACATTATGAGCTCTATGGAACAAGAGATAAAGAATGAAATCCTATCCTAGCCTTCACACAACTTGATACCAAAGTAATCAAGTGCGAAATTACAAGGGAGGAAGGATGAAAAGAACCAAACAAAGAACTCTATCTCTAATGTTTCGAAGGTGTGTATAAAATGATTTTTCTTGGCACGAGTTGGTATATCTTCAAATGAAACCTTCCAATCATATTTATAATCTTCAATTTACTTGAAGGCTACTCAATAAACAGCCTTGGGGCTATCTTGCACGTTGAGGGAGAGTAGGGAGAGTGGTTGAGATTGTTCCTCACTTCTAGCACCCACTTGCTCAATTATAGCAATCGTGTTGATTAATCTCCAAGTTCATGCTTCAACACCTTGTACTCTCAAGATTTATCAGCCTTGTACCCTTTATTAAATCAGCGACAACTCCTTGATCAAGTCTCCACACGTTTTAATTTGTTGTTGCCAAAGTAACGAATTTATGAATAAAATGTCATTTATGCATAAACCTTTTTCTTCCAAATTTCCCACGTGTACTCTAGCTCTTTCATTGATCCTATTGCAACCTGAATTATGGACATAAACCATTGACTATACAGATTATATTAGCACATTAGTTCATTAAATAATAAACAAGAAATGTTCACCTATGTAAATTCCAGCACAGGATATCATCTGCGATATCATCTGGAATTTGGGAAATCATCTACGATACACCTGCAGTTTACACTAATAATCTCCCCCTTAGTTGGATATTTCTTCTCAAACCTAATGTACTGCTCTCCTGCAATGTTAGTCCATAAACAAATATACAGAGCATAGAAACACGGTATACTTTCTCCATAAAAATTAACTCCCCCTAAATCAAGGAGCTAATCTAAACAATGATTTATCACAATAAACTAATTTATTTCAAACTTTAAAAAGTTTTCGAAATAAACTAAGTTAAACTAAAAACCATAAACCATTGTAGCAAAGTATCATCCAAACTAGCAAAACATCCTAACAATTAAAGTTTTAAACAGACCAACTAAAGTGTTTTGCAACCAACATAAACAAAATAAAAAGAAATTGTTTAGAGAACCAAATCACATCACCACATAAAAAGAAATTATTTTTAGGACACACAAACCTAATCCACCAACAAGATAGTGGCAACATCAACCTTCAGGTTCAACAACCTTCAGGTTTCAGTTTTCTTCTTCTTCAAACTCCTCTTCTTCTTCTTCATCTTCCTCCTGATCTCCTTCCCTATTACTTTCACTATCACTTGGGCCAGCACTGGTGGTAGCACCAGCTCCAGAAGTTGCAGCAACAATAGATCCACCAGCTCCAGAAGTTGCAGCAGCAGCAGATCCTCCCCCTGTTTGGGAAGAAATTTCATCAATGAAAGCATTAGTAGCCTGCTTAACCTTAGCCCATCCCTCAACAAGTTCTCCCATTGCATTTGACTGTTTGTGCAAGAACTTGAGCACTGTTGTCTTTGGAATTGATGGATAAGTGTTGCCCAGAAGATTTATCATGTTGGACAGAATACTTGCAGCATCAATTCCTGTAAAAGTATTAGGGGCAGCACCTGGGAAAGCACTTGGGATATCACGTGAGATAGTACCAGGAAGAACAGAGGCAGTTTCATCAGATTTTTGCCAAGGAAGATCCTTTGTATACCTTTTACCCCTTTTCAGTTGTTGATCAATGGTATAATACTCAGGTTCAGAAGTGAAAACATCAGAGGCTTTAATAAGTAAGAATTGAAAGACTAAAACTTTGAAGATTAAAGAAGGATAGGGGAAAAGGCTAATGTTCATTTCTTTCTTTCTACCCCATGAGGCTAAGTGTAACTAATCTTCCAAAGTTAATCTTTAGGTTCTTACCCAATCTGTACAAAACATTAGCATGCTCCAAAGTAACAATAGGTTCATTCGTAGTAGGGAGCCAATTGAAGATGCAAAGCATGTGAAGCACATAATACAGAAAAGTAAGCCTAGAAGCATGAAATTTTTCCTTTAAAGGCCAGGACTAAAGTTTGTTGTGTGTGAGCAGTTTGACCATTTTATCCCTATTAACTCTAATGCTCTCATCATCTAAATTTGAGAGGCCTAAAACCTTGTTAATTAGGGTTGGAGTAAACGAATAAATCTTACCCCTCACAAAAATTTTCCCAAATTTTTCAGAACCTTCATTATCCAAATGAGCATGTAGGTTAGCAAATAAATTTCTCACAACACTTTCAACAAATACAGAGGCATGATTATTAGCCTTAAGAAAATTTATGTCCTTCAAAAATTGAACCATTCCTTCCTTTTCTAACTGACCCTCATCAATGTGCTTTTGTTTTAACAATTTCTTACTCGAATTATTCAACCAAAACTCAATGTTTTCTTTCTTATAAAATTCCAAAGTAAGAAATGGTTTTGGAAAAGCTTTATCCTCTTCATTTCGACTAAGCTCATCACCAGATAATTCATTATCACTAGAAGAACGAGTAGGAACAGAGGAGGGGGTAGGTGTTACCTCAGATGATATCCTCTTCTTGGTAGCACCTTTGGTAGCACTCACAGAAACTTTGGTCTTGCCCTTCTTCTTCTGAAAATCAGACAGTGTTTCCTCCTCATCACCATCCACCCAGACATCAAAAGAGTCCACATAAGGTTCCTTCTCTTTATTGGCATCGAAATTCTCGTCACTCACATGGGGTGAGGACACATCTAAGGAGCTTTCTAAGACTTCAACCGGATCAGAGGTGGTATTTGATGTAGCCTTGGACCTGATTGACCTTATACGGTTGGAGGATCTCCTCTTTGCAACTTGAGGAGATTGCTTGGATGTTGGAGCTTTCCTCTTCCTTTTCGGTTCAGCTGGGATGAGAGTGACATTGGGAATGCCTTGTTCGAAAGAGGCTATGGGGGTAGAAGTTGGAACTATTGTCATTATAGAAGGAGAAGAGCTTGGTGTAATCATGGGAGAAGTTTCCATGGCTACACGAGAAGCAACAGATGGGGCAATGCTAGGAGAGATGTCCATTTGGTCTGTGTGTGAGGGTTAGACATTGGATTTGGATGGAGGCGCCATTGTAATTTTGTGGAAATTTTTTGAAACGGAATTGACCTAGAATTTAGGAGAGACGAACGACGTTAGAAGGGGGGTTAAATGGGGAGAGAGAGTAACGGTTAGAGAGATAAGTGGAGAGGTGGAGAGAAAATAGGAGTTTAAAGAGAAAGAAAATGAATAGGGAACAAGTTAATAAATTGATTTGACATATAAATTCCATCTCAACTTAAACCCTATAAACCCTCTCCTATACCTATTAAAAAACAATCTCCTAATAAACCCTATCCACTCATTTAAATTAAATCCTAACCACTCATTTTTTAAAAATCCCAACAAACCAAAACATACACAGTTGTTAAAAAAAAAAATTTAATATATATATATATATATATATATATATATATATATATATATATATATATACATATATATACATATATATATATATATATATATATATATATATATATATATATATATATATATATATATATATATATATATATTAAGTAAAAATGGAAAATAAAAAATTGAGTAAACAAAATATTTTGTAACTAAGTCCGAAAATTATGAGCACAAAATCAAATATAAATATGAGTTAGTTACTTAACAATGTTTACCAAAAATAAAGGAAACTTGTTGAAGACGTTTTCAAAATCGTAAACTCTTTAATTAAAAAGACTTTCAGATTTTGAAAAATTAATCAACAAAATTTTGAAAAATAAGAAATAAAAAAAATTAATATAGCACACACTAATGTGTTAAGGCAATGATGGTAACACGTAGGATAACACATGTGATTTAAATCCCCTTGATAAAAATTTTCATTTTCAAGCACTTCAAGTATAACAAGCTTAATCATTTTCAGGCACTTCAGGCATAACAAGCTGAGCATTTTTCATGCACTCTAGGCATAACACGCCTATATATATTTTTAAGTACATTGCTTGTTATAAAGGATCAATACACTTCTTTAAACAAGAAAGCATTGTAGTAATGAGCTCCGTGCCTCGAGTTATATTTCAAGTGTAAAGATAAAGTGATTTATGCCTTTCAAGTAGGGTATACTGTAGTAGCGAACTCCATGTCCCTAATACTTAGCATAAACCACCTTAGACATTCTCATTGGCAAGAGTACATCGTTGCAGCGAACACCGTGCCCCGAGCTCGAGAGAATAGTATGGAAATAAAATGTCTTTGCCTTTCATTTATCATAAAAAAGTTAGTGACAATGTCACTTTTAGCTTATGAAGGGGAGTGATAACAAACATGTTAACCCAAGTAATAACCTACCATAACAAAAAGGTCAGCATGTGTCACGGTTAGAACTAAGCTAACCAGATTAAACAAATATAAAAGAATATATATATATATATTTTATTTTAAATAAAGCGAGAAAACAAAATACACTAATATACAAGTGTTATCTTGAGTGATAACATCACCTGGGTAGCACAGTCAAACAGACTTAGAGATTACAAAGACCAAGAGATCTTTTCAAACTTGAAAATCTCTCATGGTCTAAGGCCTTAGTAAAGATATCAGCCATTTGATATATCAATATGATCAATGTTAACTAGGCCTTTATCTACCATATCTCTAAGAAAATGATGACGTATATCTATGTGCTTAGTACGAGAATGCTGAACAGGGTTTTTTGAAATATTGATAGCACTCAGGTTATCACAGTACATAGTCAAAGAATTACTCTCTAGGCCATAATCATCTAGCATATGTTTTAGCCAAATAAGTTGTGAGCAACAACTACCAGCTTCAACATACTCAGACTCAGCCGTGTAAAGAGAGACACAATTTTGTTTACGACTATACCATGAAACTAAATTGTTACCCAAGTAAAAGCACCCCCCACTAGTACTCTTCCTATCATCCATATCCCCCGCCCAATTCGAGTCGCTAAAGCCCACCAAATTGGTGTTAGTATCCTTACTAAACCAAATCCCTAATTCACTTGTTCCCAAAACATATTTAATTATCTTTTTGACAGAATTAAGGTGTGAGACTTTAGGATTGACTTGATAACGTGCACAAACGCACACACTAAACATGATATCAGGACGACTAGAAGTGAGATAGAGAAGGCTACCTATCATAGAACGATATAAAGTAGGATCAACATCCTCACCTACTTGGTCTCTACCAAGTTTAAGAGAAGAACACATAGGAATTTTTGAACTTTTTGCTCCTTCCAACCCAAATCGTTTCACTAGGCTCTTTGCATACTTGCTTTGTGAAATGAATATCCCTTCATTTGATTGTTTCACCAGCAAGCCTAGAAAGAATGTTAACCCAACAATCATGCTCATTTCAAATGTTGATGTCATAGCCTCTACAAAATCTTTTAAACACGTTTCAGAAGTAGAGCCATAGACTATGTCATCAACATAGATTTGAACAATGACTGTTTCTTTGCCATGCCTTAGGATAATAAGGTCCTATTTGCTTCACCTCTTGTAAAACCATATTCAAGTAAAAAAGAGGTTAAGCGACCATACCATGCACGTGGAGCTTGTTTCAAGCCATATAAGGCTTTATCAAGTCTATATACGTGGTTTGGTAGATGAGGATCTTCAAATCCTTTTAGTTGTTCAACAAAAAATTCTTCTTTTAAATAACCATTTAAAAAGGCAGCTTTAACATCCATTTGAAACAAGGTAATTTTTAGATAACAAGCTATAGCCAAGAGGAGTCTTATGGATTCTATTCTAGCAACGGGAGCAAAGGTCTCATCATAGTCAACACCTTCAATTTAAGTGTAACCTTGAGCTACGAGACGAGCTTTGTTCCTAACAATATTTTCTTGCTCGTCTGATTTATTCTTGAAAATCCATTTTGTACCAATTAAATTAGTGTTAATGGGACGTGGTACTTAACACCAAACTTCATTACGAGCAAATTGTTCAAGTTCCTCTTGCATGGCATGTATCCAAAAGTTATATTTTAAAGCTTCAGAAATATTTTTGGGTTCTAAAGAGGAAACAAAACAAGAATATTTTACCTTATGGTATGTGGTGGACATGCACACATACCTCACCATTTCACGACTACTAAAGGGCTCATTATTCCTTGTTCGTACCCCTTCACTTACTTCTCCAATAATTTAAGACGAAGGATGATCTCTTCTGATCCTAGCTGGTGGATCCCTTCTCAAATCTTCATGCACATGCGCATCATCATCAGACTGTTCATCCTTTTCAGTTGCTGGACTGGTCTTAGGTGATATCGGAGATGCTATCCCTTCAGTGGCAACACTCTGGTCAGCACCTGGGGTATCACTTGCTTGATTTTGATCCTCCAGCTCTTCCAGTAATATCAATGGAGATTCTTGCACTCCATCACCTGTAACACTTGCTAAGTCATCAAAAACAACGTTAACTGATTCCTGAATGGTTTTTAACCTAAGCTTATAAACCTTATATGCTCGACTATCCTGAGAATACCCAAGAAATATAATCTTATCACTTTTAGAGTCAAATTTAGCTAAGTAATCCCGATCATTTAGAACAAAACACACACATCCAAATGTATGAAAATAATGAACTTTTGGTATCCCACCATTCAAAATTTCATAAGGTGTCATTCTAGTACCGGGTCTTAGAAAAACTCTATTGGCCGTGTGACAAGCCGTATTTAAGGCCTCAGCCCAAAATCTTTTTGAAATTCATTTTGAAAACAACATCACACGTGCCATTTCAAGTAAGGCCCTATTTTTCCTTTCAGCCACCCCATTTTATTGAGGTGTTTTAGGAGCAAAAAACTCATGTTTAATTCATTTTAATTCACAAAAAGTAAAAAACAATGAATTATCAAGCTCCGTTCCATGATCAGACCTTATTCTCATGATAAGAGCGCAAAACATGTTTTTGATTTTAGCATGTATGATCTTAAACTTTTCAAAAGTTTCTGATTTTTCTTTTCAAAAATATACCCAAGTAAATCTAGAAAAATTATCAACTATTACAAAAGTATATCTCTTACCTCCTAAACTGTCTACCTCAACTGAATTCATTAAATCCATATGCATCAATTGGAAACAGTGAGTTGTCCCAGAATACTCCTCATTGTGTTGGGTAGCACTATGGGCAGCACGTGTCTGTTTACCTTTGAGACAATCTTCACATATGATTTTCGTACTTATGTCCAGACTAGGTATACCACTTATAGCTTCAGCCTTAATAAGTTTTACAATGTTTCGAAAATGGACATGACCCAACTTTTGATGCCACAATGTAGCATCATCAACTCTCATAGAATGACACACTTGTTTATCCTCAACAAGATAACAGTTATTACTTGACCTAGTACCAGTCATAACACAGATATTGGTACAATAAAAAATTTCACAAGTGTTTTTATTGAATTTCACTTCAAGATTGTCATCACAAAGTTGGCTAATACTAATTAAATTAGTTACAAGTCCATCAACATGCAAAATATTTTTCAAAGCAGGAAATTCAGGTATATTTAAAATCCATTTTCCTACTATATTACTCTTACCACCACCACCATATGTTACACTACCACCTTGAATAGGTTCATATCCTTTCAAAAACATTTTTGTTCCTGTTATGTGACGTGAACAACCACTATCAAAATACCATGAACCTTCAAAATTAGTTTTTAAGGCAGTATACACAACATCACATATCAGGTTAGACTTAGGTTTCCACACTTTTCTACTTTGATAATTTCTCTTCTGACAGTAGGTGATATCTGACGTGCTAGGCAACACTTCAGGTATCACAGAGGAACTGAACTGTTTCTTTAAAAGAGTTTTACAATCATTTTTCAAATGTCCAGTAGAGTAACAGTAGTTACATATTTTCACCTTGATAGAAGACTTATCAGAAGATATTAGTTTGATATTGTCTCTTTCTTTAACGAAAACTAACTTATCTTCCTTATTAGCCAAAGTAGATGTAATAGCATTTAAGGACTCTTGAAAACCCATACCTGCCTTGAGTGGTTTGCTCAACCCAAGAATTTTATCCAGTTTGGATAAACTCGTGTTGAGTTTCTTAAATGTGGCCTCGGCTAGAGTAAGCTTGGCCTTGACTTTGTCCAGCTCCATGTTCTTCTTTGTGAGTTGGACTTCTAATCTTGTCAAGCCATCAGTCAGATCTTGAACCTCTTTGGACAGAGAAACGACCTTCTTGTTCTCTTTCTTCCATTCGTCCATCAATTCTTTGCAAAGGTTATTAAGACCACAAATGAGTTCATCCTTGCTGAACTCCTTACTTTGCTCATCCTCTTGAACAACCTGCATCCATGTTAGCAGAACCCACAAAACAAACAGCATTTATCAAATTAAATTATGTATACATGTTGGATGATATCTCAGGTACTATCCCAATTTGGATATCACATGAGGTATCACTGACAGAGTCCAAGTCACAATTTGTGACCACCATTGCTGTTTGATCTGAATCTTCAGATTGATTGGTCTCCTCATCTTCATGTCATTGAGGGATACCCATAGGTTCTTCCCCATTTCCTTAGAGTGTTGGCACACTCATTTGAGTAATGACCCCATCCAGAGCATGCATGACATTGGATTGATTCAAGATATTTCGAATCAGATCTAGATTGATCTGATGATGCTCTCCTTATGGGACCACCTTTCTGAGTAGATGGAAATATCCTCTTTGGCATTGAATTGTACACCTTGGTTTGTTGCTCTTTAGCCTTTACCTGCACATTTTATTTGTTAAATTTTCTTAACATAGAGTTATATTTCCTAGCAAGCAAGGCAAAACTAGCATCTTCACCTAATTCCTAAAAAATTTCGTCATCCTCATCAGTTGATACACTAGAGGATTGAACTTTTAAAGCAACACTCTTGCCTTTAGAAGCTTCACTTTGCTCAGCAAGGTTTGATTCAAAAATTTTTAAAATGCTCATTAAGGAATTGATGTCCATAGTAGAAAGATTGTGAGCCTCTTCTATAGATGAAACCTTCATATTAAAACGCTCAGGTAGAGTTCTAATAGCCTTTGAAACCAATTGTTTGTTTGTAAAAGGTTCACCTAAAATTTGACACTCATTAGCAATGTCAAACAATTTTTCAAAATAAGAGGAAATGGTATCATTTTCACCCATTCTCAATCTTTCAAATTTGCCAGTAAGACCACTAAGTTTGTTTTCACGCACACTAGAATCACCTTTACAAAACCTTTGTAAAATATCCCAAGCTTCTTTAGCTGTGAAACTATTTTGAACAAGTTTAAAAATGTGCATGTCAACCCACTCAAAAATAGCATCAAGAGCTTTCTCATTATAGTTAGCTAGGGTGATCTCTTCATTAGTCCACTCGGTGTCAGGTTTAACCTGGATATCACCATCCTCATCAAGAGATAAAAGTGGAAGAGAGTACCCATTAATTATAGATCGCCACACTCGAAGATCAATTGATTTGATATGCGAGCGAAGACGGATCTTCCAATATGCATAATTCGAACCATCTAAAACAGGAAGACGTTTTTTATTTGGATTTGCAGGATCATAAGCCATGACACCTAGACCAAGCACTTAGTATCGTCAAGTGACCTGCTTTGATACCAATTGAAATTGTCACGGCCAGAACCACAAGTGATATCCAAGGTGATAACAGCACCAACGATAGCACTTGGGATAGCACACACACACTTTGAAAATAAAATAATTTTGTAAAAGAGATTGCAGCGGAATAATAACACCAAAATTGTTTTTCTCAAGTTATATAAATAATATAACTTGAGAGTGCCTCTTAGGCAAGACTTTATAATCACTTTATAAAATAATTACAAAAGCCGAAATGTTCCCTATGGCTATAACATTATGAGCTCTATGGAACAAGAGATAAAGAACGAAATCCTATCCTAGCCTTCACACAACTTGATACCAAAGTAATCAAGTGTGAAATTACAAGGGAGGAAGAATGAAAAGAACTAAACAAAGAACTCTATCTCTAATGTTTCTAAGGTGTGTATAAAATGATTTTTCTTGGCACGAGTTGGTATATCTTCAAATAAAACCTTCCAAGCATATTTATAGTCTTCAATTTACTTGAAGGCTACTCAATAAACAGCCTTGGGGCTGTCTTGCACGTTGAGGGAGAGTAGGGAGAGTGGTTGAGATTATTCCTCACTTCTAGCACCCACTTCCTCAATTATAGCAACCGTGTTGATTAATCTCCAAGTTCATGCTTCAACACCTTGTACTCCTAAGCTTTATCAGCCTTGTACCCTTTATTAAATCAGCAACAACTCCTTGACCAAGTCTTCACTGTTTTAATTTGTTGTTGCCAAAGTAACGAATTTATGCATAAAATGTCATTTATGCATAAACCTTTTTCTTCCAAATTCCCCACGCGTCTAGCTCTTTCTTTGATCCTATTGCAACCTGAATTATGGACATAAACCATAGACTATACAGATTATATTAGCACATTAGTCCATTAAATAATAAACAAGAAATGTTCACCTATGTAAATTCCAGCACAGGATATCATCTGCGATATCATCTGAAATTTGGGAAATCATCTACGATATCACCTGCAGTTTACACAGCGGTGTTAATAGTAAGGAGTATCATTATTAGTAACAAAGAGTGTCATTGCATATACCTAACATTCAAAAACACTAACACTGACATTAAAATGATACAACCAATGTTAGTTACAGGGAGTGAGAGTTAACGACTGTTATCTTCAATTGATAACCTCAGGTATTTACGAAAATGTAATCGCGCAAGTTTTTTTTTTTTTTAATTATTTACCAAATTGCCTCCACACAAGTTTTTTTTTTCAAAAATTATTTTTTATTTACAAAAATATCACCAGTTTGGTTCAGACATGGTTCAAAAACTCATGTTTTCATAGCTTATGAGAAATTGCGTTTTTCCAAAACTTTGTGTTTATTTATAAATGAATAGCCATTTATTATGCTATAAGTACAATAGTCAAAGACGGACCCACTTAGATACGAGTGGAGTCCATCACACCCACTGAGATTTTAAAAAAAAAATTAATTTAATTTACTTGCACTGCATAGGGATTCCAGACTTCTTTCGGTTAAAAACAGTAAACAAAAGAAAAGAAAAATCGTAGACAACATCAATATTTTGAATGAAGTAGCTTTAAAAATTGACCTAAAAGACAACATCAGGTACATTTTCACATATAATTTTGTTAATTTGTTAGTTTTTTTTTTCTTATTAAAGATCATAAGTTTGTTACTCTTCAAGTTTTGACACCCACTAAAAAAAAATTCTGGGTTCATCACTGACAATAGTACTCATGTTTGCATTATAAAATAAAGTATTTATGTACTCTCTCCGTCTCAAAATGTTTGGCCCAATTTTAATTTTTTTGTTGAACTTTGACCACAAATTTATGAGAGATTAATCATTGAAATTCTAAAAGTTGTTGTTGATAATATTATTAATGGTGAATCAATAGAAATTTTTAGAATTTCATGAACATAATTAAATTGTCATATATTTGTGGTCAAAGTTCAACAAAAAACTCAAATGGGACAAACATTTTGGGACGGAGGGAGTACTATACTACTCTTTCTCGGAAGGTATTTGGATAGTATAATAATTTGGTTTGTCTCTTAATTTCGTTCAATTGTTTAATTTTAATGACAAAGACTTATATGAGAACAAGAATATCCGTCTCATCCACCCGTCCAACAAAGACTTATATGAGAACAAGGATACCCGTCTCATCCATGAGACGGGTTGGATCCATGACCCATGACCTATCCAAAATTTTTTTTTGCTCCAGGACCCATGGGTCCGACCCTAACACGTGGCAGCCTCTCATAGGCCCAAAAAAAAAGTTTTTTTTTTAATTTTTTAATTTTGTTTTTTTTTTGGTTTGTGAAAAGTAATAGTTACTATAACATAATGTAATGATTGTATGCATATAAAGTAATAGTTTGTATACATTAAAGTAATACATATATACAGAAAGTAATAGTGTTTTTCCCTATGTTTTCTTCGTTTGGCAAAATTAATACTTATTATAACTAAAATGTAACAAACGTGTTATTTATATGTAATAGTATTTGTACATAATTGTAACACATATGTATAGATATTTATATGTTTTCAAACAATAAGTTACAATGAGTTCAAATTTATCATGATACATGTAAAAGTATTACATTATCTATAGAAATATGTTACAATTTCATCTATCAAAGTGTTACATTTACTTGTATAAACTATTACATTCATATACATAAGTTATTACATTTCAAATGTAATACATATAGTTTGTATTACATTTGAAAAAATGAGTAAAAACGAGCTTTTGTTTTTTTAAAACAGGTATTACGTTTACTTATGAACAATGTTACTTTATATGTATACAGTCATTACATTAAGAGATGGTAACTATTACTTTTTTTAAACCACTGAAAAGCCGAAAAAATAATATAAAAACTAAAAAAAAAAAGCAAAAAAAAATAATAAAAAATGGGCCTATGAGAGGCTGCCACGTGTCAGGGTCGGACCCATGGGTCCTGGAGAAAAAAAAAATTGGCCTATAAAAGGCTGCCACGTGGTGGGTCATGCCCCATGGGTCATGGATCGACCCGTCTCTTGCATGAGACGGATCCCCTTGTTCTCACGGGAGACCACCTCAATTTTAATTGTCTGATGTCTATATAACAGACAACGAGTCATTGTCTTTGGATTTTGCTACGATTTGGGACTTGGATTTGAGTTGGGTGGTTCTTGGAGAGTATTTTAAAGATATCAATTATTATAATAAATATATAAACATAGAGTCGTTTTTGTGTAAAACAAATTCTAGGATAAGCTATCCTAGAACCTGTTTTGCGTAAGTGTCTTCTCTGTTATTATAAAGTGCCTCTTACAAAATTAGAAAGTGCCTGTTCTAAAATAACACTAATATAACATTTAAATCGATTGTAATGTTAAATAATAACGGCGATATTGTTGAAAATAGTGCATGTTGTAGTGTTAAATAGTGTCTGTTGTAGTATTGAAAAGTGCCTCTTGTAGTATTAAAAAATGCCTGTTGTAATATTGAAAAGTGTCAAGTGAATTAAAAAGTACATGCCTGTTGTAGTATTAAAAAGTGTCTTTTGTAGTATTGAAAACTGCCTTAGTTAAATAATAACGACGATATTGTTGAAAATAGTGCATGTTGTAGTGTTAAAAAGTGTCTGTTGTAGTATTGAAAAGTGTCTCTTGTAGTATTGAAAAATGTCTGTTGTAATATTGAAAAGTGTCAAGTGAATTAAAAATCACATGCCTGTTGTAGTATCAAAAAGTGCCTTTTGTAGTATTGAAAACTGTCTTCTACAGTATCAAAATATGTCTGGTGAATTTTCGTAAGTTTCAAGTGAGTTAAAAAATACATGCCTGTTGTAGCGTTGAAAAGTGCCTCTTGTAGTATTCAAAAACTGCATTATACATTGTCAAAATGTGTCGGTGCGTTTTTCGTAAGTTCCAGTTATTTACAAAAATGTCACCGCGCCTATTGAAAAGTTCTACTTATTTACAAAAATGCCATCGCGCATATTTTAAAACACGTTCTATGCTCAGCGAGCGTAAAACACGTTTCACCTAAGATTTTGTGATAAAAATATAATAATAATAAGTTTGAAAATTCTTTTTATAAATAAAAGTATCTATAGTATAAATTAGAGTTGTCCACCTAAGCCAATGAACAGTTGAATGAATAGTTTCAACGGCCAAAATTCCCATTTTGCCCTCACTATTTTGTCCCTTTTCCATTTTGCCCTTAAGAAAAAAAAAAATTTAATTAAATTTTGCCCTTAAATTTTTTTTTTCTTAAATCAAAAAAAAAAAAAAATGTTTCCTCGAACACCGACTTAATTAAAAAATAATAATAGTAATAACGTGTCCTCGGACACGGACTTATTCTAGTGACATTATATAAAAGTCCAATAAAATTTGAACCTAGCTAGCTTGTATGCATTCCAGACAGAATACCAACCGTCCTTTTTTTTTTTTTTTTTTTTTTTTCGATACCCAGGGTGCTCCCAACTTCGCCGAAGTTAATTCCTGACCACTGCCACTGGCCACATGTCCAGCGGAGGTAAATCGCGGATATGCCCAAATCGGGTGACAAAGACCCCCTTATACTCCTGGCCCCAAGGGAGCCCTCCTACAACGCGGTAGTTGAACTCCCCACACCGAGGTGCAAAGCCTCAAGAATGCCGCTTTCTTAATCAATGGATGTGCCGGGGGCTCACAAGACACGAAACCCAATGAAGAAATTAATCCACGCGATTCCCCGAGAGAATTGACCGGTGACCTCCCTACTAAAGCCACCCAAGATATCATTGGGCCATGGCCCATTAGGTCCGTCCTTTTTTTTTTTTTTTTTTGAATAATGCCACAAACGACAACCTTTTAACCTTTTATCCATTGAAAACAAAGAGGGCTAAGCTAATATAGATTGGTGACCCCTTTTCTGTGAAAAAGGTTGCAATGAGATCTGCATTATACCACAGAGTATCCGAAATAATTGGATTAGACATCTTAGCAAAATTAGTGGTGGCTCGGTAGATATATCAATTATATTTCGCTTATATCATTTTATTAAATAAAAATATTTATCATTACTAATCGACTAAGTCAATATACCAATACAGTTGGTAGTTGATTGGTACGATTGGTATCAGTATCTACCAAGTATCTACCAAATGTAGAATCAAACTTCATAAAGTATAACATTTAATTGTGAATTAAGTTCTGAATATTTATTTTGTGTTACTCCAATGTTCTATACAACGGGAAAAAGAAAACATAAAAATCATTATAACCAACCAACATTAAGTAGCAAATGAATTTAAGGTGAATATATTTTGTTGATTTTTGCAAAAAAGATTATGATATTGATTGAATCATGAAGATTGTTTGATTGGTGAGTTTTATATACTCCCTCCGTCCCACAATACTTGACACACATTTCCATTTCGATACACAAAAATGTTCTATTCCCTCCACTCATTCTCTCTCCTACATTATTTTAATACTCACAACACCATTATAATTTACTATTCTCTCCACTCATTCTCTCTCCTACTTAACTATCTACACTCACAACACATCAACCTTTTTACTTTTTCCTTAATTCCCGTGCGGAACAGTAACTGTGTCAAGTATTACGGGACGGAGGGAGTATATGTGAATAAAATTTGAGAGACAAACATTTTATTATTTCAAAGATTATGAGGACGGTAGAAAATGGATTCTTGAAGAAACAATGTGTGAAAAATTCTGAAAACGACATTAATGAAGAAGATTGGAGTCAATGGAGGGTGGAGCTATTTAACTTGATATTACAGTTTTGTCCCAATTGAATTTGCTTTTAAAGAGTAAAATGATGGACATTTTTTATATATACATACATATTTATATGAAAATAAATATTTTAAAATCATAATTGGTACTCGATATATCAACCGAAATTAAATCTATATATCGTGTACCAACCAATTATACAGAACTGGTACGGTACTACTGTACCAACATTCGATATACCCATTTTCATGTACCAATTATAATTGGTACGATTGATACACATGTTGATCGGTATATATTTAAAAAATTTGTCAGTCCTACACAAAACACATAAAATAAGGGGTTTATGGGCTAATATAAAAGTTTGAATCTTGCTTAAAGCACGAATTAATCCAAATACTTTTATTTCTGCCATCTCCAACTCTCTTACGTTTGGAGACTGCCCATCCCGAGCATTCAAAAAGTCCGCGGCGGGAAATATTTCACGACTATCAAAAGCATTTGGGACGACAGTCAACCACCAACCAAACTTTTCTAACATCGCCAAGTTATAAACATGAAAATTACGGAAACCTAGTCCTCTGCCATCCTTGGAAACACATAAATAAGAATTCATCATTTTTTAAGCAAACAAACCAGCGACAACGAAATGAGAAAAGCAGACATGCAATAAGTTTGGTAGAGCTTGAGCCACAAACTTAATCATAATTGATTTTCTGCCTCCGAAATTGATTTAAGCCGCCACCTATATAATTTATTTCATACTCCCTCCGTCCCATAGAAATACGCACAGTTTGACTTTTTATGAAGTTTGATCATACAACTACGAGAAATTGATATATTATAATTAAATTTTAAAATTTTTAATTGTTAGTGTTGTTAGTAATAAATCAATAACAACTTTTAAAATTTCATTAAAATGTTCTAATTTCTCGTTATTGTATGGTCAAACTTCATAAAAAGTCAAACTGTGCGTATCTCTATGGGACGGAGGGAGTATACGATTTCATAAATAACCAACAATTGCACGATTAGACCGCCCTATTAAGGAGGGAAGACCGAGACAGTTTCTGGTATTGATGGAATTGATAATATTTGATTGATTGTATATATCTCTTTCCTTTATTATAGGAGATTAGGATAATTATTTAGAAAGATCCATAGAAATCTCGTAAGACTTATTAGTATATATAGGTCTTCTCATGTCTTATTTTGATATAATATATGAAAATCATTTGCCAAATTGCGTTGAAAACTATCCGCATTTTTTCCTTTTTCTCATTTCAATGGTGGCTGAGGTTAGCGGCGATTCCATTGGTAACACCCACCACGATTCCATTGGTAACCCCATCAATGGAATCGTGGTGGATGTTATGTCTTCCTACTACATCGCAGCTTCAGACAACCCCAATATTGTATTTGTTAGCGATCTTCTTCGCCACGAAAATTACTCGGATTTGGGCAGATGAAATGGCCAATGCCTTATTCGCAAAAAAAAAGTTTGGGTTCGTGGACGGATCGATACCAACTCCTAAGGAAGGTGCAATAGACTTCTCACTATGGCGACGTCACAATGCCATGGTAAAGGGATGATTACATATCGCCATAGAGAAGGACATTCGAAACAGCGTCAAGCATGCCAAGACAGCGCGAGAGATTTGGGAAGACTTGCGTGAGTATTTTGGGAATGAGAGCGCACCAAGAGCATATGAATTGAAACGTGAAATTACTCTCACTCGGTAGAAGAGACTTTCAGTTTCATCTTACTTCACAAAGCTAAAGACTTTATGGGACGAAATATAGTCAATTTCACCTACTCAGAGATGCAAGCGTGGGGGGTGTTCTAGCGACGTTCCAAAGCAGCTGACGGAGATGAAGGAGAAGAAGCGGTTGTATGAGTTTCTCATGGGTCTTGATGAAAGCTTTGTAGCTATAAAGACACAGATTTTGGGCATGAAGCCGATTGTTTCCCCGGGTACAACATATCATCTTGTTTATGAAGATGAGTGACAAAGGCAAATCACGTCAACAGGAAGGATGAATATAGAGGCAGCGGCGTTTCAGGCAAGCAGAGGACCACGATAACACATGGAAGAGAACAAGAATGGCTAGCAAGAAAAACCCAAGTGTAGTCATTGTGGAAAGCTCTATCATACGATTGAGAAATGCTATGGACTCATAAGATATCCGGATGTTGGAAGAAAAACAATGGCAGTGGGTCAAGAGGGGGAGATAGCCACAATAAGGTGAAGGTTGCAAGGAAATATGTACACCTTGATGAGGCTGGTGATAGCCCTTTACCCGAATTGTCGGCACAGAATTATGCCAAGCTTGTCCAATATTTGAATATGAATCAGACGGTGATGGGCAGTGATCAAGGGAGCAACACACCAACTGCAAATATGGCAGGTAAGGTTTCTTTGATGCCCTGGATTATTGACTAAGGAGCAAGTGAGCACATCACGTGCGATGGCAGAATTCTCGAGAATTAGAATCAGTCCGGAACCGAACTACCAGTCCAAATCCCTAATGGGGATTCTATTCCTGTTCGAAGTGTTGGTTGAACAAGTCTACCAAATTGGCAGAAAATTAGTCATGTTTTGAATATTCTCGATTTTAAATGCTACCTACTTTCTGTCAGCGGATTGACAAAGGATTTCAATTGTGCCCTAATATTTTTCTCGGATTTTTGTGTCGTGCAGGACTTAGCTTTGAGAAATCTGATTGGGATGGGTAAACGCGCTAATGGTCCATACTACATGGAACCAGTTGTTCAAGAAGGTATGGCTTTGACGGCTACTATAGATTCCAGTGTTTGGCACAAAATATTAGGGCACTCATCTATGTTGAAATCTCATTATTTTGAGTATTTGTGGTAGAAAATAAACGATAGAACATTGTGATTCTTGTTTTCGAGCCAAGTTAACACGGCTCCCCTTTCCTAGTAGTAATCTCCAGTCAAGTTCTTGTTTCGATCTCATTCATTGTGATATTCGGGGAGGGTATAACACACATTCGTTTTCTGGGTCACCTTACTTCTTATCTGTGGTTGATGATTTTAGTAGGGATATATGGGTTTTTCTTATGAAATATAAATCTGAGGTTTATCGTTACCTTACCATGTTTTGCAATATGATTGACACTTAATTTGGGAAAAGAATAAAACGAATCCGTAGTGATAATGGACTTGAATTTCAACCTCGAGAAATAGTGAATTATTATATTGAGCATGGGATGGTACTTGAGACATCTTTCACCGACACTCCACAACAAAATGGAGTTATTGAACGCAAGCATGGACATATTTTAGAGGTAGCATGGGCATAGAGATTTGAGGCCGGTTTGCTAATACAATTTTGGGGAGAATGTGTGTTAACAGCCACCTATATCATTAATCGCCTACCCTCCAAAACTCTGAAGAATCAAACCCCTTATGAGGTCTTGTTTCATAAGAAGCCCAAGTATGAATACTTGCGTACGTTTGGTTGTCTAACTTATGCTAAAAATAACAGAAAAAGGGGAGACAAATTTGGTGTTCGTGGTAGGCCTTGTGTTTTTGTTGGATATCCTCATTCACAAAAGGGATATAGGGTTTTTTATCTTGAAACACACAAAATTTATACTTCTTGAGATGTCAAGTTTGTCGAGAACATATTTCCATTCAAGGACAAACTTCCAAAGCCGAGAGTAGAAGATTTAACTGATCAAAGTGAGTATTATTGGGAAGATGAGGTCAGCCCTATACCTCACATTATAGTTGAGTTGAAACTCGATGTACAAGTGTAGCCACAAAATGATTGGTGGCCCTGACCACAAACGGCAGCAGATCACTCCCCCAGCCGAGATCTGATGAACAAGTTGAGCCGACTATTTCAGACATGCGTGACCTGAATGTTGTTGAGCCTGTTATACCAACGTCTGGACAAGGGCAACCAAGGGGAAATGATCGAGTTAAAAGGCAGCTTAAACACCTTGAGCAATATGTTCTACAGCTACCAAATTCTATATACCATGCGCCGCCTGTTACCACTTCAGAGAACTCGGAGGTATATCCTTTGTCCTACTTTGTGTCTTATAAAAGATTTTCTTCATCTCATAAAGATTTTTTAGCGGCCATCACTTCACACGATGAGCCTAAATTCTATCGTCAGGCTGTCAAAAATGAACATTGGCGTGAAGCAATGAAAAAGGAAATTCAAGCATTAGAGGACAATGGGACATGGACACTTGAGCCCTTACCACCCGACAAGAAAGCATTCAGTTCCAAGTGGGTTTATAAATTAAGTACAAACCTAATCGGGAAATTGAACGGTATAAGGCACGGTTAGTTGCTAAAGTTTTAACCCAAGTCGAAGGCATTGACTACCACGAGACCTTTGCTTCGGATGCACAATTGGTGACCGTGAGAAGCTTGCTTGCAGGTTGCCTCGAAAGAAGTCTTGGGACATTCATCAGTTAGACATAAACAGCGCCTTTCTTCATGGGGATTTGGAAGAAGATGTCTACATGAAGCTCCCACGAGGATTTTCTAAAGATGGAGATACACGAGTTTGCAAATTGCGTAAGTCTCTTTATGGTATTCGTCAAGCAACTCGTAATTGGTATCACAAGTTCACTCAGGCTCTTCTTGATATTGACTTCCATCAATCAAAGGCAGACCAGTCTCACTTCAGTTTAAGCAAAGGTATAACTTATGTAGCATCACTCATTTACGTTGATGGCATCATTTTGGTGGGCAACGATGTTCCTAAAATTACGCATGTGAAATCATACTTGAACCAAAAATTCAGTATCAAGGACCTTGGCTCCCTCAAGTATTTTTCGAGGATAGAAGTTGCAAGATCTGTTGGAACTTATGTTATTTATCCCACATTGATGAAAGATGAAAAACCAAAGGTCTTTATAATAGTATACCAATTGGACTCATTAATTAAGAGTTGGGCCAAATGATAGGCTTAAAAGGAAATTTCTATTGAATTTCAATAGATGAATATATATAATTGTATATGTGTGTGTGTATTGGGTCTTGGGGCTCTTGGGGTCTCCTGATCAGAAATGTATTTTTTATAAAAAAAATTTAATGATTTTAATATTTTTGTAATTAGTATAATTTTCGAATATTATGAAATTTAAAATTTTCAGATAGTTTTAACTGCTCAGACAATTATGTCTGAACATTTATGTTGGTTCAAAATCAAATTTGAAAATGTGTTAACTTCCATATATAAAGACATGATCAGATTGTGTACAAACACACAAATCGATTCATATTCTTCCTCCCTTCTCTCTCTCTAAGAAAGCATTCTGTAAATTCGCCAGGGACAAGTTCTTCTGCAAGAACTTGTTTCGAATAGTTGTATCCTCAAGTCAGACGTCCAAAACTGTTGCAGAAGCGAGGACGAATTTCTGTCTTAGGACACTGCCATCGCAGGCCTCTATACGATCACATTGTAACGTTGTTCAGATTACTTTTGATTCTGCAATTTTAATTTAATACTTATTATAACTAAAATGTAACAAACGTGTTATTTATATGTAATAGTATTTGTACATAATTGTAACACATATGTATAGATATCTATATGTTTTCAAACAATAAGTTACAATGAGTTCAAATTTATCATGATACATGTAAAAGTATTACATTATCTATAGAAATATGTTACAATTTCATCTATCAAAGTGTTACATTTACTTGTATAAACTATTACATTCATATACATAAGTTATTACATTTCAAATGTAATACATATAGTTTGTATTACATTTGAAAAAATGGGTAAAAACGAGCTTTTGTTTTTTTAAAACAGGTATTACGTTTACTTATGAACAATGTTACTTTATATGTATACAGTCATTACATTAAGAGATGATAACTATTACTTTTTTTAAACCACTGAAAAGCCGAAAAAAAAATATAAAAAAATAAAATAAAAAATGGGCTTATGAGAGGCTGCCACGTGTCAGGGTCGGACCCATGGGTCCTGGAGAAAAAAAATCGGCCTATAAAAGGCTGCCACGTGGTGGGTCATGCTCCATGGGTCATGGATCGACCCGTCTCATGCATGAGACGGATCCCCTTGTTCTCACGGGAGACCACCTCAATTTTAATTGTCTGATGTCTATACAACAGACAACGAGTCATTGTCTTTGGATTTTGCTACGATTTGGGACTTGGATTTGAGTTGGGTGGTTCTTGGAGAGTATTTTAAAGATATCAATTATTATAATAAATATATAAAAATAGAGTCGTTTTTGCGTAAAACAAATTCTAGGATAAGCTATCCTAGAACTTGTTTTGCGTAAATGTCTTTTCTGTTATTATAAAGTGTCTCTTACAAAATTAGAAAGTGCCTGTTCTAAAATAACACTAATATAACATTTAAATCGATTGTAATGTTAAATAATAACGGCGATATTGTTGAAAATAGTGCATGTTGTAGTGTTAAAAAGTGTCTGTTGTAGTATTGAAAAGTGTCTCTTGTAGTATTGAAAAATGCCTGTTGTAATATTGAAAAGTGTCAAGTGAATTAAAAAGTACATGCCTGTTGTAGTATTAAAAAGTGCCTTTTGTAGTATTGAAAACTGCCTTAGTTAAATAATAACGACGATATTACTGAAAATAGTGCATGTTGTAGTGTTAAAAAGTGTCTGTTGTAGTATTGAAAAGTGTCTCTTGTAGTATTGAAAAATGTCTGTTGTAATATTGAAAAGTGTCAAGTGAATTAAAAAGCACATGCCTGTTGTAGTATCAAAAAGTGCCTTTTGTAGTATTGAAAACTGCCTTCTACAGTATCAAAAAATGTCTGGTGAATTTTCGTAAGTTTCAAGTGAGTTCAAAAATACATGCCTGTTGTAGCGTTGAAAAGTGCCTCTTGTAGTATTCAAAAACTGCCTTATACATTGTCAAAATGTGCCGGTGCGTTTTTCGTAAGTTCCAGTTATTTACAAAAATGTCACCGCGCCTATTGAAAAGTTCTACTTATTTACAAAAATGCCATCGCGCATATTTTAAAACACGTTCTATGCTCAGCGAGCGTAAAACACGTTTCACCTAAGATTTTGTGATAAAAACATAATAATAATAAGGCTCCGTTTGTTTCGTGTAAAACATTTTCCGAAAATGTTTTCCTTGTTTTCGGGTGTTTGTTTCAAGTAAAATGTTTTTCGGAAAATGTTTTCCTTGTTTTCGGGTGTTTGGTAACCACTTGTAAAATGTTTTCAAATGTAAAACATTTTTCGTCAATGTAAAAAAAGGGGGTTTTCTTTGTAAAATGGTTTACCGATTTCAAATTCGTAAACCGTTTTACAACTCTTCCGTTCGCCCTAATAAAATAATAATAATAAAATAATAATAATAATAATAAAATAATAATAATAATAAAATAATAATAATAAAATAATAATAATAAAATAATAATAATAATAATAATAATAAAATAATAATAAAATAATAATAATAATAATAATAATAATAATAAAATAATAATAATAAAATAATAAAAATAAAATAATAATAATAATAATAATAATAAACTAAAAAATAATAAAATAATAATAATAATAAATAAAAAATAATAAAATAATAATAAAATAATAATAATAAAATAATAATAATAATAATAATAATAATAAAATAATAATAATAATAATAATAATAATAATAATAAAATAAAAAATAATAATAATAAAAAAAGTTAAGTTGTTCAGTATAATTTAAATAATAATACAAAAACATTTTTGTCAAAGTTGATTTAAAATTTTATTAGTATAATTTAAATTTAGTATTATAAATTAATAAAATTTATCATTCAAACAAAGTTGATTTAAATTAATAAAAAAAAAGTGACATTTTCGGAAAATGATTTCCGGAAAATATTTTCGTCAAATTTACCAAACAACTGAAAACAAGATCATGATATTTTACAAGAAAACATTTTACAAGGAAACCTTTTTACATGAAAACATTTTACAAGGAAACCTTTTTACATGAAAACATTTTACATGAAAATATTTTTCGGAAAATGTTTTACACGAAACAAACGGAGCCTAAGTTTGAAAATTCTTTTTATAAATAAAAGTATTTATAGTATAAGTTAGAGTTGCCCACCTAAGCCAATGAACAGTTGAATGAATAGTTTCAGTAAAAATTCCCAATTTTGCCACTATTTTTTGGCTTTTCCATTTTGCCCTTAAGAAAAAAAAAATTTAATTAAATTTTGCCCTTAAAATTTTTTTTTTCTTAAATCAAAAAAAAAAAAAAGTGTCCTCGAACACAAGCTTAGTTAAAATAATAATAATAATAATAATGTGTCCTCGAATACGGACTTATTATTCTAGTGACAATATATAAAAGTCCAATAAAATTTGAACCTAGCTAGCTTGTATGCATTCCAGACAGAATACCAAACGTCCTTTTTTTTTTTTTTGGAATAATGCCACAAACGACAACCTTTTAACCTTTTATCCATTGAAAACAAAGAGGGCTAAGCTAATATAGATTGGTGACCCCTTTTCTGTGAAAATGGTTGCAATGAGATCTGCATTGTACCACAGAGTATCCGAAATAATTGGATTAGACATCTTAGCAAAATTAGTGGTGGCTCGGTAGATATATCAATTATATTTCGCTTATATCATCTTATTAAATAAAAATATTTATCATTACTAATCAACTAAGTCGATATACCAATACAGTTGGTAGTTGATTGGTATGATTGGTATCAGTATCTACCAAGTATTTACCAAATGTAGAATCAAACTTCATAAAGTATAACATTTAATTGTGAATTAAGGCTCCGTTTGTTTCGACGTAAAATGTTTTCCGGAAAACGTTTTCTGGAAAATGTTTTCCTGTAAAATGTTTTCCTGTAAAATGTTTTACGGAGGTAGAGCGTAAAATATTTTACGGAGGAAAATATTTTACGGAGGAAGGGTGTAAAATGTTTTCGGGTGTTTGGTAAAACGACTCATATTTCACAAGGTGACCTACCCCACCCCACCCACCCCCCAAAATTTTTTTTTTTTTTTTTTGTAATCGCCCCCCCACCCTACCCCACCCCCACCCCCACCCACCCCCAAAATTTTTTTTTTTTTTTTTCGCCCCCTGCTGCCCCCACCCCACCCCCACCCACCCACCCCCCCAAAAATTTTTTTTTTTTTTTGTGTCGCCCCCTACCCCAGGCTACCCCCACCCCCCACCCCAAAAATTTTTTTTTTTTTTTTTGTAATGTCGCCCCCTGCCTGCCCACCCCCACCCCCCAAAATTTTTTTTTTTTTTTTGTAATCGCCTCTACTTACTGCCTCACCCCCACCCCCCCCAAAAAATTTTTTTTTTTTTTTTTTTTATGCCGCCCCCTGCCCCCACCCCACTCCCCCAAAAAATTTTTTAGGGGGGTGGGTGAAGTGGGGTAGAGGGTAGGGGAGCGATTACAAAAAAAAAAAAAAAAAAATTTGGAGGTTGAAGTGAAGTGAGTGGGGGGGTGGGGGAGTGAAGGTGGGGTAGGGCGTACAAAAAAAAACTTTGGGGGGGTGGGTGGGGGGGTGAAGTGGGGGTAGGCGAGGGTAGAGGGGGCGACACAAAAAAAAAAAAAAATTTGAAGTGGGGGTGAAGTGAGAAGGTGGGGGTGGGGGGGTAGGCGGGGGTAGGGGGCGATTACAAAAAAAAAAAAAAAAATTTGGGGGGGGTGGGTGTGAGGGTGGGGGGAAGGTAGAGGGGTAGGGGGTAGGGGGCGATTACAAAAAAAAAAAAAAAAAAATTTGGGGGGGGGGTGGGGGTGGGGGTGGGTAGGCGGGGGGGGGGCGATTACAAAAAAAAAAAAAAAAAAAAAAAAAAAATTTGGGGGGGGTGGGTGGGGGGGTGGGGGTAGGCGAGGGGTAGGGGGCGATTACAAAAAAAAAAAAAAAAAAAAAAAAAAATTTTTTTTGGGGGGTGGAGTGGGGGGGGTGGGGGGGTGGGGTAGAGTGGGGGTGGGGGAGGCGATTACAAAAAATTAAAAAAAAAAAAATTTTTTTGGGGGAAGTGGGATAGCGGTGGGGTGGTTGTATGCCGGGCGTAATATGAGTTGTACATTAAGGCCTCCATTTTCGGAAAATGTTTTACTTGGGACAAGGTCGGTAGGTCGTTTTACTTAGGAAGGGCGTAAAATGTTTTCCGGAAAACGTTTTACTTAGGCAACCAAACAGCGGAAAACGAGTTATTTTCCGGAAAACATTTTCCGGGGGCTAACCAAACACCGTAAAACAGGTTATTTTCCGGAAAACATTTTCCGGAAAATGTTTTACGGTGAAACAAACGGAGCCTAAGTTCTGAATATTTATTTTGTGTTACTCCAATGTTCTATACAACGGGAAAAAGAAAACATACAAATCATTATAACCAACCAACATTAAGTAGCAAATGAATTTAAGGTGAATATATTTTGTTGATTTTTGCAAAAAAGATTATGATATTGATTGAATCATGGAGATTGTTTGATTGGTGAGTTTTATATATATGTGAATAAAATTTGAGAGACAAACATTTTATTATTTCAAAGATTATGAGGATCGTATGAGCCAAAGTGGGCAGAGGGGGCACTTGCCCTCCCAAATGCGGAAATGCAGCCAGCAATTTTTTTTTTTTTTTGCCCCCCCCCCACTGGAATCTGGCGAAAACTAGGGATTTGGCCGGAGAAGAGAAAGAGTTCCACGTTTTTTTTTTAATTAATCAAAACGACGTAGTTTTGATTAATAAAAAAAAATAAATAAATAAATTCCGTCGATTCCATTTCCAGTTATTTAAAAAAAAACAGAGAGGACGTCATTTCCTCTCTCTCTCGACAAAAACCTAGCCAATTTCTCCGCCCCTTGCCGCGTCGCTCCTCCTCCTCGACGCCGCCGTCGCTCCTCCTCCTTGACGCCGCCGCTCCTCCTCCTTCTCCTCCTTGCTGCTGCCGTCTCTCTCTCTCTCGGTAATTTCCTCTCTCTCTCTCTCTCTACAAATTTGAATGGAGACTGCTTCTTAATTTCTTCACAAATTTGAATGGAGACTGCTTCTTATGGAGTTTAGAAATTTAAATGTGTTGATTAATTTTTAATTTCTTCACAAATTGATAAGTTTTCAATTGTATTTTTTGTTCATTTAGATTTATCAATGGATAGATTTGTATTAAAAAGGCCTAGATCTACTGCTTCTTCTAGTTCTAGTGTTGGAAATGAAAATGTGGTTGTCGAAATTGTAGAAAATGACAATGTTTCTGATCCCGATCTACGAAAGTCAATTGATAGTTTTGATGTGAATATTCAGGACCGTATTCGTAGAGAATATGTGGCTAAAGGTCCTTGTCAACCAAAAGGTCATGCATTTCCAAAAAAAGGAATTCCAAGTCGTAGTTTTAGAGATGATTGGTTTGGGGATTTTAATTGGCTTGAATATAGTATGTCTAAATATTTGAACGATTGTTTGTTGGTGTACATTGAGAAAGCTCTGTTCATAGATATTTCTAATGAACGAATCTTGAAGCGTTTTCAAGATATGGCTACTCGTAAAAATCTTTTGCCGAAAATCACTAGTGCCACTAGTGCTATTTAAATTGTAAGTTTTTTTTTTCCGGTTATTTCCCGTTCTGATGAACTAATTTGAACATGATTTTGTGTATGAAATATTATTACATTTTTCCTTATTTATTTGTTTTTCATGGATCCGACCCATTTTTTACTTGTCCGACCCGAAAAGTTTTTTCGGGGGCGCTGCCCCCGAACCCCCGTATAATCTTGCCCCCCCCTGATGTAGGAGGAACCGAGAAGGAATCTGCACCAAGAAATGATATTTGACGAAGTCAAATATATCAATTAATTTTGTATTTTAATTACTATCTTAGGACTTAATTTGTTCTAGTTTACATTTTATTGGTTATTTTCGTCATTAATTTTAATAGGTTGATTAGGGATGATTTTAGAGTAGATTTTGAGAAGATTTACTAGTTTTTGAGTTCTATTTAGTTACCATATAGGTTAGGAGTAATTCTAGAAGGTTTAGGATTGTTTTTCAAGTTTTATGGGCACTATAAAATAGGCCTAGTGGTGTAATCCGAAAATTAGCTTTTGATTAATAAATTTGAAGAGTTTTCTCTTTATTTTCAGGTGGATTCCAGTTAATTTCTGGTGGATTCCAGTATTATGTTTGAGGATTCTTCGCTTGAAGAGTTCTTGTGATTAGTGCGCTAATCACGAAATTTATCCGCTTTCGTGCTGCGTCAGTTGGTATCAGAGCAGGCCATATCCTGTCTTTTACATCATACTGTAGTATTATGGGAGATCAGGCAACAAAGGTTGATATCGGTGGTGTAACTACCGCTATCACTTCCTTGGCAGCCTTGGTGCAGCGTTGGTTGCCGCTCAACAAGATCAAAACACCAATCAAAGCTGTCATGGTGAGAGAGACGGGGTTAATCCAAGACGACGTCCTCAAGAGGACGAAAATCGGAATAATGGGGAGTCCGGTTCAGATCGATGACGAGGTTATTCACGGAATAGATCTTCGATTGGATCGTGCTCGACAACGGAACAATATTTTCTAGCGTTAGAGGACGAAGAACTCAACGAAGCGGACAAGCATGATCGACGTGTGCGTAAATATAAAGCAATCAGAGATCTGAATCGGACATCAAGGGAGCGAGTGCTTAGGCAGCGACATAGGATGGAAGCCAAATTTTATGCTGACAAAGCCGATCACTACACTGCCAAGATTCAGAAACTGAAAGCGCGTAGATCTGCAGTCCATGAACGTGCTGAAGAAAAACGTCGGGGCCAATTCGAGGTTTTGTTGCAGAACGAAAGTGAAGCACCTACAATTGAAGAGACGAAGGGGCCTGATGTGCAAGAGGTTTCAGGAGTTGACAAATCCATTCTTCCAGCAGTTCCCTTGTCTGAATCTGAAGAGAAGGTTGAGGAAGGGGAAGATGTATGTGCAAAATATGAAATTATTCAGGTATGTGGTGAAATTACTCCTTCAAGTATTATGGTTCATGATCATGCCCTAGGTGAGCCCATGAATGAAGATGCGGGTGGTATTACTTGGTCTGCACCATCAAGTATTATGGTTCAAGTATTATGGTTCATGATCATGCCCTAGGTGAGCCCATGAATGAAGATGCCCTAGGAGGAACCGAGAAGGAATCTGCACCAAGAAATGATATTTGACGAAGTCAAATATATCAATTAATTTTGTATTTTAATTACTATCTTAGGACTTAATTTGTTCTAGTTTACATTTTATTGGTTATTTTCGTCATTAATTTTAATAGGTTGATTAGGGATGATTTTAGAGTAGATTTTGAGAAGATTTACTAGTTTTTGAGTTCTCTTTAGTTACCATATAGGTTAGGAGTAATTCTAGAAGGTTTAGGATTGTTTTTCAAGTTTTATGGGCACTATAAAATAGGCCTAGTGGTGTAATCCGAAAATTAGCTTTTGATTAATAAATTTGAAGAGTTTTCTCTTTATTTTCAGGTGGATTCCAGTTAATTTCTGGTGGATTCCAGTATTATGTTTGAGGATTCTTCGCTTGAAGAGTTCTTGTGATTAGTGCGCTAATCACGAAATTTATCCGCTTCCGTGCTGCGTCAGTTGGTATCAGAGCAGGCCATATCCTGTCTTTTACATCATACTGTAGTATTATGGGAGATCAGGCAACAAAGGTTGATATCGGTGGTGTAACTACCGCTATCACTTCCTTGGCAACGCAGATTGCAGCGTTGGTTGCCGCTCAACAAGATCAAAACACCAATCAAAACTGTCATGGTGAGAGAGACAGGGTTAATCCAAGACGACGTCCTCAAGGGACAGAAAATCGGAATAATGGGGAGTCCAGTTCCAGATCTGATGACGAGGTTATTCACGGAATAGATCTTCGATTGGATCGTGCTCGACAACAGGAACAATATTTTCTAGCGTTAGAGGACGAAGAACTCAACGAAGCGGACAAGCATGATCGACGTGTGCAGAAATATAAAGCAATCAGAGATCTGAATCGGACATCAAGGGAGCGAGTGCTTAGGCAGCGACATAGGATGAAAGCCAAATTTTATGCTGACAAAGCCGATCACTACACTGCCAAGATTCAGAAACTGAAAGCGCGTAGATCTGCGGATCCATGAACGTCTTGAAGAAAAGCGTCGGGGCCGATTCGAGGTTTTGTTGCGAACGAAAGTGAAGCACCTACAATTGAAGAGACGAAGGGGCACGATGTGCAAGAGGTTTCAGGAGTTGACAAATCCATTCTTCCAGCGGTTCCTCTGTCGAATCAAGAGAAGGTTGAGGAAGGGGAAGATGTATGTGCAAAATATGAAATTATTCAGGTATGTGGTGAAATTACTCCTTCAAGTATTATGGTTCATGATCATGCCCTAGGTGAGCCCATGAATGAAGATGCGGGTGGTATTACTTGGTCTGCACCATCAATTTTTGATATTGTTGTGGATGTTATTGATTGGACAGAAGAATTGAAATACGATGATAATTTTATTATTGATCATGGGGAGATTGTGGGAGAGTCTATGGAGGACGCTAATTTTTCATTCATTGTTGACTCTGAGGAAGATGGGACAGACGATCAACGGATGGACGGGATTGATAGTTTTAATTTTTATCCGGACAAAATTGGTTTATATCAAATCTTGCAAAAGGGGCGAATTTATTCCAAGTATTTATTTCGGTGGAATGGCTCCTTTCAAACATCGGATGTGAACTCGGGGTCGAGTTCTTTTGAAGAATGGGTGACTGATGTAGGAGGAACCGAGAAGGAATCTGCACCAAGAAATGATATTTGACGAAGTCAAATATATCAATTAATTTTGTATTTTAATTACTATCTTAGGACTTAATTTGTTCTAGTTTACATTTTATTGGTTATTTTCGTCATTAATTTTAATAGGTTGATTAGGGATGATTTTAGAGTAGATTTTGAGAAGATTTACTAGTTTTTGAGTTCTATTTAGTTACCATATAGGTTAGGAGTAATTCTAGAAGGTTTAGGATTGTTTTTCAAGTTTTATGGGCACTATAAAATAGGCCTAGTGGTGTAATCCGAAAATTAGCTTTTGATTAATAAATTTGAAGAGTTTTCTCTTTATTTTCAGGTGGATTCCAGTTAATTTCTGGTGAATTCCAGTATTATGTTTGAGGATTCTTCGCTTGAAGAGTTCTTGTGATTAGTGCGCTAATCACGAAATTTATCCGCTTCCGTGCTGCGTCACCCCCTCAGCAAATTCCTGGCTCCGCCCCTGATGAGGATGGTAGAAAATGGATTCTTGAAGAAACAATGTGTGAAAATTTTTGAAAACGGCGCTTCTAGGCAAAGGGGAAGAAGATTGGAGTCAATGGAGGGTGGAGCTATTTAACTTGATATTACAGTTTTGTCCCAATTGAATTTGCTTTTAAAGAGTAAAATGATGGACATTTTTTATATATACATACATATTTATATGAAAATAAATATTTTAAAATCATAATTGGTACTCGATATACCAACCAAAATTAAATGAGTAAGTTTTGGGAGAAATCAGTTTCTCCATAAATTATAAAAAATCCAATTTTTTTCAACTTGCAAATATTTGACGAATATAAGATCAGTTTAAAAAAACAGGACTTTTTATAACTTAGGGAGAAACTAGTTTCCCCCAAAATATTGTGAAATTAAATCTATATATCATGTACCAACCAATTATATAGAACTGATATGGTACTACTGTACCAACATTCGATATACCCATTTTCATGTACCAATTATAATTGATACGATTGATACACATGTTGATCGGTATATATTTAAAAAATTTGTCAGTCCTACACAAAACACATAAAATAAGGGGTTTATGGGCTAATATAAAAGTTTGAATCTTGCTTAAAGCACGAATTAATCCAAATACTTTTATTTCTGCCATCTCCAACTCTCTTACGTTTGGAGACTGCCCATCCCGAGCATTCAAAAAGTCCACGGCGGGAAATATTTCACGACTATCAAAAGCATTTGGGACGACAGTCAACCACCAACCAAACTTTTCTAACATCGCCAAGTTATAAACATGAAAATTACGGAAACCTAGTCCTCTGCCATCCTTGGAAACACATAAATAAGAATTCATCATTTTTTAAGCAAACAAACCAGCGACAACGAAAGGAGAAAAGCAGACATGCAATAAGTTTGGTAGAGCTTGAGCCACAAACTTAATCATAATTGATTTTCTGCCTCCGAAATTGATTTAAGCCGCCACCTATATAATTTATTTCATACTCTATGGGACGGAGGGAGTATAAGATTTCATAAATAACCAACAATTGCACGATTAGACCGCCCTATTAAGGAGGGAAGACCGAGACAGTTTCTGGTATTGATGGAGTTGATAATATTTGATTGATTGTATATAGATTAGGATAATTATTTATAGGAGATTAGGATAATTATTTAGAAAGATCCATAGAAATCTCGTAAGACTTATTAGTATATATAGGTCTTCTCATGTCTTATTTTGATATAATATATGAAAATCATTTGCCAAATTGCGTTGAAAACTATCCGCATTTTTTCCTTTTTCTCATTTCAATGGCGGCTGAGGTTAGCAGTGATTCCATTGGTAACACCCACCACGATTCCATTGGTAACCCCATCAATGGAATCGTGGTGGATGTTATGTCTTCCTACTACATCGCAGCTTCAGACAACCCCAATATTGTATTTGTTAGCGATCTTCTTCGCCACGGAAATTACTCGGATTTGGGCAGATGAAATGGCCAATGCCTTGTTCGCAAAAAACAAGTTTGGGTTCGTGGATGGATCGATACCAACTCCTAAGGAAGGTGCAATAGACTTGTCACTATGGCGACGTCACAATGCCATGGTAAAGGGATGATTACATATCGCCATAGAGAAGGACATTCGAAACAGCGTCAAGCATGCCAAGACAGCGCGAGAGATTTGGGAAGACTTGCGTGAGTATTTTGGGAATGAGAGCGCACCAAGAGCATATGAATTGAAACGTGAAATTACTCTCACTCGGTAGAAGAGACTTTCAGTTTCATCATACTTCACAAAGCTAAAGACTTTATGGGACGAAATATAGTCAATTTCACCTACTCCGAGATGCAAGCGTGGGGGGTGTTCTAGCGACGTTCCAAAGCAGCTGACGGAGATGAAGGAGAAGAAGCGGTTGTATGAGTTTCTCATGGGTCTTGATGAAAGCTTTGGAGCTATAAAGACACAGATTTTGGGCACGAAGCCGATTGTTTCCCCGGGTACAACATATCATCTCGTTTATGAAGATGAGTGACAAAGGCAAATCACGTCAACAGGAAGGATGAATATAGAGGCAGCGGCGTTTCAGGCAAGCAGAGGACCACGATAACACATGGAAGAGAACAAGAATGGCTAGCAAGAAAAACCCAAGTGTAGTCATTGTGGAAAGCTCTATCACACGATTGAGAAATGCTATGGACTCATAAGATATCCGGATGCTGGAAGAAAAACAATGGCAGTGGGTCAAGAGGGGGAGATAGCCACAATAAGGTGAAGGTTGCAAGGAAATATGCACACCTTGATGAGGCTGGTGATAGCCCTTTACCCGAATTGTCGGCACAGAATTATGCCAAGCTTGTCCAATATTTGAATATGAATCAGACGGTGATGGGCAGTGATCAAGGGAGCAACACACCAACTGCAAATATGGCAGGTAAGGTTTCTTTGATGCCCTGGATTATTGACTAAGGAGCAAGTGAGCACATCACGTGCGATGGCAGAATTCTCGAGAATTAGAATCAGTCCGGAACTGAACTACCAGTCCAAATCCCTAATGGGGATTCTATTCCTGTTCGAAGTGTTGGTTGAACAAGTCTACCAAATTGGCAGAAAATTAGTCATGTTTTGAATATTCTCGATTTTAAATGCAACCTACTTTCTGTCAGCGGATTGACAAAGGATTTCAATTGTGCCCTAATATTTTTCTCGGATTTTTGTGTCGTGCAGGACTTAGCTTTGAGAAATCTGATTGGGATGGGTAAACGCGCTAATGGTCCATACTACATGGAACCAGTTGCTCAAGAAGGTATGGCTTTGACGGCTACTATAGATTCCAGTGTTTGGCACAAAATATTAGGGCACTCATCTATGTTGAAATCTCATTATTTTGAGTATTTGTGGTAGAAAATAAACGATAGAACATTGTGATTCTTGTTTTCGAGCCAAGTTAACACGGCTCCCCTTTCCTAGTAGTAATCTCCAGTCAAGTTCTTGTTTCGATCTCATTCATTGTGATATTCGGGGAGGGTATAACACACATTCGTTTTCTGGGTCACCTTACTTCTTATCTGTGGTTGATGATTTTAGTAGGGATATATGGGTTTTTCTTATGAAATATAAATCTGAGGTTTATCGTTACCTTACCATGTTTTGCAATATGATTGACACTTAATTTGGGAAAAGAATAAAACGAATCCGTAGTGATAATGGACTTGAATTTCAACCTCGAGAAATAGTGAATTATTATATTGAGCATGGGATGGTACTTGAGACATCTTTCACCGACACTCCACAACAAAATGGAGTTATTGAACGCAAGCATGGACATATTTTAGAGGTAGCATGGGCATAGAGATTTGAGGCCGGTTTGCTAATACAATTTTGGGGAGAATGTGTGTTAACAGCCACCTATATCATTAATCGCCTACCCTCCAAAACTCTGAAGAATCAAACCCCTTATGAGGTCTTGTTTCATAAGAAGCCCAAGTATGAATACTTGCGTACGTTTGGTTGTCTAACTTATGCTAAAAATAACAGAAAAAGGGGAGACACTACAAGAAATATGTCTTTTAGAGACACTTAGCTTGAGACAGAAATTAACAATAGTCTCTGTTTATAAAAATTTGAGACAGCAATTCTATAATGCTCTCTCTTTTGAGACAGCAATTCTCTAATAGTCCCTAATTTGGGACATTATTTTCTAATGGTCCCTGTTTTAACATGTAATATTTATGTCAGGGACGGTAATTGTCGTCTCTAAAATATTTGTGACACCCACTTATTGAGACCCCTATTTGTCTCTGTTTTATCCTAATTCAAATAGGGACGGTACTGGATCCTATTTTTAGGCAACTTAATGAGACCCTTTCCCGTCTCAATAAATATGATTTTCCCGTCTCAATAAATATGATTTTTAGTAGTGAGACAAATTTGGTGTTCGTGGTAGGCCTTGTGTTTTTGTTGGATATCCTCATTCACAAAAGGGATATAGGGTTTTTTTTATCTTGAAACACACAAAATTTATACTTCTTGAGATGTCAAGTTTGTCGAGAACATATTTCCATTCAAGGACAAACTTCCAAAGCCGAGAGTAGAAGATTTAACTGATCAAAGTGAGTATTATTGGGAAGATGAGGTCAGCCCTATACCTCACATTATAGTTGAGTTGAAACCTGATGTACAAGTGTAGCCACAAATGACTGGACTGGCCCAACCACAAACGACGACAGATACACTCCCCCAACCGAATCCTGATGAACAAGTTGAGCCGACTATTTCAGACATGCGTGACCTGAATGTTGTTGAGCCTGTTATACCAACGTTTGGACAAGGGCAACCAAGGGGAAATGATCGAGTTAAAAGGCAGCTTAAACACCTTGAGCAATATATTCTACAGCTACCAAATTCTATATACCATGCGCCGCCCGTTACCACTTCAGAGAACTCGGAGGTATATCCTTTGTCCTACTTTGTGTCTTATAAAAGATTTTCTTCATCTCATAAAGATTTTTTAGCGGCCATCACTTCACACGATGAGCCTAAATTCTATCGTCAGGCTGTCAAAAATGAACATTGGCGTGAAGCAATGAAAAAGGAAATTCAAGCATTAGAGGACAATGGGACATGGACACTTGAGCCCTTACCACCCGACAAGAAAGCATTCAGTTCCAAGTGGGTTTATAAATTAAGTACAAACCTAATCGGGAAATTGAACGGTATAAGGCACGGTTAGTTGCTAAAGTTTTAACCCAAGTCGAAGGCATTGACTACCACGAGACCTTTGCTTCGGATGCAAAATTGGTGACCATGAGAAGCTTGCTTGCAGTTGCCTCAAAGAAGTACCGGGACATTCATCAGTTAGACATAAACAACGCCTTTCTTCATGGGGATTTGGAAGAAGATGTCTACATGAAGCTCCCACGAGGATTTTCTAAAGATGGAGATACACGAGTTTGCAAATTGCGTAAGTCTCTTTATGGTATTCGTCAAGCATCTCGTAATTGGTATCACAAGTTCACTCAGGCTCTTCTTGATATTGACTTCCATCAATCAAAGGCAGACCAGTCTCACTTCAGTTTAAGCAAAGGTATAACTTATGTAGCATCACTCATTTACGTTGATGGCATCATTTTGGTGGGCAACGATGTTCCTAAAATTACGCATGTGAAATCATACTTGAACCAAAAATTCAGTATCAAGGACCTTGGCTCCCTCAAGTATTTTTCGGGGATAGAAGTTGCAAGATCTGTTGGAACTTGTGTTATTTATCCCACATTGATGAAAGATGAAAAACCAAAGGTCTTTATAATAGTATACCAATTGGACTCATTAATTAAGAGTTGGGCCAAATGATAGCCTTGAAAGGAAATTTCTATTGAATTTCAATAGATGAATATATATAATTGTTTATATGTATATGTGTGTGTGTGTATTGGGTCTTGGGGCTCTTGGGGTCTCCTGATCAGAAATGTATTTTTTATAAAAAAAATTAATGATTTTAATATTTTTGTAATTAGTATAATTTTCGAATATTATGAAATTTAAAATTTTCAGATAGTTTTAATTGCTCAGACAATTATGTCTGAACATTTATGTTGGTTCAAAATCAAATTTGAAAATGTGTTAACTTCCATATATAAAGACATGATCAGATTGTGTACAAACACACAAATCGATTCATATTCTTCCTCCCTTCTCCATCTCTAAGAAAGCATTCTGTAAATTCGCCAGGGACAAGTTCTTCTGCAAGAACTTGTTTCGAATAGTTGTATCCTCAAGTCAGACGTCCAAAACTGTTGCAGAAGCGAGGACGAATTTCTGTCTTAGGACACTGCCATCGCAGGCCTCTATACGATCACATTGTAACGTTGTTCAGATTACTTTTGATTCTGCAATTTTAATTTAATTTAATTGTATTTTATTTTATTATAATTTAGTATTATATTGTTTATTTTAGAATATATATTAGATTGGTCATAACAATTTAAGACATAAATTCTTTCTTTCTATTGTTCAGAGATGGATCAATCTAATTCTGTTGTGAAAAACCATGCTGAGAAACCCGAGAAATTCAAGGGTTCGGATTTTAAATGTTGGCAACAGAAGATGTTATTCTATCTTACAACATTACATGTGGCAAATGTTCTTACTGATGAGGCTCCTCAGACGCTGCCAGAAGGAGAAGGGGACAAAGCTCCAACGAACGCTCAAAAAGCAGAAAGGCAAAAGGCAATTGAGGCCTGAAACAATGATGGATATAATTGCAGAAATTTTATTCTCAATGCCCTTGACGATTCCTTATATGATATATACTCTACATTTAAAAAAACAAGGGAATTGCGGGAGTCATTAGAGAATAAATATAAAAGTGAAGTTGCTTGTTCCAAAAAGTTCATTGTTGGCAAATTTCTGAACTTTAAAATGAGTGATGCAAAGTCTATTGTCAAAAAAGTTAAAGAATTTCAGGTAATTGTTCATGAGTTAGATGTTGAAGGTATGGGTCTTAACCCAAGTTTCCTTTTTGGTTCTGTCATTGAAAAGTTACCACCTTCATGAAAACACTTTAAAATATATTTGATACATCAAACTGAAAACGTGAATTTTGAGCAATTGGTTCTGAAACTTCGTGTGGAAGAGGACAACCGAAAAAATGAACGGGTTGATGATGTCTCCTTGGATCCTGTTGCAAACATGATGGAGCAAGTTCATCAAACTCCAAGTTCCATAAATTTAAAGGCAAAGGCAAAGTTTCTAGAAGGAACCCTCTCGCCCCATATAAATCTAATGGTTTCAAAAGGCCATCTGAAAGTTGTTGGGTGTGTGGAAAACCTGCGTTTAAATAAAAGGATTGTCACCACAGGAAAACTCACGGAGGAGGAGGTTCTTGAAGTTCCAGCCAAGCCAACCTTGCTGATTCTGAAAATACATTTGTTGGAGTAATTGAAGCAAATCTAGTTGCAAATGTTGTTGATTGGTGGGTCGATATGGGGGCTACCCATCACATTTGCTATTCACAAGAAATGTTTTCCTTATACCAACCAATCAAAGATGGAGAATCATTGTTCATGGGGAATGCTGCTATTGCAAAGGTGAAGGGAAAGGGGAAGGTGAATCTGAAACTCACTTCCGGAAAGGATCTTGTACTTAGTAATGTGTTGCATGTGCCTAGTATTTGTAAGAACTTAGTTTCTGGTTCTGTTAGTAAAAAAGGATTCAAACTTGTATTTGAGTCAGACAATTTTGTTCTCACCAAGGGTGTGATGTATGTTGTGAAGGGTTACCTTATAAAGGGCTCTTCAAACTAAGTGTTGTAACCGCGAATGACGGTGGCTCTATTAATAATAATAACGCAACTTCTATGTACTTGATTGAGTCCTCTTCCTTATGGCATTCAAGATTAGGAAATGTTAATTTCCGTTCTTTACAAAGAAGGATAAATTTAGGCATGTTTCCTAAATATTTAATGAATAAATTAACAAAGTGTGAGATTTGTGTAGAATCTAAGTTTGCAAGCCATCCTCATAAATCTGTGGAAAAATCCAATAGTTTACTTGGATTAATTCATAGTCTTTATGTGATTACAAAGCGACACCTACACGTGAAGGAAAAAAACTATTATATATCATTTATTGATGATTTTTCAAAAAATTTTGTTATGTATATCTAATATATACTAAGGACGAAGCTTTAAACATGTTTAAGAAATATAAATCTGAAGTTGAGAATCAACGTGAGAAAAGAATAAAAACTCTAAGGTCTGATAGAGGAGGAGAATATAAATCCAAAGACCTTGCAGAATTTTGTTCTACTCATGGAATTGTGCATGAAACAACAGCCCCATATACTCCACAACAAAATGAAGATGCTGAAATAAAGAATAGAACATTGTAAATTATGATAAATGCAATTTTAATTACTTCAGGGGCACCACATAATTTATGGGGAGATACTTGTATTACTGCAAATATGATATTAAACAAGATTCCCCGTAAGAAAAGTAAGCAATCTCCTATTAATTATTTAAAGGAAAAGTGCCTACTTTCAAAATAATGAAAGTGTAGGGTTGTCTAGCCAAAGTTCAAATTCCTTTATCGAAAAGTACTAAACTTGGACAAAAAACGATATATTGTATATATCTTGGTCCTGCCGATAATAGTGCAACCTATAAGTTTTTGGTTTACGAGTATAAAGTGGACAATATACAGAAAAACTCAATAATGGAATCTGCAGAAGCAGAATTTTTTGAGAATATTTTTCCTTATAAGGATAAAGAAAATTATCTAAGGAAAAGAATGTTCAATAATACATTATCTCAAATTGAAGTAAATGGAAATGACACTTCTCCGATTCAAAAAGAAATTATTGAACCAAGATGGAGTAAACGTGGAAGAATAGCCAAAGAGTTTGGACCTGATTACACTACAAGAAACAACACTATATACGGCGGTTAAAATCCGCCGTATATAGTGACCGGGGCCTCCATATATAGTATTTACGGCGGATATTCCGCCGTATATAGTGTATCGTATAAAGTCGCGACGTATATAGTATTTACGGCGGAAATACAACTGCCGTATATAATCAAGGACAAATACGACAGCTTATGGACCGCCGAATATAATGAAATACAAATACGCCATATGTATCACAACCGTATTTGAGGAAGGTTTATACGGCGGTTAGGTGACCTCCGTATATAATGAAATATTATATACGGTGGGTCTAGGCTGCCGTATATAAGAGACGAGTCGTCCAACACAGCACGAGTCATCCCCATTTTGACCCAATCTGATATCCTCGTCCCCCTTTGGGGACGAGTCGTCCAATGAACTTATTTACGGTGGATGAATCAAGTCGCCATAAATAACTAGTTTATTTACGGCGGCTAGATTCATCCGCCGTAAATAAGTAGATTTTTTTTCCAGTCAGGCCTATATTACTCATTTTCCCCAAAAATACACCAGCAGGAACCAAATGAAAATGCAACCAGTACACACACAAATGCATCCTGTATAAAATAACTAGGCTTCGTAAATGTATACAACACAATGTCAATACAACATAACCAATAACACAAAAAAATTGTAGCATGAATCCAAAACTCAATGTTTACATGCATCAATTATAAGTAGCAGTTTCCTTGGAAGCTTTTTCAAACTTCTTTGGCAATAAAACTGGGTTGATGTTAGGTAGAACACCTCCATGAGCAATTGTCAAACCAGCAAGAAGCTTCCCAAGCTCTTCATCATTTCTCACAGCCAATAGAACATGTCTTGGGATAATTCTGTTCTTCTTGTTGTCTCTCGCAGCATTTTCGACCAACTCCAAAACCTAATTATCAATTAAAATCACAATCAAAATAAGGCACAAATTAGACCACAAAAAGGTAGTGCTTGCTAGCTCAATTGTAGTACAGAAACTATAAATGGAAATTTAGAGCTACTTGCAAACCCAACATAACTAAAAACTACTCCTTCCATCCGAAAATGAATGTCCAAAAAAAAATCAAATTTGCTCTTGATCAAGAGAAAAATTGAAAATTTTTGGACATTCATTTTGGTATAGAGGGAGTACGTAAAAAATGAACTTTACATGCAGCCAAAAATTTCCATATTTACTCTAAGTAGAGACATGTTTTAAATGATTTTCTCATCTATGTGCAAGAAATCCACTCATAAGTCATCACAACCGTGAGCCACTAACAAACTACCCAATAGTAAAATCTCCTACTCATAAGAACTTAATAAGAACATATAAACCCACAGAAAGAAACAACGGTACAATTAACTTTAGTGGTTCAAACTTGATATGGCAGGTTCCATTCTAGCATGACCCAATTCAACAAGATTTCTAATTAAATTAGACAAATGAATTATGAATCAACAACTAGTGATATTAGATTTATAGGATTGAGAAAACATACCACTGCCTATCTATTACTGCCATTTTCATGTTGTTGCATATAATTACGTTGCAAATCTTCTATCATTTGGCGTTGAGCCTCAATTTGCTTTTGAAATTCTTCTTGCATGGATGACATCTTCTCCTCAAGTTAAGCAACACGGGCTACAGAAGCATTTTGAGAAGTTGAGGCTTTACCAAAGACCCTAGTTTTGGTAAGACCTTGTCCCATACGGTTGCACGGTCTTTTGGTAACGATTTGAGCATTTTTTTACAGGGACAATATATTTTTTTAGCACCAAGAGACTTTTTTGAGAATGCAAAGTCGAGGAAGTTGTCAATCCCAGACATATACTCATTTGAAATTCGGTTACCCAAATCAATCCAACTTTTGTCCATATATGACTTGATATTTTTAACGTTAAAATATAACCTATATATAAGACCGAGAGACACAATTTTTATAATAAAAATAAACAAACATAGTCTAAATATGTACAACTTTTGGCTCGATAGATAATATACATTGTTGGAGCCTAGCCTATTAGGCGAGCTTGGGACCATGATATAGTATAACCCCATGACAACATTCATTCATTCTCTCTCACAAGCCCCCCCCTAATTGAGAAGCTAATAATATGTAACATGATATAAATGAGTCATGTAGTAGCATTAAGGGATGATTTCAAATCTAAGACTAACAAATCTAACACGAGAATGCATGACTGAACAAATAATTTATGATCCACCTCAAGCTTTCCTCAAAAAGTCTCCATGAAGTTTTTACTAATAGAAAACCACTGAATAAGATTCATCTTTAAGAACATCAAACACCAGACGTGGCCGGTTTATAAAACCGGCGGTTAGCCGGTTTATAACTGGCGGTTTTCAACCCCCAAATCGCCAACCGGAACCGAACCGCCTAACCGGCTAAACCGGTTACGGTTTAGGCGGTTCACGGTTTCGACGGTTATCCGGTTAACCTCCGGTTTGACGGTTTGGATCTGCTCGGCCGAGTCTTTGGTGTTGCTCGGTCGAGCATACTCTTTTTTTAATATCTAGCGTTCTGCTCGGCCGAGCAACTCATATGACTCGGCCGAGCATGAGGCATGACCGGTTAAATACACTGGAAAATGACCCCCTCGGTCGAGCAACTCATATTACTCGGCCGAGCATGACCGTTAAATGGTAAAGACTTACTGGAAAAAATGCCTTGCTCGGCCGAGCAACCCTCATGACTCGGCCGAGCATAAAACCGGCGGTTCAAAACCGGCGGTTCACGGTTTTTGAAAATACAAACCGAAACCGAACCTTGTAAATATCGGTTACGGTTAAACCGGTTACGGTTAAACCGGTTGACCGGTTTTGACCGGTTAAAAACCGACCGATTTGCCGGTTCGGTTTGAAAAGTGGACACGTCTATCAAACACTGGTCAAGCAAGAGAGTACCCTCTAATCATAGTACAGAATGTGGCCTTTAACTATGCTTGCCCAGACAGTTACCCTATAGATTCTTATTAACTGGACCCCAAAGAACTATATAAGTTCGCTAGCATACCGCTGTTGGTTCCAAAGGTGACAACAAGGGTGAAAAATAGCTAGAGGGGGGGTGAATAGCTGTTACAAAATTTTTGCCCTCTTTTTAAAACTAAACCTCTTGGCTTACAAAACCGCTTGTAGTTAATAAGATACTGGAAGTAGAGTTGTAAAATGTACAGTGGAATATTTGAGTTACAAAGCGGTTTTGGAGGTGCGGTTTGCAAAGCGGTTTATAGTGCGGTTTTGTGAGCAGGTATATATAAAACTGAAAGTGAGGTTTGACAAAGTTAACTCCAAACACAATTCTCAAAAATTGGATAACTACAAATAAGATCAAACAGAGAAAAGATAGATAATTAATAAGCAGAAGAAATAATAAATGCAGAAATGAAGAACACAATATATGGAGTGGTTAAATCGATAAACGATCTACGTCCACTACCAAGATATTTAGTCTTGGATTTTCTAAGAGTTAGATTTTATATTGAATATGAGAGAGATTACAAGTTACAAAGTATTCAAACTCAGAACTAAAATCTATTCTATGAAGATCAAATCCTAGACTATAACAGGTGTATCTCAAATGATTAATCTATGGGATTAAACAAGTGAGGTGTGTGTGTGTAAACAAGATCAAGGCTCTTTAGATCTAAGAGATGTAGAGCACAATGATTCTTGATGGTGTTAAGGCTTGATTTCTGGGCTGGAAAATATTTCTTGAAGTAGAAGATGAAGATTCAAAGGACTAAGAATTTTCTGGGCAGAGCTTCAGCTTCTTATGAACTCACAGCAAATCAATTTCTCAAGCAATCTTCAAATGATGAAGATTGGGGGTATTTATACCCAAGCACCAAGGATATAGCCATTGGACACAGCTGTAGCAAGTACTGTACTGGTGCTTTCTGATTGGTCCACAATATCCACTTTTGTCCTTTGGTACAGCAGTTGCAGGTAAAGCTGATCAGGCCTCAGCTGCAATTAAGGTAGTTAGGACACCTGTCACCTTTTCAAGATCCTTGCAGATCTTCTCTGACATTGAATCACGTGACAAGATTTGGTGGTTGACTTTTATCATTGCTGACATGGATTCCAATAGTCATAAAGTGGTTCACTTCAAGTCTTCAATCATTGGATGCGGTCTGGTGTGAAGCGGTTGAGCATGTGCGGTTTCACCAGTAGAGGTTTCATCAGTGCGGTTGGAACTGCATAACAAATGCATTTTACATCAAGGCGGTTGCACTGAGATTGTCAAAGAGCGGTTTCAGACAAAGGAATTCACAAAGCAGTTGCTAGGAGCGGTTAGCTTCGTGCAGTTTGATGAAGTGGTCTGAACCTCTTGAACTGCAACCTCATATCCAATGAGTCTTGTGCCAGTCTTCAAACCTAATTTTTCCTATTCTATAAAATGGACTTAGCTAAAAAATTGAAGTCTAAGCTTCATTACATATGGGCCTAAAGTCCTTAAAATAAAGAGGAGGTTATGGTATCAATCAAATATTAAGCTAATCTAGGAGGGTTAAAATATGCATACCCAATAATCTCCCCCTATTCGATTGATGCCATTACCTACTATAGAAAAAGCAAACATTTTTATTGGTAAAAGCATGTCCACAAGAATTAACATGGTAAGTCATGTCCCAAGTCAATGCACACACCAGCTTAAGCTATAGATTTCTATACTATTTGAAAGATTGAAAATCTTACAACTTGAAAGTATAGAAATGCATTCAAAGCACTTAAAGAAATATGAGTTTAAGTTTAAAGTGCGGTTTAAACTGAATGTTTAAACTTCAATTCAAAAATATGATTTTAATTTAGAAAATATTTGAATGAGGTTTTTAAATCATAAGCGATTTCATTTGTTCTACAAACAAGCAGTTTGATATGAACAAAGTTTTGGAACCAATGATGCATTTTTCATTACTACCTTTGCAGTTACATGTTACAATGGTAGGAAAGCAAAATACAAGGTTAAAAAAAAACAAAAGAAGTTGGACAAAAATATAAAGAGTGCAGTCCAACTTAACAAAAACTAGGAGTTCAGCAAGGGAAAGGAAAAATTACAAGGAATGAGCGGTCCTAATGCTGACGCGGTTGATGCTGAGAAGATTGATGTCGCGGTTGATTGACTTCTTGATTAGGCACTTTCGGTCCGGATGGTCTGAATGCTGAGCTTTCTCCACAGACAATTCTTCTCAAGGCTCTGACATTCAGTTGATCTTCCAAGAGTTGTCTCCACTGCTTTCAGTGCGGTCACAGATTGTGCAGTGGTAGCATTATTTGCATCAACTGCCCTTGTATTGGCAGCAACACTCTCCTTGATTTCATCAGATTGAAGTTCAATGGAGGAGTTGAGAGTGTTGTAGAAAGTGTGGATCTCCCCCTGAATTGCTGCAGTCTGGTTTGAGATGGCTTCTTGAATAGGCTCTAGATCTGCAGTCACCTTCAGAGAGGTTTTCATCTCATTGATTTTGGTGGCAAGAGTTGAATTGAAACCAGCCTTCAAGTTCTCCAAGCGGTCGTTAACTTCATCATTGACCTCATTGAGCTTGGCCTTGAGGTTGTCTTCAACCAAGTTCAATTTAACTCCAAGCTCTCCTTTCATAATATCAATTTCTTCCTGGAGACTTGCTTGCATGGAGTCTAAGGCGGTTAGAATAGGAGTAGATGAGGTTGAAGCTGGCTGCTGCGGTTAAGATCTGGAATTGAAAGCTTCAATTAGCTCAGTCTTCATTTTCTCCAAGTCTTTCTCAATGGTGTCACAGATTAAATCTCCATAAATTGCAAGCATATTCTTGACATCTTCACCAGAGGCAGAAGCACCAACATACTCTATTACATTATCAGCTAACTGTTGCTTAAAATTTGACAAAGTGGATTCAACAATTGCTTTCACAATGTTTGCGGTTTGGTCACCCGCGGTTGACTGTGATCTCTCCCCCTTAATGGCATCCATCAATTGGGATTTCAGAATGGCCATTTCATGGGCTTGAGAGTCAACCCTTTCCTGAAGAGCGCGGTTTGAATCAATCAGAAGGTGGTTGGATTCAGTGACCTTGAGCATGTGGCCTTGATTGAGAAGGAGTTGGGTTTGAATTAGTTGAAGGGAAGAAAGGATTTGGCAGTAGTCTGAAGGAGGGGCGGTTGAAGTAGAAGGAGTGGTTAGGATAATGGGTGGGGTTTGGGTGGGGAGAGTGGTTTGGGGTAGTTGGGTATTGATAGTTTGAAATATGTGGACGGTTGGAATTATGTGAGATTGGGTAGTTAGAGGGGGAATAGGAAGTATTTGGGTTAAGGTATTAGGGGCAGTTGGTATGGGAGCGGTTAGAGGAGGAGGAATATTGGAAGTTGGAATATTTGAAGTGTTGGACTTCAACAGAAGGGGTTTTCTGTTGATGGGGTGAAGTAGGAGGGGTAGGAGTTTTGGTAGGAGGAGGAGTTTGGTTTCGAATAGGAGAAGGTGTAGGAGTTCTGTTGCGATTGGAAATGGTTAGAGCAGGGTTGCGGTTTGAAAGAGGATGGGATTGGGAGCGGTTGGAATGTTGAGGTGAAGGAGTTGGGGTTCTGTTTTGGGACATAGAAATGGCTAAGTCCACTGATGGTTTGGAGGTCCATTCAGAAAAGGTTGGGCCTAAGTTTGAGTCATGAACAGAAGGGGTATGGGAGTTAGAATGGGAAGGTGTAGGAGAAGGAGATGGGGATGGAGAAGGAGAAGGAGAAGGAGAAGGAGAAGGAGAAGGCTAAGGAGGTTGGTGGGCCACACGTTGTAGAAAATGCTTGGACCCTTTGGTTGGGTTTTTCTTCTTGGCAATTTTCTTGAACCTCCTTTTTCTAGGGTTCTCCCCCTGAGCGGTTGAAGCTCTACGTGGTTTAGTGGGGAAAGGCGGTTTAGGTGAGGGAGATTTGGCTGGTGAGGAGTGGTGAGATTGGATGGGGGAATGAATAAGAGATAGCGGTTGGTTTTGTATGGGTGATTGAGGTGGTGTTTGGATAAGTGGTTGGGTTGGAGGCGGTTGAGGTGAAGGCTGCGGTTGAGGTTGAGGAGGCGGTTGAGAGTCTGGTTCCTTAGACTTGCCCTTTGCAGCCTTTTTCTTAGCCACATTTTCCTCAATTCTAGCTATCTCAGGCTTATAGTAGGCAACCAAATCTTCTTCAGACATCTTGTCCAGAACCACCTTGGTGTGCTTGGCCTTCTTGGCTCTTGCAACCAAACTTGGAATTTCCTCTTCTTCCTCTTCTTCTTCTTCATCAACCAGGGTCATCTTTTCCTTACCCTTCCTGCTTGTACCAGCACCAGCAGCAGCAGTAGCACGCGTTTAGACTGGTGCGGTTCTGGCTTTCTTGAGGGGCAGTTCAGCAGCATTCTTCTTCTTCCTTGAAACTTTCTTGATTGCTTTGCCCAGACCCTTGACTGCGGTTTCAGGGGTCATTTCAACATAGTGCTCCATGGGTTGATGAGTGTCAGCACTATAAAGAGCTTTATAATCATCATTGCCAAACGAGAATCTGAAATTGTGACAAGCCCTTAGTTGAAGGGAAGAAAGGATTTGGCAGTAGTCTGAAGGAGGGGCGGTTGAAGTAGAAGGAGTGGTTAGGATAATGGGTGGGGTTTGGATGGGGAGAGTGGTTTGGGGTAGTTGGGTATTGATAGTTTGAAATATGTGGACGGTTGGAATTATGTGAGATTGGGTAGTTGGAGGGGGAATGGGAAGTGTTTGGGTTAAGGTATTAGGGGCGGTTGGTATGGGAGCGGTTAGAGGAGGAGGAATATTGGAAGTTGGAATATTTAAAGTGTTGGACTTCAACAGAAGGGGTTTTCTGTTGATGGGGTGAAGTAGGAGGGGTAGGAGTTTTGGTAGGAGGAGGAGTTTGGTTTCGAATAGGAGAAGGTGTAGGAGTTCTGTTGCGATTGGAAATGGTTAGAGCAGGGTTGCGGTTTGAAAGAGGATGGGATTGGGAGCGGTTGGAATGTTGAGGTGAAGGAGTTGGGGTTCTGTTTTGGGACATAGAAATGGCTAAGCCCACTAATGGTTTGGAGGTCCATTCAGAAAAGGTTGGGCCTAAGTTTGAGTCATGAACAGAAGGGGTATGGGAGTTAGAATGGGAAGGTGTAGGAGAAGGAGATGGGGATGGAGAAGGAGAAGGAGAAAGAGAAGGAGAAGGAGAAGGAGAAGGAGAAGGAGGTTGGTGGGCCACACGTTGTAGAAAATGCTTGGACCCTTTGGTTGGGGTTTTCTTCTTGGCAATTTTCTTGAACCTCCTTTTTCTAGGGTTCTCCCCCTGAGCGGTTGAAGCTCTACGTGGTTTAGTGGGGAAAGGCGGTTTAGGTGAGGGAGATTTGGCTGGTGAGGTGTGAGGACCCCGACCCGGAACCTACACGTGTCCCGAACTGGAGCGTCCTCAAACTAACCCAAATTTCCTTAACTTTTAAAACTTTGATTTAACTTTCAAATATAAACACAATTGTCATAACCATTTCAAAATAACTCTACACTTTTCTACGATGGAGAAAGAATTGACCAACTTTGAAAGTAATAAGCTGTTTTAGTTACAAAAAGACATCGGTTATAACATAAAATTAAGGTTTATAAATACAACTCATTAAATGAATTATACCAAAATACCCTTTCTACGCCAACCTAATCATACCCCGACAATTCTCAAAATATTACTTCCAAACTCCTCACCACCCTTACTAGGCCGGTCCGCCTGTCTCGAAATCTAAAAACATTAAAGGGAGAGGGGTGAGAATAAATCTCAGCAAGCTATTATGAATGCAGCAATATGCCATATAAGATGCAACACATAAAAAGTTGCATATAACACATTAGAAAAGCTGTAAACACCTTCCATTACCTTGGTTTACCTTTTCCCGTCTGAACAATAGTCGTACAACATTGGGTATAATAATACTCCAATCTTAGGTGAGCTGCTTAAGCAATACTCACATCTTATAAGACCCGTTTTTCAGGGAACCATATAAGATAGTAGCAACTCTGTAAGGCTTTTGGCTCAATACAGATGCTATACCCCAACCTGTGGCCACAGAAGGGGACGGTTACAGATATAACATAATCCGATCACATTAGGTCACACTTCCATAATTGATCGTATTATGTTATACCCCCAACATCAGCTGATTAACACATTATCAAGCACATAATAGTTACTTGAAATATAATCCACACTTGGGATAACGATATAATAATATGCCACATAATCCACCCTTGGAATAACAATGTCAACATGTACCATAAATCATTCCTATGAAGTCATTACACAACCTCGGATATCCTTAATAAAGATTCATGATCTACTTCCCAAGTTCGAACCACATTGGTGAAGTACAAATCAAGCTTAACAACCATTTTCCGGACAATTCCATGTTACGAGGTCTCTATGAAGGTTCAAGCTCAATTTACCAAGTTGGAGTCACATTGGTTACGTTGCCAAACAAGGCTACCAAGCATTTTCTAGTGTCTTTTTGACTACAGGTTAATTAGGTGGAAAAATGGTAGATTAAAGTGAAGAAAGGAAGCAAAAGTGGAACGGAATGGAGCGGAGACCTTTTGAGAGTAAAAAGGACTTGTGCGGTATTTTAAGAAATCAAAGGTTCAATTTATTGGAGGACCTAATGGGAATTACGGAAGAAAAATGGGTAAATGCCTGAAAAGCGAGTGGGTGCGCACCCGGTCTGGTGGGCGCGCACTGGTCCTAATGGGCGCACACCCGGTCTGGTGGGCGCGCGCACAAGTGACCGAGAATGAAAGCGGGCGCGCACCCGGTCCTAGTGGGCGCGCACCTGGAATGTGCGAACAAAGGCATAAAAAGGGGTTGCTAACTTCACCAAAACTCATTCTAAACCATTCTAATCCAAGTAAGATGGATTTAACCCACTTACAACTTAGTTATTCTACCCATTACACTACTACATTTCATTTTTAACATTCTTATCTCTACTTAAACCATATCATTTTACTCTTTATCACTTCCATGAACAATAACACCACATTTTCTATAAACTAACAAATTCCTCAATCCAAGAAGGTTTTCCCAAGCATCAAATAGTCATTAGAACAACAATAACAACATTAAATCTTCATGAACATTTAAAGAAGGGAAGGTTCATAATAACTCACCTTAGGATTTTAGGATGAAATAATGATCTTCTTAGCTTGATAGATTCCCCTAGTTGTCCCAAGCTCAAAAGTACTCTTGGATTTGAAAATGGAGGAGGATTCACTTGGAAATATTTGGGTGATGAAGTTTTCATGGGAAGGTTTCCATGGAGGTTTCTTTTGATAAGAAAGAAGTAAATAAAATGAAGGAGGAAGGATGGGGAGGTAAGGGAAGAGTATGGGAGGAGCATGGCCCTTTTTGACTAATGAGGGAAAAGGATTGAGGGAAGTAAGGAGAGTTGAACACTTGGAGGGTTTAGGAGGAAGTAAGAAATTGGCCCCCCACAATTAACTAAAGGCTTTCCCATTAATTAAATTAAACCCTTTATTCTAATTCTTTATTCTACACATTTTAATCTCATCTTACACTTTATCTATTTTCTATTTTTGTATTTCCCCCTAGAACATTATTGTATTTCCCGAACACCTCATCCTAGTATAAGAAATCACAGATAAAAATGAACACATAATATTATCAATAATATTAAAAACACATAATATTATACTAAAACTAGTGCCTAGGGTTAGGGTCGTTACACTCACTTCCCCTTAAAGAAAATTCGTCCCGAATTTGACTGTCGCTTACCTAAATGTTCAACCCGCCTCGGTTACTTATGTATACCTCAGACTCCAATTCCCCTATAGTCTCTTCAATGATGTGATTCTTCCCCAAGATTTCTAATTCCATTAATAATATGATATTACAACTTAATGTTCCAAGAATACCAAACAGATATCCCTAGCCCGAATTTTCACGACCTCAATAAAAATACAAATAAATAAAAGTATTACAACTTATGTCTCCAAATACATTACGATATTACGCTTGAAACTTCAAATACTCTATAAGCTGCTCCAAGCCAGTCTATAAGTCAAATCGCCAACCTTTTCTAAAACTTCAAATGGATTAACAAACTTTGGCGCCAATTTACCTTAGGCCTTGCTTCACCAACCTCACCCCAACAAATTGGAGATCGATATTTTCTTCCCGAACCACGCCTCATACGGTTTTATCTCAATGCTAGAATGATAACTACTATTATACGCACCCAACCACTGGTAACCATACGTCTTATCGACTACTAAAATCCATTGCACATGCCCGTAGCATATCCTCAACAATAAGTAATGATTCCTCAATTTTTCTCAAAGTTAAACTTAATAGCATCCATGCATTCCAAAAGGACTTCCCAAATGATGTCTATCCAATCCTTTTACTACTATGGGGTTTATAAAATCAAACTATCCCCTAACATATATGAGGACTTGGTCAAAGAATCTCATCACTATACACATATATAATGAGTAGAAAATACAATCAACTTTCTATAATCAAAACAACATACTCCTTTTTACTTCCAAGATAATCCAATCATAAAATCCATCCTGATAATACTATCAAGTTCAATCTAGAACTCTAAATATTTTAATAAATCTTCTAACGTCAATATTCTATTTTCACATTTATGACCAAACCACCTTAAGTCTTTGACTTACTTGAAACGTGTTATTTCAATTATCTCGTCCGAAATTCTCATAATACAAACATTAAACAACTGTCCATGGAATAATAAATATGGACATGCTAATAAGACCCTGATCCCATAAACGGAATATTAATCTACCCTATTTCACAATTCAATGTTCCAATTATGTTCAGTCCGATGACAGATCAATATTCAAATCAAATGGTTGGCCGCCCACAACGGAGCTGATCCAACTCCAATACAAAAATCGAGTCCACTACGACCGTCACATTAATAACCCCACAATTTATCAAATCATTTCTCGGATTAAGACTTTAATATAATTAATCACTATAGGGGATCTAGGTTGCCTTTCTACTTGCTTCTGTACAAATTATATCTTTAGAATACCAAGTCTTTCTAAAATTTACAACATCTGTCAGAATTCCAAAGGATAGATAAAAAGAGATCCAGTGAGACTCGAATGGTTTATTTATTTAAAACCGGCCCATACCAGTTTTAATTAACTAAACCACTCAAAATTTTAAGAAATTTTGAAAAGATTGATAAGCTAACAAAACTAACTCGAGTGATTTAATTAACTACAACCGTCCCATATCAGTGGTAGATAATTAAATTACTCCTGCATTTTAATGTACACAAAAACGAGTTCACTGACTTTAATAAATCAATATATCCCCGAAGGGCACCATTGCTCATACCGAAGTTCAATATACAATCCAAAGTTGTAAAGCACATTTAAAACAATTCTAACAAAATTTTCTTGTTGACCTCTATTTATAGTGTAGCCACCACTCATAATATTTATACTTAGTTAAATTATCCATAAGAAAACAAAATCTCGTAATACTAATACTATCTTCTATAAATAACACTAAAACATTCATTAAGATAATAAACTTGGTAAACCATCCTCAATTCCATAATTCCTCAAGTTGAAAATTCAACACTTTTACTTAATTTGAGTCATCTATTCCCTACCTTTGATATTGGTATTGTACTTAGTAACAACGTATTGCATACATCAAGTTTCCAATCAAATACCATGATTTCCTAATAAGAAAATAGAGTTGAAACTCACATAGATCCATCATCCCCGAATTGCAATTAAACCTTAACAATGTAAACTAACTTACCTCTCGATAACCCTCAACAAACTCAAAATCCGTATAACGTAAATACTTTCCCAAGCATCACACAAATCTCTTATATGAGTCGCGCAACTAAGTAAACATATAGGGTGTAATCATCCTAAAGTATCCTGCCTTCCAATAAGATTTATCCTCATATTATATTTTCAACTAATGATAACCATTTCCCAAGGTAAACCATATACATATATCACCAATTCCTGAAGTTGATCATATAAGTCACAATTAACTATATCTATTATACCTCTTCTCATTTACCCTATTTACTTCTCCATAACTAATACACAACGACAAATCAAAATGGTCATACAAGATACAAATGTTGTCTTAAGTATATCCTTACAACAAATATTCACTGTAATTGTAACACCCCGAAATTTCAAGTAATAACCATTGAGTATTCTACTAGTTTCTAAAATCAGTCATACAAATCATCAACAAGTGATAACGAATACTTATTCTTCACAGTTACCAATTTGAGATCTCCATAATCTATAAATAACCACCAAGTATCATCTTTTCTAAATATAGTACTAATTTATCCTTACGGAGATTCGCTAAGCTAATTATCTTTTTTTTTTTTTTAAATAATTTCCCCAAGTTGAATCATCAATTCCATCATTCCAATTAGTGTCCTCTATCTAGGGACCCGAATACCAAAATAGTAACTTATCTCAACTCAAAGCCTCAATATTCTGGCATGATACCTGATGGAAACCCATTTTGAAACTCACATGGAAAACACCACTTGGTCAACTTATAGGGTGATATCACCTACAAGAATCTCTGGTTTCCCATTCAAATTAGTAGCAAGAATACAATCAACCTCTCATTAGAGAATATACTTATAGCACATAAGGCAAATATGTGTCAGTCCTATAAGAGTTCGTACTCACGATATCTTATAAACCATACAATCCCACTTAGACTATCACTTTCAATACTAGTCTCATATATCTAGTCTCCACCACGAGACACCAATGAATAAATACTCACGCAATTATACAACCATATACCACTCTTAATTTGGCCATATTTTCGACATTTACGCATATATGACATAATATCAATTAGTAACTTATCCGCCTCAATTACACACGGAGGCAAATCAAACATAGATAAGGAGACTCGCTTCTTGCGACAGTCCTTCCCAAACACAACAACTACTCAATCAATTCAGGTCAATATAACAATAATTCACGGATTGGTATATCTACCATATCCACCGGCAATCCATGCCCACTTAATCACAACTACCATGATAATCAAGGATGATTCGAGGTACTCTCCCATCGGAGTAGAACCTCCAGTACATAAGGCAACTCTCGGGCCAATTATGCAAATAAAAATGAAATGTAATGCCACCTGAGAACGAAATGAACGGGGATTTATAAATGTGACCCCTAACTCCGGAGACAGGTAATATACCTCAAATGATTGTGGAGGAATCTATCTCTCCATATTGCTCACATTTCCTTGATCCTTTGGTTGGTCATTATCATTTTCTGTTATTGAACAAATTCCTGCATTAAACCCTCGACGTCAGTTATCACACACTCTCACTCAGCTAGACTCTACCCGAGAACTCTAACCGAGCTCTGATACCAACTGTGAGGACCCCGACCCGGAACCTACACGTGTCCCGAACTGGAGCGTCCTCAAACTAACCCAAATTTCCTTAACTTTTAAAACTTTGATTTAACTTTCAAATATAAACACAATTGTCATAACCATTTCAAAATAACTCTACACTTTTCTACGATGGAGAAAGAATTGACCAACTTTGAAAGTAATAAGCTGTTTTAGTTACAAAAAGACATCGGTTATAACATAAAATTAAGGTTTATAAATACAACTCATTAAATGAATTATGCCAAAATACCCTTTCTACGCCAACCTAATCATACCCCGACAATTCTCAAAATATTACTTCCAAACTCCTCACCGCCCTTACTTGGCCGGTCCGCCTGTCTCGGAATCTAAAAACATTAAAGGGAGAGGGGTGAGAATAAATCTCAGCAAGCTATTATGAATGCAGCAATATGCCATATAAGATGCAACACATAACAAATTGCATATAACACATTGGAAAAGTCAGAACACCTTCCATTACCTTGGTTTACCTTTTCCCGTCTGAACAATAGTCGTACAACATTGGGTATAACAATACTCCAATCTTAGGTGAGCTGCTTAAGCAATACTCACATCTTATAAGACCCATTTTTCAGGGAACCATATAAGATAGTAGCAACTATATAAGGCTTTTGGCTCAATACAGATGCTATACCCCAACCTGTGGCCACAGAAGGGGACGGTTACAGATATAACATAATCCGATCACATTAGGTCACACTTCCATAATTGATCGTATTATGTTATACCCCCAACATCAGCTGATTAACACATTATCAAGCACATAATAGTTACTTGAAATATAATCCACAAAGGGGATAAGCAATATAGCCACATGGTAAAATATACTCATGTTCAACCAATATCATAGTGCAACATTTAAGCAATATAACCACATGATAAAATATACTCATGTTTAACCAATATCATAGTGCAACATTTAAGTGATACACTGATCCCTTTGTATAAGAATAAAGGTGATGTCCAAGATTGTGCCAACTATCGGGGGATCAAACTAATGAGCCATACTATGAAACTTTGGGAAAGAGTGATTGCACAAAGGCTGAGAAAAATTGTGGATATTTCGGATAACCAATTTGGGTTTATGCCAGGAAGATCGACTATGGAGGCAATATATCTTATGAGACAAACCATGGAGAAATATCGGGATCAAAAGAAAAATTTGCATATGGTTTTCATTGATTTGGAGAAGGCATATGATAAAGTGCCAAGAGAGGTACTTTGGTGGGCATTAGCAAAGAAGGGTGTTTCAAAAAAATATATTGATATTATCAAGGACATGTATAATGGAGTTAGTACTTGTGTACGTACTAGTGTTGGAAAGAGGCGAAGAGTTCTCTATAAAGATTGGAGTGCATTAAGGTTCCGCACTTAGCCCCTTTCTTTTGCTTTGATAATGGACGAATTGACGAGGTCACCCAAGATGATATACCAAAGTGTATGTTGTTCGCAGATGATATTGTGCCGATTGATGAGACAAGAGAGGGTGTTGAAAGTAAATTGGAGTCAGGAGACACACTTTGGAATCTCGAGGTTTTCGATTGCGAGAAGCAAGACCGAATATTTGGAGTGTAAGTTTAGCAGAGTTGGAAGTAGGGAGGTAGGGGCGGTCACATTTGATGGAAATATTATCCAAGCTTCGAGTTTTTTCGCTATCTTGGATCCATTATCCAAAAGGATGGAGAATTAGATGGAGATGTGGCTCATAGGATTAAAGCAGGTTGGTTGAAGTGGAAGAGTGCTACAGGGTTTCTATGTGATCGCGGCATGCCCAATAGATTAAAGGGAAAATTCTACCGCACGGCAATTAGGCCGGCATTTGCTTTACGGCACCGAATGTTGGGCCCGAAATGTGTCACGTGCATAAGATGAATGTGGCGGAGATGCGTATGCTTCGATGGATGTGCGGTCATATAAGAAAGGATCGGTTGGGGAATGAGGTGATCAGAGGTAAAGTAGGAGTTGCGCCCATTGAGGATAAAATGAGAGAAAATCGTCTACGGTGGTTTGGACATGTGAGAAGGAGACCGAGTGATGCACCGGTTAGGAGGCCGGAACAGTGGAGAAATGATAAAATGGCGAGGGGTAGGGAAAGACCCAAACAAACCTGGATTAGAGTAATTGAAAATGATATGAATTTACTTGGAGTGAATGAAAGTATGGTGTTGAAGAGGCCGGAGTGGAGGGCAAAAATCCATGTGGGGGGTTGATTTTTTTTTTTTAATTTAATTTTTTAATTTATTTTTTTTCACGATAACATATGAGGATTCATGTTAGCCGACCCCAAATTATTTTGGGACTAAGGCTTTGTTGTTGTTGTTGTTGTTGTACTATACATAACACAATCAATGAATATGAGATCAAATAAGGTAACAATATAATCGAATAATCCACACTTGGGATAACGATATAATAATATGCCACATAATTCACCCTTGGAATAACAATGTCACCATGTACCATAAATCATTCCTATGAAGTCATTACACAACCTCGGATATTCTTAATAAAGATTCATGATCTACTTCCCAAGTTCGAACCACATTGGTGAAATACAAATCAAGCTTAACAACCATTTTCCGGACAATTCCATGTTACGAGGTCTCTATGAAGGTTCAAGCTCAATTTACCAAGTTGGAGTCACATTGGTTACGTTGCCAAACAAGGCTACCAAGCATTTTCTAGTGTCTTTATGACTACAGGTTAATTAGGTGGAAAAATGGTAGATTAAAGTGAAGAAAGGAAGCAAAAGTGGAACGGAATGGAGCGGAGACCTTTTGAGAGTAAAAAGGACTTGTGCGGTATTTTAAGAAATCAAAGGTTCAATTTATTGGAGGACCTAATGGGAATTACGGAAGAAAAATGGGTAAATGCTGAAAAACAGAGTGGGTGCGCACCCGGTCCTGGTGGGCGCGCACCTGGTCCTAATGGGCGCACACCCGGTCCTGGTGGGCGCGCGCCTGGAAGTGACCAGAATGAAAGCGGGCGCGCACCCGGTCCTAGTGGGCGCGCACCTGGAATGTGCGAACAAAGGCATAAAAAGGGGGTTGCTAACTTCACCAAAACTCATTCTAAACCATTCTAATCCAAGTAAGATGGATTTAACCCACTTACAACTTAGTTATTCTACCCATTACACTACTACATTTCATTTTTAACATTCTTATCTCTACTTAAACCATATCATTTTACTCTTTATCACTTCCATGAACAATAACACCACATTTTCTATAAACTAACAAATTCCTCAATCCAAGAAGGTTTTCTCAAGCATCAAATAGTCATTAGAACAACAATAACAACATTAAATCTTCATGAACATTTAAAAAAGGGAAGGTTCATAATAACTCACCTTAGGATTTTAGGATGAAATAATGATCTTCTTAGCTTGATAAATTCCCCTAGTTGTCCCAAGCTCAAAAGTACTCTTGGATTTGAAAATGGAGGAGGATTCACTTGGAAATATTTGGGTGATGAAGTTTTCATGGAAAGGTTTCCATGGAGGTTTCTTTTGCTAAGAAAGAAGTAAATAAAATGAAGGAGGAAGGATGGGGAGGTAAGGGAAGAGTATGGGAGGAGCATGGCCCTTTTTGACTAATGAGGGAAAAGGATTGAGGGAAGTAAGGAGAGTTGAACACTTGGAGGGTTTAGGAGGAAGTAAGAAATTGGCCCCCCACAATTAACTAAAGGCTTTCCCATTAATTAAATTAAACCCTTTATTCTAATTCTTTATTCTACACATTTTAATCTCATCTTACACTTTATCTATTTTCTATTTTTGTATTTCCCCCTAGAACATTATTGTATTTCCCAAACACCTCATCCTAGTATAAGAAATCACAGATAAAAATGAACACATAATATTATCAATAATATTAAAAACATATAATATTATACTAAAACTAGTGCCTAGGGTTAGGGTCATTACACTCACTCCCCCTTAAAGAAAATTCGTCCCGAATTTGACTGTCACTTACCTAAATGTTCAACCCGCCTCGGTTACTTATGTATACCTCAGACTCCAATTCCCCTATAGTCTCTTCAATGATGTGATTCTTCCCCAAGATTTCTAATTCCATTAATAATATGATATTACAACTTAATGTTTCAAGAATACCAAACAGATATCCCTAGCCCGAATTTTCACGACCTCAATAAAAATACAAATAAATAAAAGTATTACAACTTATGTCTCCAAATACATTACGATATTACGCTTGAAACTTCAAATACTCTATAAGCTGCTCCAAGCCAGTCTATAAGTCAAATCGCCAACCTTTTCTAAAATTCAAATGGATTAACAAACTTTGGCGCCAATTTACCTTAGGCCTTGCTTCACCAACCTCAACCCAACAAATTGGAGATCGATATTTTCTTCCCGAACCACGCCTCATACGGTTTTATCTCAATGCTAGAATGATAACTACTATTATACGCACCCAACCACTGGTAACCATACGTCCTATCGACTACTAAAATCCATTGCACATGCCCGTAGCATATCCTCAACAATAAGTAATGATTTCTCAAATTTTCTCAAAGTTAAACTTAATAGCATCCATGCATTCCAAAAGGACTTCCCAAATGATGTCTATCCAATCCTTTTACTACTATGGGGTTTATAAAATCAAACTATCCCCTAACATATATGAGGACTTGGTCAAAGAATCTCATCACTATACACATATATAATGAGTAGAAAATACAATCAACTTTCTATAATCAAAACAACATACTCCTTTTTACTTCCAAGATAATCCAATCATAAAATCCATCCTGATAATACTATCAAGTTCAATCTAGAACTCTAAATATTTTAATAGTCTTCTAACGTCAATATTCTATTTTCACATTTATGACCAAACCACCTTAAGTCTTTGACTTACTTGAAACGTATTATTTCAATTATCTCGTCCGAAATTCTCATAATACAAACATTAAACAACTGTCCATGGAATAATAAATATGGACATGCTAATAAGACCCTGATCCCATAAACGGAATATTAATCTACCCTATTTCACAATTCAATGTTCCAATTATGTTCAGGTCCAGTGACAGATCAATATTCAAATCAAATGGTTGGCCGCCCACAACGGAGCCGATCCAACTCCAATACAAAAATCGAGTCCACTACGACCGTCACATTAATAACCCCACAATTTATCAAATCATTTCTCGGATTAAGACTTTAATATAATTAATCACTATAGGGGATCTAGGTTGCCTTTCTACTTGCTTCTGTACAAATTATATCTTTAGAATACCAAGTCTTTCTAAAATTTACAACATCTGTCAGAATTCCAAAGGATAGATAAAAAGAGATCCAGTGAGACTCGAATGGTTTATTTATTTAAAACCGGCCCATACCAGTTTTAATTAACTAAACCACTCAAAATTTTAAGAAATTTTGAAAAGATTGATAAGCTAACAAAACTAACTCGAGTGATTTAATTAACTACAACCGTCCCATACCAGTGGTAGATAATTAAATTACTCCCAGATTTTAATGTACACAAAAACAGTTCACTGACTTTAATAAATCAATATATCCCCGAAGGGCACCATTGCTCATACCGAAGTTCAATATACAATCCAAAGTTGTAAAGCACATTTAAAACAATTCTAACAAAATTTTCTTGTTGACCTCTATTTATAGTGTAGCCACCACTCATAATATTTATACTTAGTTAAATTATCCATAAGAAAACAAAATCTCGTAATACTAATACTATCTTCTATAAATAACACTAAAACATTCATTAAGATAATAAACTTGGTAAACCATCCTCAATTCCATAATTCCTCAAGTTGAAAATTCAACACTTTTACTTAATTTGAGTCATCTATTCCCTACCTTTGATATTGGTATTGTACTTAGTAACAACGTATTGCATACATCAAGTTTCCACTCAAATACCATGATTTCCTAATAAGAAAATAGAGTTGAAACTCACATAGATCCATCATCCCCGAATTGCAATTAAACCTTAACAATGTAAACTAACTTACCTCTCGATAACCCTCAACAAACTCAAAATCCGTATAACGTAAATACTTTCCCAAGCATCACACAAATCTCTTATATGAGTCGCGCAACTAAGTAAACATATAGGGTGTAATCATCCTAAAGTATCCTGCCTTCCAATAAGATTTATCCTCATATTATATTTTCAACTAATGATAACCATTTCCCAAGGTAAACCATATACATATATCATCAATTCCTGAAGTTGATCATATAAGTCACAATTAACTATATCTATTATACCTCTTCTCATTTACCCTATTTACTTCTCCATAACTAATACACAACGACAAATCAAAATGGTCATACAAGATACAAATGTTGTCTTAAGTATATCCTTACAACAAATATTCACTGTAATTGTAACACCCCGAAATTTCAAGTAATAACCATTGAGTATTCTACTAGTTTCTAAAATCAGTCATACAAATCATCAACAAGTGATAACGAATACTTATTCTTCACAGTTACCAATTTGAGATCTCCATAATCTATAAATAACCACCAAGTATCATCTTTTCTAAATATAGTACTAATTTATCCTTACGGAGATTCGCTAAGCTAATTATCTTTTTTTTTTTTTAAATAATTTCCCCAAGTTGAATCATCAATTCCATCATTCCAATTAGTGTCCTCTATCTAGGGACCCGAATACCAAAATAGTACCTTATCTCAACTCAAAGCCTCAATATCCTGGCATGATACCTGATGGAAACCCATTTTGAAACTCACATGGAAAACACCACTTGGTCAACTTATAGGGTGATATCACCTACAAGAATCTCTGGTTTCCCATTCAAATTAGTAGCAAGAATACAATCAATCTCTCATTAGAGAATATACTTATAGCACATAAGGCAAATATGTGTCAGTCCTATAAGAGTTCGTACTCACGATATCTTATAAACCATACAATCCCACTTAGACTATCACTTTCAATACTAGTCTCATATATCTAGTCTCCACCACGAGACACCAATGAATAAATACTCACGCAATTATACAACCATATACCACTCTTAATTAGGCCATATTTTCGACATTTACGCATATATGACATAATATCAATTAGTAACTTATCCGCCTCAATTACACACGGAGGCAAATCAAACATAGATAAGGAGACTCGCTTCTTGCGACAGTCCTTCCCAAACACAACAACTACTCAATCAATTCAGGTCAATATAACAATAATTCACGGATTGGTATATCTACCATATCCACCGGCAATCCATGCCCACTTAATCACAACTACCATGATAATCAAGGATGATTCGAGGTACTCTCCCATCGGAGTAGAACCTCCAGTACATAAGGCAACTCTCGGGCCAATTATGCAAATAAAAATGAAATGTAATGCCACCTGAGAACGAAATGAACGGGGATTTATAAAAGTGACCCCTAACTCCGGAGACAGGTAATATACCTCAAATGATTGTGGAGGAATCTATCTCTCCATATTGCTCACATTTCCTTGATCCTTTGGTTGGTCATTATCATTTTCTGTTATTGAACAAATTCCTTCATTAAACCCTCGACGTCAGTTATCACACACTCTCACTCAGCTAGACTCTACCCGAGAACTCTAACCGAGCTCTGATACCAACTGTGAGGACCCCGACCCGGAACCTACACGTGTCCCGAGCTGGAGCGTCCTCAAACTAACCCAAATTTCCTTAACTTTTAAAACTTTGATTTAACTTTCAAATATAAACACAATTGTCATAACCATTTCAAAATAACTCTACACTTTTCTACGATGGAGAAAGAATTGACCAACTTTGAAAGTAATAAACTGTTTTAGTTACAAAAAGACATCGGTTATAACATAAAATTAAGGTTTATAAATACAACTCATTAAATGAATTATACCAAAATACCCTTTCTACGCCAACCTAATCATACCCCGACAATTCTCAAAATATTACTTCCAAACTCCTCACCGCCCTTACTTGGCCGGTCCGCCTGTCTCGGAATCTAAAAACATTAAAGGGAGAGGGGTGAGAATAAATCTCAGCAAGCTATTATGAATGCAGCAATATGCCATATAAGATGCAACACATAACAAGTTGCATATAACACATTGGAAAAGCTGTAAACACCTTCCATTACCTTGGTTTACCTTTTCCCGTCTGAACAATAGTCGTACAACATTGGGTATAATAATACTCCAATCTTAGGTGAGCTGCTTAAGCAATACTCACATCTTATAAGACCCATTTTTCAGGGAACCATATAAGATAGTAGCAACTCTATAAGGCTTTTGGCTCAATACAGATGCTATACCCCAACCTGTGGCCACAGAAGGGGACGGTCACAGATATAACATAATCCGATCACATTAGGTCACACTTCCATAATTGATCGTATTATGTTATACCCCCAACATCAGCTGATTAACACATTATCAAGCACATAATAGTTACTTGAAATATAATCCACAAAGGGGATAAGCAATATAGCCACATGGTAAAATATACTCATGTTCAACCAATATCATAGTGCAACATTTAAGCAATATAACCACATGATAAAATATACTCATGTTTAACCAATATCATAGTGTAACATTTAAGTGATACACTGATCCCTTTGTATAAGAATAAAGGTGATGTCCAAGATTGTGCCAACTATCGGGGGATCAAACTAATGAGCCATACTATGAAACTTTGGGAAAGAGTGATTGCACAAAGGCTGAGAAAAATTGTGGATATTTCGGATAACCAATTTGGGTTTATGCCAGGAAGATCGACTATGGAGGCAATATATCTTATGAGACAAACCATGGAGAAATATCGGGATCAAAAGAAAAATTTGCATATGGTTTTCATTGATTTGGAGAAGGCATATGATAAAGTTCCAAGAGAGGTACTTTGGTGGGCATTAGCAAAGAAGGGTGTTTCAAAAAAATATATTGATATTATCAAGGACATGTATAATGGAGTTAGTACTTGTGTACAGACTAGTGTTGGAAAGACTGAAGAGTTCCCTATAAAGATTGGAGTGCATCAAGGTTCCGCACTTAGCCCCTTTCTTTTTGCTTTGATAATGGACGAATTGACGAGATCAGTCCAAGATGATATACCAAAGTGTATGCTGTTCGCAGATGATATTGTGCTGATTGATGAGACAAGAGAGGGTGTTGAAAGTAAATTGGAGTTGTGGAGACACACTTTGGAATCTCGAGGTTTTCGATTAAGCAGAAGCAAGACTGAATATTTGGAGTGTAAGTTTAGCAGAGTTGGAAGTAGGGAGGTAGGGGCGGTCACATTTGATGGAAATATTATCCAAGCTTCTGAGTTTTTTCGCTATCTTGGATCCATTATCCAAAAGGATGGAGAATTAGATGGAGATGTGGCTCATAGGATTAAAGCAGGTTGGTTGAAGTGGAAGAGTGCTACAGGGTTTCTATGTGATCGCGGCATGCCCAATAGATTAAAGGGAAAATTCTACCGCACGGCAATTAGGCCGGCATTGCTTTACGGCACCGAATGTTGGGCCGTGAAACAGTGTCACGTGCATAAGATGAATGTGGCGGAGATGCGTATGCTTCGATGGATGTGCGGTCATATAAGAAAGGATCGGTTGGGGAATGAGGTGATCAGAGGTAAAGTAGGAGTTGCGCCCATTGAGGATAAAATGAGAGAAAATCGTCTACGGTGGTTTGGACATGTGAGAAGGAGACCGAGTGATGCACCGGTTAGGAGGCCGGAACAGTGGAGAAATGATAAAATGGCGAGGGGTAGGGGAAGACCCAAACAAACCTGGATTAGAGTAATTGAAAATGATATGAATTTACTTGGAGTGGATGAAAGTATGGTGTTGAAGAGGCCGGAGTGGAGGGCAAAAATCCATGTGGGGGGTTGATTTTTTTTTTTTTTTAATTTATTTTTTTTTCACGATAACATATGAGGATTCATGTTAGCCGACCCCAAATTATTTTGGGACTAAGGCTTTGTTGTTGTTGTTGTTGTACTATACATAGCACAATCAATGAATATGAGATCAAATAAGGTAACAATATAACCGAATAATCCACACTTGGGATAACGATATAATAATATGCCACATAATCCTCCCTTGGAATAACAATGTCACCATGTACCATAAATCATTCCTATGAAGTCATTACACAACCTCGGATATCCTTAATAAAGATTCATGATCTACTTCCCAAGTTCGAACCACTTTGGTGAAATACAAATCAAGCTTAACAACCATTTTCCGGACAATTCCATGTTACGAGGTCTCTATGAAGGTTCAAGCTCAATTTACCAAGTTGGAGTCACATTGGTTACGTTGCCAAACAAGGCTACCAAGCATTTTCTAGTGTCTTTATGACTACAGGTTAATTAGGTGGAAAAATGGTAGATTAAAGTGAAGAAAGGAAGCAAAAGTGGAACGGAATGGAGCGGAGACCTTTTGAGAGTAAAAAGGACTTGTGCGGTATTTTAAGAAATCAAAGGTTCAATTTATTGGAGGACCTAATGGGAATTACGGAAGAAAAATGGGTAAATGCTGAAAAACAGAGTGGGTGCGCACCCGGTCCTGGTGGGCGCGCACCTGGTCCTAATGGGCGCACACCCGGTCCTGGTGGGCGCGCGCCTGGAAGTGACCAGAATGAAAACGGGCGCGCACCCGGTCCTAGTGGGCGCGCACCTGGAATGTGCGAACAAAGGCATAAAAAGGGGGTTGCTAACTTCACCAAAACTCATTCTAAACCATTCTAATCCAAGTAAGATGGATTTAACCCACTTACAACTTAGTTATTCTACCTATTACACTACTACATTTCATTTTTAACATTCTTATCTCTACTTAAACCATATCATTTTACTCTTTATCACTTCCATGAACAATAACACCACATTTTATATAAACTAACAAATTCCTCAATCCAAGAAGGTTTTCCCAAGCATCAAATAGTCATTAGAACAACAATAACAACATTAAATCTTCATGAACATTTAAAGAAGGGAAGGTTCATAATAACTCACCTTAGGATTTTAGGATGAAATAATGATCTTCTTAGCTTGATAGATTCCCCTAGTTGTCCCAAGCTCAAAAGTACTCTTGGATTTGAAAATGGAGGAGGATTCACTTGGAAATATTTGGGTGATGAAGTTTTCATGGGAAGGTTTCCATGGAGGTTTCTTTTGCTAAGAAAGAAGTAAATAAAATGAAGGAGGAAGGATGGGGAGGTAAGGGAAGAGTATGGGAGGAGCATGGCCCTTTTTGACTAATGAGGGAAAAGGGTTGAGGGAAGTAAGGAGAGTTGAACACTTGGAGGGTGTAGGAGGAAGTAAGAAATTGGCCCCCCACAATTAACTAAAGGCTTTCCCATTAATTAAATTAAACCCTTTATTCTAATTCTTTATTCTACACATTTTAATCTCATCTTACACTTTATCTATTTTCTATTTTTGTATTTCCCCCTAGAACATTATTGTATTTCCCGAACACCTCATCCTAGTATAAGAAATCACAGATAAAAATGAACACATAATATTATCAATAATATTAAAAACATATAATATTATACTAAAACTAGTGCCTAGGGTTAGGGTCGTTACATGAGGAGTGGTGAGATTGGATGGGGGAATGAATAAGAGATAGCGGTTGGTTTTGTATGGGTGATTGAGGTGGTGTTTGGATAAGTGGTTGGGTTGGAGGCGGTTGAGGTGAAGGCTGCGGTTGAGGTTGAGGAGGCGGTTGAGAGTCCGGTTCCTTAGACTTGCCCTTTGCAGCCTTTTTCTTAGCCACATTTTCCTCAATTCTAGCTATCTCAGCCTTATAGTAGGCAACCAAATCTTCTTCAGACATCTTGTCCAGAACCACCTTGGTGTGCTTGGCCTTCTTGGCTCTTGCAACCAAACTTGGAATTTCCTCTTCTTCCTCTTCTTCTTCTTCATCAACCAGGGTCATCTTTTTCTTACCCTTCCTGCTTGTACCAGCACCAGCAGCAGCAGTAGCATGCGGTTGGACTGGTGCAGTTCTGGCTTTCTTGAGGGGCGATTCAGCAGCAGGTTTCTTCTTCCTTGAAACTTTCTTGATTGCTTTGCCCAGACCCTTGACTGCGGTTTCAGGGGCCATTTCAACATAGTGCTCCATGGGTTGATGAGTGTCAGCACTATAAAGAGCTTTATAATCATCATTGCCAAACGAGAATCTGAAATTGTGACAAGCCCTTAGCCCTAGGGATTCCTCATTTCCCTAATGCACAGACAGTTCTGGAGTGGAGGTTCTCAAATCCTTCAAATGTTGATAGTTGGCAAAAATGGCAGTTAGCAGCCTGCATAAGGGTCTCCACCTTATCTCTTGATCCTTTGTCTTCGATTGGTAGGTATCTATGCTGTTGGCAAGCACTCTCAGAAGAATCCTGGGCCAATGGAGTTTGATTCCATTATAAATGGCACTGCAGTACATCCACTACTGGGAGGTGAAGTTGTTGTGGTTTCCAGTCTTTCCACATACAGACTTCCCTACTAAGTAACACAGGTGTCTCATTAGCTCACCGAATGCTCTTCTGGGTTTCTTCATGTAACACCCAGTCAAAGATGAAAGATCACCAGTTGTTGTAGAGCAGGTTGCATCCATAACCGCTTGACTAACTTCAAGAGGAGCACCAGAAACATTGAACTCGAAGGTGCTTCGAATGTCCAGGTAGTCAATGGAGACATCAAATCCTTTAACAGTGCCAGTCAAGAAGTTGATCTTCTTTCCATCAGCATGTTCTCGTTGACCTGGCTTTGCAGTGGCATAGAACTGATCCACGAACAAAGGAATTGTATAGGATTGCTTCTTGTTGAAGAGTGGAAGAATTCCAGAAGTACCCATCTTCCTAATCAGCTCCCTGCCTAGAGCATCAAATCTCAACTTTGGTTCATTGATTTCCCAGCCTGAAAGGAAGTATTGAGCATCCTACAAAGGAAAACACTCAAGTTAGGTCTATTATTTAGATTCACAGTTTACAAGCGGTTTGAGCACTCATGCGGTTGGCAATAGTGCGGCTTGAAATATGAAAAATTTCAAACCCCAAGGAAACTGTGAATACAAGGCAGGGAAACAAATAAGAAAATACAAAAGTGTATTTACTAGTACGTGGCATTGTAATCCAAATTTATCCCACACTTCCAATAAGTGCTTGCTGGGGAAGGTTTTGGTTTCCAGCCTATATACTAAGTAATACTTAAGTAAATTCAAGCTAAAGTATAAACTAGCATGCGGTTTTGAAATAAGCTATTACTAGCATGCGGTTTTACTACAATAATGAACATGCGGTTTAAACCATGAAAAATAAGCGATTTGAAAGCTTGCGGTTCTAAACAAGTAGCATGCGGTTGAGAATTGATGCGGTTCACATTCAAATAACTAATCCAAAATTTTCAAAAATTTGCTAAGTATGAAAAACAAGAAACAAGAATCAAGTGATCCAAAACATAAGAAATTTTTGAAATATGTATGAACAGACACATGAATGCACGAAGGACACGAAAAACATCAATAACAGAGATTTATCAAATGTTAATCAAACTGAACAAATAATATATCAAAATGATCATATTGAGCAGTAGATCAACAATATAACAATAAAAATTCATACTTTGCCCAGAATCATCACGAAATAGCAAAAACACGAAATGGGTTTTCGAAAATTAAAAACCTTAAGTTTCAAAATCAGTGCTCTAAACGTGTATTGATCCTAAAACAAAGTTCATAAACTGAATCTAGATCATAATCCGAACAAATCCTAACAAGTTTTATTCAAAATAATCAAGAAATGAAGCAATAGTAAGCAAAAATCAGTTAGAGGTGTTCGAAACTTCAAATGTTCATCAATGGCAGATTAAAGAGATGATTTGCAGAAACTAGAGAAGATTGAGTTCAGAAATAATACCATGTCAAAGAAAGGTTTTTGGGTGCCATTGAAAGAGATTTAACAGAAAGAATTTAAGGATTATGAAGGTTCTTGAAGAGAGAGAGAAGGTTAGAGGGTTGGTAGAAACACAAAGTACAGTTGCAGAGGGATGACAGTTTGAAAAGTTGAAATTGTGGCAGGTGTTTGCTATTTATAGGCAAGGTTAGGGTTGAGGCAGCTGAAAGGACTGATCCACTATCCCACATAGTGAATCATTACATTTGTTACACCCTTTCAGCTTCTACATATCAGCCAATGACGGCTGACATGAAGGCCATTTAATGCCAATGTTCCCTTTGCATTGAATGCATTTAAAGTTTAAAATTTTGTGGGAAAACATTTGCAAAAATACCCTTATGCCAAAATGAGGATCAAAAAATAAATAAGGAAAACATACCTGGTCCACGTGTCAAAAAAATGGAATTTGAACATTTTTTAAGAAACAATAAGAATACTCTAGATGGATATTCCTCTTTTCCACATGGTCTTTGAGGAAATGATACTTGATATCAATATGCTTGGTCTTGGAATGCATGACAGGGTTGTTGGAGACTGAAATTGTTGAAGTGTTGGCACACATGATTGGGCAGTTTTCTTCTTCAATTCCATAGTCCACCAACTGCTGCTTCATCCAAAGGATTTGACAGCAACAACTTCCAACAGCAATATACTCAGCCTCTGTGGTTGACACTGAAACTGATGCTTGCTTCTTGCTGGCTTAAGCAACTAGTTTATTCCCGAGGAAATGACAAGTTCCACTAGTGCTTTTCCTGTCAAATGTGCAAGATGCATAATCTGCATCTGAATAACCTACGAGATCGAAATTCGAATCTTTGGAATACCAAAGTCCAAGGTTAGTGGTTCCAGATAAATAGCGGATTATACGCTTGACTGTAATTAAATGTGCTTCTCTAGGATCTGCTTGATAGCGAGCACATACACAGACACTAAACATGATATCGGGCCTACTAGCAGTTAAATAAAGTAATGAGCCAATCACACCTCGATATAAGGTTTGATCAATCTTCTTACCTTTTATATCCTTATCTAGCTTATTACCGGTGGCCATTGGAGTATCATATGCTTTTGCATTCTCTAGTCCAAACTTTTTTATCAGCTCCTTGATGTATTTGGCTTGGCTGAGGAAAATACCTTCTTCGCATTGCTTAATTTGAAGCCCGAGGAAGAGTGTTAATTCTCCCATCATGCTCATCTCAAACTTGCTTTTCATTAGCTTCTCAAAATGCTTACAAAGCAACTCATTAGTAGAGCCAAAAATGATATCATCAACATATATTTGAACAAGTAAAGAATGATCATTGTATTTGGCAATAAAAAGAGTTGTATCAATTTTACCGCGTTTAAAGCCTTTTTCTAGTAAAAATTTAGAGAGAGTCTCATACCATGCCCTTGGAGCTTGCTTAAGTCCATACAAAGCCTTCTGGAGTTTGTAGTCATGATTGAGAAATTTGGAGTCTTCAAATCTAGGCGGTTGGGCAACATACACGGTCTCTTAAAGTTCATCGTTGAGGAAAGTACTCTTCACATCCATTTGATATAACTTGAAACGCTTGAAAGAGGCATAGGCTAAGAAGATTCTGATTGCTTCCAATCTTGCAACTGGAGCAAAGGTTTCATCATAATCGATTCCTTCTTATTGCCTATATCCTTGTGCAACCCAGGGCCGACTCAGACATGGAACATTAGGTTCCTTTGCACAGGGCCCCAATTTTATCTATGCCCATTAAATATATATATATATAATAGATTATTGTGTTAATTTTTTAAAGGGCAAATTGCATTTTATGGCTTGAAGTCGAGGGGGTGTTCTCCAAATGGGGCCCCATATTCTCATTTCGCACAGGGCCTCTGTACTTATTGAGACGAACCTGGTGCAATCAACCTTGCTTTGTTCCTTGTGATGCTTCCATTCTCGTCCATCTTATTCCTGAACACCCACTTAGTTCCAATCACTCCTTGATCCTGAGGTCTAGGCACCAATGTCCAGACCTTGCATCTTTCAAACTGGTTGAGTTCTTCTTGCATAGCAACGACCCAACTGGAATCTTGGAGTGCTTCATCAATCTTCTTGGGTTCAATTTGAGATAACAGGGAGGTATGCTCTGTTGGTGTTATGCCCTAGGCCTACAGTTGATAGACTTATGCGTTGACATTATTTATTATTATATGAGATGTTTATCATTTGATTATTATATGTTTTGTATATTTGTTTATAATAATCTCCGTCCCTAATTATTAAGAGAATAATTAGTACAATTGTCAATGGATAATCATGTGATGATTATATGCATAGAGATGCACATTGAAATTATGGGTACTTGTTAGAGAACAAGTGACTGGACATGACCCGCATGAGATTTATGTCATGGTCAAATGTCATAATTAAATCTCATACGGTTACTTCATTTAGTCCCTAGACCTGAGATTATCATGACCTTACATATGTTGAAAGTCGTGTTTGATTTTAGTCAAACGATATCTTAACACGATATCTATAAAGGCTATCATTGGCATGATCGGATTCATGATGGGAAGGATGATAAGTCAAGAAGGAATTTGTCCCTCGGAAGAGAGATGTTTTGCTTGGGCCCCTCGATGAGTGATAATGATGAAAGTGTATGGCCGTACCCCAATATGATTGGAATTATCATTATACTCAAGAATCGAGAAAGCATTGAACAATAACAAGTTGACGAGGACCATGACTTGTGTTCAATATAACATCGTGAGACAAAGGGAGAAATGGAAGTATACCAATGGAAACGTGAACTCTTACGTTATATTATTTGGGTAGACATAATGAGTTGCTAGAGTCCGCTTATGTCTTATGAGGTTCGATATGATCGAGCTCATTGCCAGCATAATATAATCCTATTGGGTCACACACAATTAGAATGAATTTGATAAACCAAGGGAAGAATGATTGAGAAACTCTTACTTGACCATGTTTGGTCGTGCGACACATTAAGGCAATATGCCCCGTGTGGTCATGCGACACAATGGGTCTCAAGGCGGTTTGACTGACTTGTTTCCTAATTTGATTAGGACTCTAATATGGATACTAATGTAGTATAAATAAGAGAGTCTGTCAAACCTAATAAGCTAGCCGAAATTTTCAAGAAAAATTCACAATCAAATACTCTCAATATTCTTCAAGGTTTTAGATCTAGCAATCATCAAGAAGTTGTTCTTGAATTCATTCAAAGGTGTGGATACCGAAAGAGGGTCTTCGCTCGTTCATCGATCAAGGCCTAGAGTTCAAGCAAGTTGAAGAACGAAGTTTGTGATTCGATATCACATAATCAAATCGTTCGATAGCTCAAGAACGGAAAGCGTTCGAGGTTGGTTTAATTCTATCTCATAGGAATTTAAATTAATTGTATAGAACGGATCCTAGGGCTTCTTGGGTTTTATGTTTTAATGCTTAATTCCGCTGCGCATGGACCCGTAAAACCCAACAGTGGTATCAGAGCCCCGTTCGTATGGTTAAGTTTGGATTAACATGCTTAGAAAAAGTAATATAATTTTTTTATATATGTTCTTTTGCATGTTTAGTATGCGATAGATTGATTGTTTTTGAAACAATATGCCTAAGTCGTATTCTATAGATATTGAATTAAATCTGTTAAAAGTCGTTTGCATGATTTAATTGCTCTGTGATTTAGAATTGATTGATTTCTGAGAATCTGCAAATTGTCATCTTGTGTCACGCGACAAACCATGTTTGTGTCACGCGACAAAGAGTGACCATGTCACGCAACAATGCTTGCTTGTGTCACGCGACAAAGCATGCTTGTGTCATGCGACATTCCATGCCCAATCTGGGCAGAATCAGTTTGTTAAACAATCCTGCTAATCTGTGAATGTGTTTTACAATCTGATGCGTTTGTGTATTAATCTGGATGCTATAAATTAATGGAAATTAAGTTTATAGGGCTATGCTAGATTAATTCAAGTTTATGCATGCTTAATTGTTTAAAATATGATTTTATTAATTATTGCGATGCATGATCTATGTGTTCTTATTTTTTAATTAGATGTTTAGTTGAAACATGATATTTAGTTTCCTAATATGTTTAGATTTAGACATTGTAAATTTTGGATCTTATGATTGTTTATGGAAACAAGTCATAAATACGCGAAATTTAAAAAGAAACTGATTGTTTATAAAAGGAAGTGATTATGTTGCTAAATCAGAGTTGATTTCTGATTGTGCATGTCTAGGAGAGTTCTGTCTAAGGAAGAGTTGGTACTTAAGAAGTCCTTGTGGCTCACCTATCTTCCTGGGAACTTACCTGGTGCATGATTTTGACTATCTTTCTGATATGCTTATAATCTACCTTTAAAGAACCTTCATTTAACTTTTAAGTTCTTTATGCCAATTTGATTAAAAACACTTGAGACCATTCGGATAGTTTTGGGTGGGCTTGCTATAGCAAGGTGCTTTGATTCTATTCGAATGCGAGCAAGATGAGGAAATGGTGGTTCCTATACGTTTTAAAGTGAGTGAACTTAATTGGGTTATCAAAATGGTTTTGGACCCAAGGCATAAGATGAGATTAAAATATACCTAGACATATGATGTCTTGAATAAATCTCATAAAAGATCTAAGAGTCATATAGTTGATATGATTGATGTTTTCTACCTAATTAATTTAATTTTGAGCGGTTTGCCATAGCAAACTTGAAATTGAATTAAAGTTGGATCTTAGCCCATTAAATGTATATTATGCTCATTTGCATTTTAAGGTGTATAATTTAGTGGGAGCATTTATTTAAATGCAATATACTTCTCATATAATATGTTTACTTATATGTGTTCATATTTTATGTATATCTTTTTGTAGAATAAATGGCATCAAACAATAATCACTTTTCACTGCGATCTGTCCTTGAGAAGGAAAAGTTGGAAGAGAATGGTACAAACTATATGGATTGGATCCGTAGTTTGAGAATTGTTCTCAAACAAGAGGAGAAACTGTACGTTCTCGATGAACCTATTCCACCTGAACCTGCTGCCAATGCTGCTAGAGCTATAAGGGAACAATATCTGAAGCACAAGCGTGACTCTACAGATGTTGGTTGCCTTATGCTCTCCGCCATGTGCAAGAACCTTCAGAAGGATCTTGAGCACTTGGGGACAGTTGACTTAAACAATCGACTGATGGAAATGTTCCAAGTACAAGCTAGGCAAGAAAGGTACAACACAGTTACGGTCTTGACCTCATGCAAGATGAGTGAAGGACAAGCTGTTGGTCCTCATGCTCTTAAGTTGAAGGGCCACATTGAGCATCTTGAAAGGCTCGGTTTTCCAATTAGCCAAGAGTTGGCTACCGACATAATATTGAATTCATTACCCAAAAGTTTTAGTAATTTCATAATGCACTATGAATAAAAACCTTTCCGAGTTAGTTCAAATGTTGAACACTGCGGAAACCAATATTGTCGAGAAGAAAACCGACCAAGTGCTAATGGTTAACAAGGGGAAAGGGTTCAAGGGTAAAGGAAAGGCAAAGGTTGTTAATACTAAGGCAAAGGTTGCCAAACCCAAAGAGGCTTCCAAGCCTAAAGAGGCTAAGCCCAAGTCCCAAGAGGACGCAGTCTGCTTCCATTGCAATGAGATTGGACATTGGAGGAGAAACTGCCCAAAATACAAGGAAGCACTGAAGAAGAGCAAAGGAGTTGCTTCAACTTCAGGTATCTTTGTTATAGATATATTCCTATCTACTTCTAGTTCTTGGGTATTGGATACCGGATGTGGAACTCACATTTGTTTAAATGTGCAGGGTCTAAAGAACAGAAGGATGCTTAAGGAAGGTGAAGTGGACCTACGTGTGGGGAATGGAGCAAGAGTTGCTACATTAGCCGTAGGAACTTATGAAGTTACTTTACCTAGTGGACTAATACTTGTTTTGAACAATTGTTATTACGTTCCAGCTTTAAGTAGGAATATTATTTCGATTTCATGTTTGGATAATGAAGGTTTTAATTTTCTTATATGTGATAAGAAATTTTCCATTTACAAGAGTGATATGCATTATTGTACTACTGTTTCATTCAATGGCCTTTATATTCTTGATGTTGAAAATCGTGATAATGATGTCTATAACATTAACAAGAGATCTAAACCCAATGATGTAAACCACACTTACTTATGGCATTGTCGTCTTGGCCATATAAACGAGAAACGCATTTCTAAACTCCACAAAGATGGATTTTTGGACTCACATGATTATGAATCATATGAGACATGCGAATCTTGTTTACTTGGCAAGATGACCAAGGACCCATTTAACAAAACCGGTGAAAGGGAGGGCGACTTATTAGGACTCATACATACCGATGTATGTGGGCCTATGAGTAGCGATGCTAGGGGAGGATTTCGGTACTTCATAACATTCACTGATGATTATAGTAGATTTGGATATGTTTATCTAATGAAACATAAAAGTGAATCGTTTGAGATATTTCGAATATTTCAAAATGAGGTGCAAAATCAACTTGGCAAAACTATTAAGGTACTTCGATCCGATCGAGGTGGTGAATATTTGAGCCAAGAATTTGACAGTCATCTTAAGAGTTGTGGAATCGCTTCAGAACTCTCTCCACCCGAACACCACAATGGAATGGTGTGTCTGAAAGGAGGAATAGAACTTTGTTGGACATGGTTCGTTCTATGATGAGTCAAGTTGAGCTTCCTTTATCCTTTTGGGGACATGCACTAGAAACTGCTGCTTTCACTACAAACAGAGTTCCTACCAAATCGGTTCAAAAGACCCCATATGAGATGTGGCATGGAAGAAAACCTAGTTTGTCTTTCATGAAGATTTGGGGTTGCGATGCATATGTCAAGAAGTTAACTTCTGACAAGCTAGCACCTAAATCCGATAAATGTGTTTTCGTGGGATATCCTAAGGAAACCAAAGGATACTATTTCTACAACCGAAACGAGAACAAAGTGTTTGTTGCTCGAAATGGTACTTTCTTAGAAAAGGAGTTTCTTTGCAAAGGAACCAGTGAGAGTAAAATAGATCTCGAAGAAATTCGAGAACCCGAAAACAACATTGAACCAATGGTAGAAACTGAACCAAGTTCACAAAGCGTTGTGGAACCGGTTCAAGATGCACAAGTTCTTCGCCGAAGTGGTAGGTCACGATCCGAACCCGAGAGATATGGATTTCTCGTTACGGAAAGTGATGAAGTGGAGTTAATCGAAAATGATGAACCCACTTGCTATCAAGAAGCGATGTCCGCTCCTGATTCGGAAAAATGGCAAGAGGCCATGAAGTCCGAATTACAATCCATGGTTGATAATCAAGTTTGGAACTTGATTGATCCACCCGAAGGTGTAAAAACCATAGGGTGCAAATGGGTCTTCAAGAAGAAGACCGACATGGATGGGAAGGTGCACACCTATAAGGCTAGGCTAGTAGCTAAGGGATATAGGCAGATTCATGGCATAGACTATGATGAAACCTTTTCGCCTGTAGCTATGCTTAAGTCTATTAGAATTTTACTTGCCATAGCCGCATATTATGACTATGAGATATGGCAAATGGATGTCAAAACAGCTTTCCTTAATGGGAAGTTACTTGAGGATGTATACATGATACAACCTGAAGGTTTTGTCAATCCAGAAAATTCTAACAAGGTGTGTAAGTTGCAAAAATCCATTTATGGATTGAAGCAAGCTTCTAGGAGTTGGAATCTACGTTTTGATGAAGCAATCAAGGAGTTTGGATTTATCAAAAACGAAGATGAACCTTGTGTATACAAGAAAATTAGTGGGAGCGTAGCACTATTTTTAGTGTTGTATGTCGACGATATCTTACTCATTGGAAATGACGTTCCTGCACTAGAGACTGTCAAGTCTTGGTTGGGAAAGTGCTTTTCAATGAAAGATATGGGCGAAGCCGCATATATCCTTGGTATCAAGATCTATAGAGATAGATCCAAGAGGATGATTGGTTTAAGTCAAAGTACTTACATTGACAAAGTCCTTAGAAGATTCCAAATGGAAAATTCTAAAAGAGGAAACTTGCCAATGTTGCATGATATATCTCTTAGCAAGAATAAGTCCCAAGACTAATGATGAGCGAAAGAGAATGAATGGTATTCCATATGCTTCGGCAATTGGGTCTATCATGTATGCTATGTTATGTACTAGACCCGATATCTCGTGTGCTTTAAGTATGACGAGTAGGTACCAATCGGATCCCGGCGAACCACATTGGATAGCAGTCAAGAATATCCTTAAGTACTTACGAAGAACTAAGGATGTATTCTTGGTCTTTGGAGGAATGGAAGAAGATCTTGTAGTCAAAGGCTACACAGATGCTAGCTTCCAAACTGATAAAGATGATTTCAGATCGCAGTCTGGATTTTTGTTTACGCTTAATGGAGGAACTGTGAGTTGGAAAAGTTCCAAGCAAAGTACCGTCGCTGATTCTACAACCGAAGCTGAGTACATAGCGGCATCCGATGCAGCTAAGGAAGCAGTTTGGATCAAGAAGTTCATTAGTGATTTGGAAGTCGTTCCAAGCATCAGAGACCCTATTGAACTTTACTGTGATAACAATGGTGCCATTGCACAAGCAAAGGAACCAAGGTCACACCACAGATCCAAACATATACTTCGACGTTTCCACATTATCCGTGAGATATGTGAAAGGGAAGACGTTAAGATATGCAGAGTAGACACTAATGACAACGTGGCGGACCCATTAACTAAGGCTCTCCCGCAAGCTAAACATGATGGTCATGTTAGGTCCATGGGTATTCGATACATGGTAGATTGGGCCTAGTGCAAGTGGGAGACTGTTGGTGTTATGCCCTAGGCCTATGATTGATAGACTTATGTGTTGACATTATTTATTATTATATGAGATGTTTATCATTTGATTATTATATGTTTTGTATATTTGTTTATAATAATCTCCGTCCCTAATTATTAAGAGAATAATTAGTATAATTGTCAATGGATAATCATGTGATGATTATATGCATAGAGATGCACATTGAAATTATGGGTACTTGTTAGAGAACAAGTGACTGGACATGACCCGCATGAGATTTATGTCATGGTCAAATGTCATAATTAAATCTCATACGGTTACTTCATTTAGTCCCTAGACCTGAGATTATCATGACCTTACATATGTTGAAAGTCGTGTTTGATTTTAGTCAAACGATATCTTAACACGATATTTATAAAGGCTATCATTGGCATGATCGGATTCATGATGGGAAGGATGATAAGTCAAGAAGGAATTTGTCCCTCGGAAGAGAGATGTTTTGCTTGGGCCCCTCGATGAGTGATAATGATGAAAGTGTATGGCCGTACCCCAATATGATTGGAATTATCATTATACTCAAGAATCGAGAAAGCATTGAACAATAACAAGTTGACGAGGACCATGACTTGTGTTCAATATAACATCGTGAGACAAAGGGAGAAATAGAAGTATACCAATGGAAATGTGAACTCTTACGTTATATTATTTGGGTAGACATAATGGCTTGCTAGAGTCCGCTTATGTCTTATGAGGTTCGATATGATCGAGCTCATTGCCAGCATAATATAATCCTATTGGGTCACACACAATTAGAATGAATTTGATAAACCAAGGGAAGAATGATTGAGAAACTCTTACTTGACCATGTGTGGTCGTGCGACACATCAAGGCAATATGCCCCGTGTGGTCGTGCGACACAATGGGTCTCAAGGCGGTTTGACTGACTTGTTTCCTAATTTGATTAGGACTCTAATATGGATACTAATGTAGTATAAATAAGAGAGTCTGTCAAACCTAATAAGCTAGCCGAAATTTTCAAGAAAAATTCACAATCAAATACTCTCAATATTCTTCAAGGTTTTAGATCTAGCAATCATCAAGAAGTTGTTCTTGAATTCATTCAAAGGTGTGGATACCGAAAGAGGGTCTTCGCTCGTTCATTGATCAAGGCCTAGAGTTCAAGCAAGTTGAAGAACGAAGTTTGTGATTCGATATCACATAATCAAATCGTTCGATAGCTCAAGAACGGAAAGCGTTCGAGGTTGGTTTAATTCTATCTCATAGGAATTTAAATTAATTGTATAGAATGGATCCTAGGGCTTCTTGGGTTTTATGTTTTAATGCTTAATTCCGCTGCGCATGGACCCGTAAAACCCAACATGCTCATCATATTTTGATCTCCTTGTTTGAACACCGGTAAGCAGATCACCAATCACATTAGAGAGAGGGTGACTGCTGATTTCTCTAACCTCCGGGGGTAAATCTGGTTGAACTGAGGTTTGCTGAAGATCTTCAATTGGAACACCGTTAGATCCTTCAGCGAAGTCATGGAAGGTAAGTTGACGAAGAGGTTCAATAAGCCGGATGGGGGAATTTTCAACAACCTCTTCTTCCCTAGCGGTTGCATCTGGAGAATGAACTTCAGGTGCGGTTTCAAATGTGCGCACTACAAGAAAACTGTCATTTAGCGACGGATTTTAGCGACGGATACAAATCCGTCGCTAATAGCGACGGATTAGCGAGGGAATAGTGAGGGATAAAAAATAAAAAATAAAAAACTGAAAACGACAACTTTAACGACGGATTTAACGACCTGACACTATTCCCTCACTATTTCGTCGTAAAATTGGCGCCAAAAAATTGCGCTCTTTTACCGACGGTTTACCGACGGATTAACGAGGGATTGCAATTTTTTTTTACCGACGGATGTATTTCGTCGCTATAGAACTAAAAATAAAAAAATATTATTTTATTTTCATTTAGCGACGGATTAACGACGGAATTTTGAAAATAATATAACGACGGATAACTTCCGTCGCTATATAAAGTAAAAAATAAATAAATATTATTTCTTATTAATTACCGACGGATTAGCGAGGGATTTGAGATTTTTTTACCGACGGATGCATTTCGTCGCTATATAATTAGAAAAATAAAAAAAATATTATTTCAATTTCTTTTAGCGACGGATTAACGAGGGATTACCGACGGATTTTTTTTTTTTTTTTAAATTATACAATTTAATGCATGTTTATTAATACATAATTTTTAAGTTTACCTCAAATGTAAATGATGTAAGGCCAAATATGATAAAATTATATAAAATATATATTTTTAAATAAAAATTCTTAACTTTTTTTTTTTAAAAAAAAATCACTACTAACAAACATCTCAAATATATTACTAAGCCATAAAAAATTAAAAAAAAATACATGCTATTGTCCGTCACTCTTTTTTTCTTTTATTTACTTATTTTTTTTATAAATACAAAAATATTGGATATATAATAAAATTAAAAATTTTACCCGTCTCTAATTTCTTTATTATACTTTCATTTGTTTATTTTTTCTAACTTTTTTTTTATATAACTTTTATACCCTATCACCAAACTTGATTTGGGGGTACCCTAAATACCCTTCGTCCTGATGAATGGAAAATAGCCTTTAAGACACGTATAGGTCTTTACTTGAATACCCTATGCCATATCCTCTCCAACGCCCCGAGTACTTTCATGCGAGTCATGAATCAAACTACGACCCTTCATACCCTATAAGGGTCGTATACTACGATACCATAATTTTATAGTCCTATAACCTATACCCTATGCAAAGACCCTATGGAGGTCCTACCATCTCCGCAATGAAAATTTTATGCGATACCTTATACCCAAATGCTATACCATATACCCTATACCCTTCAATTTTGGGGTATATACCCGAAATGGCCTTGCCAAGCGATCCCGCCAAGGTGGAAGCCATATACCATATGGCCACCTCCCTATCGATCACCGATGTATCAAAGCTATCCCTATACCCTTCATTCAATAGAAGATTTATTCCCCACTTCAAGAGCATCATGGCACCTCATTGCATGCATGGCACCAAATTCATATACCCTACAGGGCAAAGAATACGCTTTGAAGAAATTAAACATCGCTAACACATATACCCTATTTACATGGTCCTCCTATACCCTATTTTGCAAGTCCATTTGAACTACATACGCGATGCTTCAAAATAGGAATGGTATACCCTATACCAGCAACTACGGCCATGTGGTATACCTATGGCCCTAAGACTTCAAGACATATGATCTCGATACCCTATGCCGTTGTCCAAGCAGCCGACATACGCACTACCTTTTTCACCGAGAGTTCATTTTATTTACTGACCATGACGCTCTTCGACATATGGCAACCAAGACAAAATTT